>JBBBDQ010001402.1:487500-920000 GCA_037127315.1 Ascarosepion bandense
CGCAGTTCGGCAAAATTCGAAATTTAACAAGATTTCTCGCATATTCAAAACAGTACACGAAAATAAATAAATATAATTTTTAATAAATAAATGTATACTCTACTCAAATATGGGTATTCACTAAAGCAACGTTTACGTGATATATATATATATATATATATAATCATCTGTAGACAAGCCTGTTTCGCTGTATCACATCTCTTCACTGCAGCTAGATTAAGCGGTTGCTTCAAGCTGCGGTCGAAATCCGACTGAATCTTTTCGACTGCGCTATCGGTGTGCGGCAAGAAAAAACAGCTTTCATAGCCAGTTAATCACAGCATGTAACTAACCCCAATAACTGAGAGCGTTCAATTTGATAATCGAACTGAACTGCGTTCAATTCATTCACCAAAGAACGTAGCGTAAATCCGAAAGTAATTACCATTTTTATGAAATCTGCCTCTTTTTGTAATGCTCTATCGACTAGTGAGGACCTCAGGTCATTCAAAAATGTCGCCCTCTTGAAAAATCTAGACTACCAATTAGGGCAAATTATCGGGACCTTACAGGGTCAGTTAATACTGGTGTTAATTATCACTGAATAGGTAATGATGATAATCTCCCTGATGCTACAACATTCACAGTTCTCATCTTCTAAAAAACTGGATTTCACAATATCTAGTGTTTTTGTCTTATTCTTAGTTTAGAGACGGTAAATAGTCTTTCATTAACAAAGAGATACTTATTACTCGCGTAGCCTTAACCCTTTTGGCATGTCTGTTGGAGACGTCACACTGTATATATCTTTACATGAACAGAAGTATTAGGGTAGCATCGTGCTGAGAGATTTTTTTTTTTGATTGGGGGTAAGTTTAATGGAAGATACAACCAAAGAGATTAGCTAGTTACATCTAGATTCTTGTGAATACACTTAATCGGAACTTACGGTGAAATCATGCTGTTCTCATTTGATCACCGAATTAAGCATCGCCGAGCACAGTCTCTCGATTGAGGTGGGGCAGGGTATGGATTAGTTAAAAACACCAGATAGGGTAAGCGACATCATACAATCCGAACTATGTTTTGGCTTTGAATAACCCAAATGAACTGCCAAATCCAAACCAATCAGTTAACAAGAAAATAAAAAAAATAAATGAAAATAAAAATAGATCTCAATCGAAAACTTTCTAAACGAACTAGATTTACTCGACGTTAATGGATTTCTGACTGTTGCCCTACATCCAAAAATATCCGGGACTTTTTTCAGAATCTGTCAGTATATTGTGCACTTTCAATGTGATGAATGTGCTTGCAATGTTCTCAGTGCCAGGATAGGTGTACTGTGCTTTGTCTATTTGTATTCTTAAGTATAAAAAATTAATAATAATAATACACATAATGCACAGAGACAAAACAATCAATGCTAATCGCTTTGACATGGGAATCAAAAACAACAAAAACAGAAGGTGCTTTCTTATTGACATAGCAGTCTCCTCAATTTTTAATGTATGTTTAAAGATCTACAAAACACTATGACAATACAAGGATCTTGAAGTAAAAATCTCAAATTTGTATCACATGAAGACATCAATAATTCCAGTTGTATTCGAAACTCCAGGTTTGATTTGAAAATGTTCCGATATACTGATAGCCCATGCTTCACAGATACTCAAAAGCATTGTCCTCACAATTAGTGCTCGCTCTTTACAAAGATCTTTAACTATATAAAATGTTACATAGTTAAAGATAAATTGAATTGCAAGGAAATAACCTCGCAGTGTTCACATAATATATTGCAATTTATCAAGAGAAGGAATGAGAGATGGAAAAACAAAATTCAAACTGAGAGAAAAATAAAACATACAATATAAGTAAGAGAGAAAAGAGAGAGAGAGAGTCATCGATAAGCAAATATTATATACTGGCGAAAAAGAATACTGTGAATAATGCAAATATTAGAGAGGAGAGAGAAAGAGACGAGAGATGCATAGATATATTACATAGAGGTGAATATGTAGAGAAAAGAGAGAGAGATGAGAATGTTTAAGCGAAGGGAGAGGAAAGAGAGACATTGAATTACAAAAATAGGAAATGAACAGAGAGAAGACCGAAATAAGCAAATATGAGAGAGAGAAGAGAGGGAGTAGAGTGAGGTGAATATATGCACGTATATTAAAGAGGAGGAAAAGAAAAGAAAGAGAAGAGTAAGCGATAGAAATATTACAAGGAGAAGACAGTGAAAAAGTTATCGAAATATTTTAAAGAGATAAATGAAAATATTACATAAAAGAGGGAAAAAGAAAGTGAATTATATATTTATGCACTTGACTTGAACAATAATTAATATTCAGGATAACTTGCGTCAAAAAGAAGAGAAATATGAATTGCCTTTTTATTAGAACAGGCTAATTAAAAAAAAACCATGACCACTTTTAATTATTAAAGAAATGTGAACACCTTCAGGAAATAATTTATTAGAAAACTACTCACGTTGTCGAGGATGTGCGTTGTGGTGCAGTGGATATCGACCCGGAACGAGAAATCGGGGAGCCGAGTTCGAATTCCAGTTGAATTCATTGTATTCACTTATGCGCAAATACCCTTGGGAAAGGTATTAATCCGTCTCTTCCCTCCAGTTATGGGTTAAATAATAGGGTTCTATAGCCTTGGTCGGCAACCAGTCTACCACAGAAAGCAATGTCAACCTACTGCGGGATAATCTTCTGCCCAGTCAGTTATGTCTCTTTCGAGACATGATCGCCCAAGCGTGTATCACGTATGGCACTTAACTGACTGACTCACGTTGTCAGTTGCCAGTCTAGTGAGATCAATTTTAAATTCTGTTTTATGTCAGATTAATCCGGCTTAGAAAATGTCATTCGTGTCTTCTGTAAAGTTTAAAGTTTGTAAGTTTAAATATCCAGTTCCTGCTATCTCCTCACTAAACACTTGCTCCAGACAAAAATCGTCCTTATGGTCATTATTAAAGTAATGCATTCAGCTAAACTTAAATAACCTTTATCAATATTTAATCCACACACGAAAGATAAATTCGATTAAATGAAGAAAACCTAAAATAAAAATAATTTTCATTAGACTGTGTAAAAATAGAATTGCGAAATGTTATATAATTTATAAACTACGCAACGCAGGCAAATGTGACGCTCGACAGTAGATCCCTGGAATATTAACGACAGAACGGAAAGCTGCTGAATTTCCTATACAGAATCTCACCACCTTTCTGTTTAAAATTACGACCCAGATGCATACAAATATGGCTAAAGGACTGAACGTGGCGTGAAATAAGCTTCCTGGAGGATTGCCCGAATTACCGAATTGTCCAGTCCAACAAGAGAAATAAAGTCAACCTGTCAGAGAATCAACAAGGGAGTAAAGCTATCTGGGAAGGGAAAAGCAGCGTGCATTTGTAAATGCAACTATGGATATTACTTCCTTCTGTGTCTTAGGTCAAGTTCCATCAGTTAAATAAATGCAATTATCCTTCCTTACGAAAAAAGTGACAGGATTGTTGTTGATCAACATCATCATTGCAGTTCTGGAGATATAAAAGTGATTTCTGCAAATATAAATCTTAAAATCACACACACACACACACACACACACACACACACACACACACACACATATATATATATATATATATATATATATATAAGCAAATCAAACCAAGTGAAACAACAAACCTACCACGGTTTCACCTAAACGGATCTTCAGTTACTCTCACGTAATGTCCATCGCTATCTCAATATCCATTACTTTATAACAAAAAACAGCTTGACAATCTATCTTTTTATTATTAAACTACTGAAAACAAAATGTTGGCAGTAAGCATTATCACAACTAAACAATATATATATGTGGATTAGTTAGTGTGTTCATTTATCTTTTGTGCACACATACGTGCACAAGTAAACACACAAACACACACACACACACACACATATATATATATATATATATATAAAGAGAGAGAGAGAGAGTTAGAATCAACAGTGCATAGTAACTGTCAAATACATGCGCAATGCAATTTTCAGATTAAATCATTAATCAGTGTTGATTTCTATGACCATTCTGTCGAAATGTATAAATACATTTCCAATACTGAGCAATTCTTTATATATATATATATATATATATATATATATATATATATATATATTGACAACGCGTAAGTGAATCGAACGGACCTGACTGGAATTGAAACTCGGCTCTCAAATTCTGAGCCGTTTTCTATTATGCCTATCACGAAGCCAAGATTGCAGCATCTAGCATTTCCAAGCGATTATCCATCTAGATTCAGACTAAGTACGACGTAGTTTAACTTGACTATCTAAACGATAACCAGTGTTGCAATGTGTTATGTATGTAAGCTTATTTAATATCAAATTTAATCTTCTAGCGAATTCGCTTGCGAGACGCGGGCAATATAATGCTCCCGTGAGCTTGTTACCTATCGTCAAGGAATGTCGAAAAGAGATCCTGACATTGGGTGAGTAAAATGTCATCCATTCTATCTGAAAATAAAAAGTAATGTAAAAATGTTGAAGACATTAAACATAATCTATTATAAGTAAAACTTATCACCATCGATATTATTGTATTTCACTTTCAAAAATTTTATTGAACTATCAACCTAAAAAATATGGAAAGTACTTTCATTGTTTCATGAAATAAAAGAACCTAACAAAAATATTGCCAGAATTAAATTAAGAATATATTTAACTGTATTGATTGTCAGCCTCCAATGTGCATTTTCCATGTAATTATAAATAAAAAGGGCTCTCTATTTTAATGATATGAATTGAATAACATCCTAAGAGAACTCAATGACTTATGTATTATTTTGTTTTTCACAAATAACTTCGAAATGTTCCTCATAATATTTTATCGTAGATTTGCCATTAGTAATATCTGTTAATTTCCTGTTGAAATGAATTCAAAATGACAGACAAATAATATGAACAGTATTGTTTCATGTTCAAATACATTCAAATCAGCGTAAAAACAGATATCAGAAGGATAATGGCTTAAAGCGGTTAGCATAATTTTGGGACTTGAAAGATTATTAATCTCCGCGGCAACCTGCTCAGTGTGGCTTTAAACAGATAATCACTCCATATTCCCGCTCTGTCAGTCATTTAAACAAACTCTGAAACATTGCGCATTTTAGTGACATTTCAATATCATAAAATGTACTAAATACAAGCAGATGTTTTATCGTATTTTAGTTTGATTAAAAGAAATTCCCTTACCAAAACGTAGATTTTAGAAGACTGTTTCATAGGTCATGTTTCCAATTTTTTATATATCTTTTGATTTAATGTGGATTCTAGAAGTTGAAAAGCGAAAAGATTCCGTCATTCGATGAAAGATCTGGCTTGATATTTCTGATGAATTACTGGTAAGTTTTCTCTAATTTACTCATTCCTGTGTATCGATTATTTTCATTTCCCATTAAACAGCTGATGTGTGAACCCTTGTTAATAATCTAGAAGCAAAACGAATTAAAGCCACAGTAATGTGTTCTATTTACGCTAACACTGACTAAACAAGCTTTGCTGATATAGCTCCCGTATCCTCATCATTTTGCATATTACAATAAAACATCTAACCGAAATTAACAAGAGACGTCCGGTAGTTTAAACAGTTACATATGTTAAATTTTGGGCCGATGCTGATCATATAGGAGAGTTAAAATATTGGCGACAAATAAGATTTCCCCAGTTACCTAATTTCTTCTATTTGTACATTTGATAATTTTTATTTTAATTATAGAGATATTCAATATAGACAAGATTTGTTATTTGAATTAAGATGTTTGATAAAATGTTATTCCATTCACTGAATTCTTTATATTCTTTAAATTTATTGCAATTTACTAAGACAAATCCTGATAAAGTATGCAAAGTTTTGGTAAAGTAAATTCGGGCGTAAATTAATGACATCTTCTTTATATTATGATATAATAGAGATAATGAAGTAATGCTACATTTATTTAAACGAAATTAAACCAATAACAAAAAACAAAAGATCTTAAATAACATATTTGTTGCTTATATATATATATATATATATATATATATATATATATATATAATTATTTATAAATGTAACTTTGTCTCTGTATTGTGTGTCCGTTACCTATAGACTCCTAAACGGCTGAACCAATTTTCTTGAAAATTTACACAGTCGTACTATAAGCGTCTGCGAGTGTTCTTGGGTTTTGCGTCGAGGTACCCCCGATAAATATCGAAAATCGATAATCGAAAAAATCGGCTTATTAAAAGAGTGGTCAGATCTTAATTAAATTTGATACAATCATAGACAAAGGCATAAGAAACTATATTCGGAAGTTTCAAGGTTGCAATTCTTACAATAGTGCAGAAAATCGATAAGACGTATATATAAAAGGCAAGATGTTTGTGTGTGTGTCTGTTTATCTGCCTGTATATCTGTATTTTTTCAGCCCTTTTATTTTAGTTTTTGCTTCGGATTTGGCTCTAAGTAGGTATAATTGTAGTTCTTAGTCTCAGCCATGATACCATTTACTCAGAGGACTTATTTAGCCTTCAAAATTCAGTTTACGACGAAAAGAACCGATTTGATATCGATACCATGAAATCAAAATTTGATCTACGGCGATTCATTTTTCTTTCAGTCTACGGTTTCGTTTTAACTGGAAACAACTATTGCTTTTTAGTCTTTCGTGCCAACATCCAAAGAATCTATGCTCCCAAGAACATGGATTAGTTTTAAAACATTCATTACACCCGAGCAACGCCGGGCTATACTGCTAGTATATACATATAAATGAGATTATAATTATAGTCATCTCGAAAACCTTCCTCAAAATCTATCGAACGAAGGAAAAAAATGGTTGAAAAAAAGAAAGAGCATAGGGCATGAAAGTCAGTCAAACATTTTCGGACTGAAATCAACACGAAGCCTAAAGAAACAAGCCTGACACGAGTACTGGCTCATTGGGTGCTATTTCTTTATATATAACACTAGCATTACGAATCCGGCGTTTACCATAACTGCACACATTAAATAGTGGAGATATACTTGAAAATAAGAAATTAAAACAAAAATTAAACTGAAGAGTCATACGCATTTTCTTTTTTATTTGTTGTGTAGAATAATAAATTTGTAAGGAATGTGTATATCTTGAAACAAATTGGATGAAAAATGTGGAAGTGCTTGTTAAAAGAAATCAATGAAGATACACACACGGATATACACACACACTGTCAAACATCTTATTTATATAGATAACACATCTGAATCAGATGTTTTAAAATGCTATCAGATATCGTCAAATTTAGTCTTATTTAGATTATTTAATATATTCTTTTTGATATATTATCAAGAGATAAATTATAAATGAGTTGTACGATAAGTACTGTAAGCATGTAGGAGCTTCGGCTATGTTTAGCAGATTGACCTTTTGCCAAGCACCACCAATGTCCCCACAACTTGAAATATCAGAAGGTTTGAAAGAATAAAATTGTTTTATTTGTATATTAAGTGGTATATATTAAATGAACAAAATCATATAAAATCTGTAAGAAGTTAAATGAGAAAGTGTGGTGCCAAGCTAAAGGAATCGAGAGTTCATAGTTGTGAGAAGCAGGTTATAATCTGTATATGATTAACAGGATAGTAACAAAGTCTATGTTTCTTTTCTTTTTTATGGCCGGCCAAAAAGTGAAATGGAAGCTAAAGCAACAAAGAAAAATTGTACTTATCGGACGTTATTTTTAGGAGACAGTTGAAGATGTCGTTGTTTTAGTTGTGATGGCGTGTGAGTGAAGACGAAGAAAGAAAAATAGGAAGTAGAGGAAGAAGGAACGTATGTCGATGTGACATGTCAGTATCGGAGTCTTGATATCTTCCCCTTACATTGTGACACTGTCCTTATCAGTTCTCTTCTCCCATCGGACTGATTGATTCGACCTACTTTCTGTTGTTATAACTAAAGACTTTTTAACAAAGGCTTGTTAACTTTTCTCTCAGATTTGCAAATCGCTTCTTTTCATTGGTCAGAAAATTAAGTTAACATCTGATATCAAAATTTGGATTCCTCTTTTTCTTTCAGTATGTGGTCAATCCTTTGCCTATTCTCCCAAATTAAATTTCACGCTGAATTTAAAACGTTGACTTGGGCTGGTTTTTCCAAAATGTTTTCAGTCATTCTGATTCGATTTTGTGGATGTGAAATTCTACTTTTGGGTTTCAGCTAATTCTTGGATGATATACGATTTGTATCTTATCAGCTAAACTTAAAATTAATTTCAATTTCTTTTTCAATTTAGCGCATATTTATCAATTTAAATGACAAATATAATAAAAAATAAAATGTTATAAAAGTTAATTGTAGGGTCTAGATTGCAATGTGAATTGATTGAAAATTGATCTACGTATGGAGGCCAAAAAAATATATTCATACGACGTGCTGCTTCTAAGTGTCAAAAAAGTAACAAATGAAAATCCGTAATTTAGCATAATTAATTGAAATTAATGTATAGAAATTTGCACTTCAGAATACGAATTTCAAAATTTCAATTATTTATCTGATGAGAAATTACGTAGTATGAACATATATTGTTTTGGATTTCGTTGTAAGGTAAATTTGCATAAAAGTTACTGAAAAACTGGGTTGCCTTTTCAATTTTTACAAACTTCCCTAATTATTTCTTATATTTTTGATAGGGAGTTTGTTAATATGTAGCAGCATGAAAAAAAATTAAAAAAAAAAAATGTAATTTCTGTTTGTGGAACCTGCTGTACACGTCCATAAATATTTGTAAAACTTTATGCAATTTCTTTTTTTAATCATTTCACTCCGGGCAAGGCGTAAATGCCACTGATGTGGGGGGCTACATAACTGAAAGAAAATTAATTACAGGAGGGAGAAGAGGATTACAAACCAATTAGAAAGAAGGAATAGAAAGATGAAAATGCAGGTGTAATGACAGTTGCAAGGGGTGAGAGAAAGGGAAGGACATACGGGGTGGGGGAATGGCTAGATTCAAGTGGTTAGTAGATGTGTATTGACATTGCATTTAAATTTCTGGAGGTTGTAGCCGTCAGGAAAGCAAGAATATGGGAGCGAGTTCCACAGGCGTGAAGTGCGAGAGAAGAAGCTGTAGGAATAGAATTGTCGCCTGCATTTGGCCAACATAACTGTGAATGGGTGAGACCCAGTTGCCATTCTGGTTGCACGAGTAAACACCTGTTGAGGAGGCACCAGTGACCTAAGTTCGTCCGAGCAGAAGCCATGAAAGTACTTATAGAACAGATAAAGGGAGGCCACATTTCGTCGGTGGGGAAGTGGCTGTAGTCGAGCCGCCAAGTCAGCACCTATCACGTTACTAACTCTCCTTTGAAGCCTGTCGAGAACACTGAGGTGAGCGGCAGGGGCGCCTGACTATAAATGGCAGCAGTACTCCATGCACGGACGGATGGTTGACTTGTATATATGCAGGATGGATTCAGACGGAAAGAACATTCTGAATCGACACAGTGACCTAACCTTCTTAGTAGTGGATTTAGGTATGGATTCGATGTAGCGGTTCCACATGAGATCAGAAAAGAGGGTAAGGCCGAGGAGGCGCAGTGTATTACACTCAGGGAGAATCGCTTGGTTCCATGCTTATGTGAGGCAGGAGAGGTTGCCTGTGATGGTTGACAGACAACAGCTTGGTCTTGGACGCATTGAAGTTGACAAGCCACTTCTTGCCCCAATTCACCACAGAGTGTACATCCCGTTCAAGGTCAGCAGCGAGATTATGTCTGTCCGCCATGCCGGGTTTCTTACTTGTGCGGGAGTATATTGTGGTGTCATCTGCGTAGATACCTACTTGGGACTTGATCTCATCTTGGAGGTCGTCGATGAAAATAAGGAAGAGTGTCGGGCCCAGGATAGAGCCCTGTGGGACACCGGCATTCGTGCTGTAGGATGAAGAGGCATGCCCATTCAATACGACCTTCATTTTTAGGTTGTTTAAAAAGGACTGGATTAGGTCAAGCAGGCGTCCGGTAATGCCGTAACCCCGTAGCTTGCAAAGGAAGCCAGAGTGCCAGACCCTGTCAAAAGTCTTGGAGATGTCCAGAGCAACTGCACGAGCCTGGCCTGACTCATCGAGGGTCCGGAGCATATACTCCGTAAAGGTTGTTAATAAATCGGCAGTGGACCTGGCAAAGCGGAAGCCATATTGCTTGTCAGAGAAGAGTTTGTGGGCAGTAAGATGTTGAACTATTTCAGCATTGATTATGGCCTCGAATACTTTCCCGAATATCGATAGAAGACTGATAGGGCGATAGCTGGATGGGTCCGAGGGTTCACCACAATTCTTAAAAACAGGAACGACTGAAGAGAACTTCCAGCGTGCAGGAAAACAGGAAGCAAGAAGGCAGTAGTTAAACAGTTTAGAGAGGACAAGGGAGAGTTCAGGGGCACACCTCTTAAGGACTATCACCGGGATTCCGTCGCCACCACTCGCCTTATGGGGGTCAATTTTTCAAATTACTCGGGATACTACCTTCGGGGTAATATGTACGTCGTGCATTTTGGCCTCAGTTCTAACGGGGAAGTCGGATGAGCATACTCCAGATGAGTCTAACATGGAATTGGATGAGAATTTTAAAAAGAATTTCAATTTGTCCATCATCAATGAAGGTTATTTTGAATGGAAATATTTTCTGATCCTATCGAACGAACACAGGTTTTCCCAAGGGCCTATCTTCGGTCATACGGTTTTCCTAATTTTCATCAATGACCTTACTGATGTAATCATATCGCAAGTAGGTATGTATGCATTTGATACCACTATTTACTCTAGTCTCAATAAGAAATATGATAGAGCTGACAAAATAAACCTTACTGCTGCTCTTAGAAAAAACCCTCTGATCTGTGTTGAATTGTGGGAAAAAATGGGTCTTAAATAGCTACATCTACTGCTATGAAATTTTGTCACTGCATCGGGCCAGGAAATTCTTTTGTCAGAATTTATCTTGCACACATGCAAATTTACCATGTATCCGTGTACCGAATGCTCTTTCCATATTTGGTCGATTACGCTTACTTTTAACCTCGGGGTTCTCGACAAAATCAATAGAAAGATTTGCAACATAATCGGCTTCGATATAGCAGCTCGTATTCAGTCACTTTCTCACCGAATGTGGCTTCCCTCTCTTGATTCTACAAAAATTTTCACGGTTTCTTCTCCGACGGGCTTATCTCTCTTGTGCACCACCTACACGAATTTACTTAAACGTCTAGATTTTCAACAGGGTCTCACCGTTTTACAGTCAAAACAGTCAAATGTAACCGCTATTTCTACTCTATCAGTTTTTTTTTCTCGCACTTTCCTCCTGTGGAACTTTTTTACGTATATTCACTTCCCTGATAGTTACAATCTCCCATAGATTAAGTGCAACGTCAATTACCATCTTTTATCTCCTTAATTCTCATCCATCTCTTATCCTTTCTTCGACATATCTTGAACATTTTTCTTCTTTTTTCGCTCTTCGTTTAGGTAATATCTTGCCCACCAGAGGCTCTTCTTTGGGTAAAGTGGTTATAAAAAAAATAAAAAAGGTTTACATTGTTTTTTTATATTTAATAAAAAGAGACTAAAATCAACTCAAAAGTGCTACTCTAATGAACGCATTATTTATAATAAAGAGTGGCATGACAATTTCAGAGACGACTGTCATTTTCCTGGACTAGAAATATGTATAAGTACATATATATGTATAAATCAAACATTTCATATTGATCAGAGCAATTCAGTATCGGAATAGACAAAATTTAACAATTAGTTTTACTCTAATTTTCTGAAGCATTTAGAATCAAGATATTTATATGTGATTGAATTTCAAATACTGATAGCAACTATGAAAATATTTTCTTATTTAACACATCTAGCAGAAATTAAGTGATTGATTTTTTTACTGTTGATCAATCTTTGGATTTCTTTTCGCCAGAAAATATTTCTGGGTTGTAATATGTTTTTAGATAATAAGGATTTGTTAAAGCAAGTCGTATTATTTAACTCATAGCTGAAGAAAGGATTTGCATTCATGCATTTCCAATTCTTTTTCAGCGGAAGGAATTATGGCAGGCACTACTGGAGCTCGTCTTTAGAATTCAGAAGAGTTATTCTTTACACTATCCTCACATCAATTCTTACAGCACCTATTATTCTCAAACGGTCACTCATCTATGAATCGTTTCTTAATTGTGGTGATCAGACAAGAAATGGCGCTTTTGTGTGATATGCAAATAAGTCTCCTTCACACAAACACACACACACCATACAATAGTACGCGGTAAAATATGAAGAAATAAACAGAGAATGATTGTGTTACGCCAAAGCTCGAAATGGGGATATAATATATAGATATTCAATTAAGAATCTGAACTGAAAAATGTTGAGAAACTTTTACGTATCTATTTCTACTGTTGATATTTGCTAAGTGTTGCACACTTTCTTCTAGTGAGTGCAGAACCAGGGATCGAACCGCAGACCGTTGGATTTCAATTCAACGCTCTCCCAGCTGGCTTCTTGCTACGCCTCTTCCTCTTCCTACTCCACTTTCCTCCTTCCACCTTTTCACTGCGTCTCTCTGCGTCAGCTTCTCGCCAAGAAATTGACGCCACTCATCTTTGAGTGAACTTGGTCGGTCAGTTTTATAATCCATTTCTCTATCCATAATCCATTTCCTCAGTCTATAAAAATTCCACTCGAGGGCCTCCTCTCTTTTTTCCTTTAGAATGAGCTGAAGGTGGATTATTAAGACAGCGGTGAGTATTATTATTATTTTCTTTCTTTGGAACAGATTACTGCTCTGCACGCCAGACACAAACGAACTCTCTTTTTTCCAGAGCCGCCGCTAGTCGCCCTTTCATGTTCACACTCCCCCCTGGTCTCAAGACCACACATGTGGCAAGGCGGACGTGGCCGCTTGTTGCGGGCACTCCTACGAAGGGGGATTGTCTGGATTTCTTCATCACTCGGTGTGGATTGTGCAGCGGCGATTACCGGATCTCTCAGCTCGGAATTGTCCTTCATCACGGTTCTGGCTCGGTCCACCAGGTCATTAAGGGGCAACGAGGTTATGTTTGAGCTCGCCCGCAGGAGCTGTTTTGCTCCGGTTGGGAGCCCCGCCAGAAATTTATATGCCAAGGCCTGCTCGGGCAGCCCACCGAACAACACCGTCAACTTCGTCAGCTCGGCCAAATATACGTCCACAGTTTCGCCAGGATGTAATTGTCTTGCCTCAAATTGCTCCCAGGCAGTGGCGGGGTCGATAGCAAACGCTTTGTATAGGGCTGCCTTGATCCTCTCATAATTCTGTTTTTCCTCAGCACTGAGCTGTTGATACACAGCGAAAGCCCCACCGGACAAACGCAGAGGAATCACATGTTCAATGTTTTTGACACCAGACAAGAGACAATGCAGTTCCACTTTTTCCACCCAGTCAAGTACTGGGGTCGAGCCACTGAACTCTGGAATCAATTTCAGGTCGAACCTGTCCCCCATTACGCCGAAATAGCTTGTTGCACACTTTCTTCTAGTGAGTGCAGAACCAGGGATCGAACCGCAGACCGTTGGATTTCAATTCAACGCTCTCCCAGCTGGCTTCTTGCTACGCCTCTTCCTCTTCCTACTCCACTTTCCTCCTTCCACCTTTTCACTGCGTCTCTCTGCGTCAGCTTCTCGCCAAGAAATTGACGCCACTCATCTTTGAGTGAACTTGGTCGGTCAGTTTTATAATCCATTTCTCTACCCATAATCCATTTCCTCAGTCTATAAAAATTCCACTCGAGGGCCTCCTCTCTTTTTTCCTTTAGAATGAGCTGAAGGTGGATTATTAAGACAGCGGTGAGTATTATTATTATTTTCTTTCTTTGGAACAGATTACTGCTCTGCACGCCAGACACAAACGAACTCTCTTTTTTCCAGAGCCGCCGCTAGTCGCCCTTTCATGTTCACACTAAGTTACGTTAGTGTGGAACAGAATGTAGTGAAATATTAGAAAGTGTTGTTGTGCTATCAACTTCTTCTTCATGTGCCGTGTTCTTTCAGGACGAAGGCGATCATGGACTTCTACTTGGCGCTATCTCTTGTCGCTCTCACCATTCTTCCTCTTGGTATCTCTCACAAATTCCGCAATCTATTTGCTCAGACCTATCAAGAAAAGTATCGCACTGCATCCCTTGTTTATACTTCCCTCTATCTGTCATGTATTCTTCAGACCCTCATTCCTCATTACATGTTCGAAAAACCTCATCTGTCTTTTTCCTTATGTGTTTTCTCCTGGTTTCTATCTTCTGGTTGTTAGTTACGAGCTCAGTTAATAGTATCTGCAGTATCCTTTTGTAAAACTACATTTCTGCTACCTCAAAACCTCATTTCTCTTTAAAGAGATCTTTCAACATTCACTGTCATACAGAAAAACAGATATCACATAGCAACCCAGCACTCTCTTTTTCGTTTCCAATGAGATGTTCCTATCTTTCAGTGCACTAGTTAGCTACGGAAATACGTCATTATCCATGCCAATGCGTCTTTTGATCTCAATCACACAATTTCCATCCTCTGTCAGTACGCTTCCTAAGTATTTAAATTTTTTTACATGTTTTATTTTAGTTTCTCCGGCATGTAATTAGCATATTGGTGTTTTCTTTTTGCTGATGACCATACCGTAAGTTTTCTTAAAGTTTATTCTTCGTCCTTTATTCTCGCTTTCTGTTGCTACTTTCTGTAGAAGGCATTGCATTCTTCTTTCCGTGTCTACCTTCAGCACTGTGTCATCGGCGTATTTTACATTGTTGAGATTGTGGCTGCCAATGACAAATCCTGGCAATGGTTTTATTTCTCTCAGTATTGTTTCGCTGTATAAGTTGAATACATACGGGGAGAAAATACATCCTTGTCTTAGGCATCTTTCTATTTTTATCCTGTTGGGGTGTCACTCCTTTTTACACACTCAATGAACTCTTCCGTAGTATACAAATAATCTTGCCTACAGAGAACTGTAGTTGTGTTGTCTGTCGTAGTTGTTGTTGTTGTTAGAGTTGGTGTTTGTCAGAGCCGTTGAACCGCCGCTCGTTGGTCAGCAAGAATATAGACTTATTACCCGGACTAACTTCTTTGTATATATTTGACTCCTACTAACAAGTATTCCTGAATCTATTAATCGTGTACAGATTGTATGTCTTTTATTCAATAAACTTACATTTTTCCTCTCATGTCTGTTTTGTTATAATTATATTTTGTGGTTTTCTAAACAAGAATCCACAACATAACCATGCAGTTGTGTCAAACCATACTGCTTAGATAATAGGAATCAAAATGATGATATCTCTTATCTGGGCTGGAATACTGATTTCTGCAACTGTTGAAAATTACGTAACTATTCAGGTACGAGGTAGCTGCCGTGCCCTATCATTGTAACAAATCAATCGGAACCACGAACTAATCTTTTGTTATTTATCACATACTAATTTAAAGTAATTCTACAAAAATTGATATTGTAATGTAGGTACGGAGAGATATATAACTATTTCAAATATAAATAGGCCAAAACTCTAAAAGTTCATGAACCGGAATCCTCATCCCCCTTTTCACAAATTATAGATATTTAGTACCCAATGATAAACAATACTTTTGTAAACAGATGTGTCATTTTGAAATTTTTTGGTTAAATTTATGATAATGTTCTATGTTTTTAGGAGCTATAAAGTATTTAAAAAGCATGTTTGACACATATGGTATGATTTATAAATGGATTTCTGGTATTCAGTATTTATTCAATATCAATGCTGGAAAATTGTAAAAGTAGAACTAAAATTGTATTACTGAATAAATCTGTTGGCCTAACATTTATTTTAAACTATGTAGGTTTTGTATTTGTATCGATCGAAATTGAATACGAAAATGAATTAGAATATTGACGCAATGTTTGAAAGTTCGGAGATATTTAATAGACGAGAAAAAAGGTGAATGTGACTAACAATGTGCGAGTGCAACTACGTGAATCTTTGATCATCTGATTGCCTTTAGATGATCAAATGAAACGCAATAGTTTGACAACTATTAAGTTAGTCTATTTGCAGCTTTGTTTCTTGAGGGATGCTGCCATGTCTTATTCTAACGTCATTTCTGTTTTAATGGTTGATGTCGCTTTCGGTCTTTACATTAATCCATATAACCTTTTTCTTTTCTATGTAAGTTACTGTAATATTTTGTGGCCTCTGTTTAACTTCATCTGTCATATTTCCTCTTCTGATTTTATTCATTCATTGTCAATTGTTTCTTTCTAAGTTGGTTCTGTTACCATTTCTTTCTTTTTTCGTTTACGTGCTTGACGATATTTCATTTTACAGTTTATTTTATAAAGTGTGCTTTTCCTTCCGTTTTAAAATTCTTCTTACTGAAAGAAAGCCGGTGGTACTGCATTTTCTAATTCCATTACACTATAGCTAGTTACCTGAAGACTATTTTAAGTTAGTTGTCATTCAAGCGGAAATAAATTCCTTTCACGACCCAGCATGTCCTTGAATTTTTAATTAATTCTCCAAATTCCTCTAAATACGTATTTCTCTGGGTAATTCCAAAAGGTCATTGTTCTTGAAATTATACCTGATAATTTTAGTTCATTCATATCGTATATTTAATATTTGTACATTTAATTCAGGGCTGATTTAATTCCGTGTGTGTGGGAGAGTTGTTTATATGTGATAGTGTTTAGCAGCAAGGTTTTTGTTTTTTAGCGGTTTTACTGATAAAACTTATTTTATCTATCAGGGTTTTATCATAAAACTGCTCGACATCGAGGTGGTGATAGACCGTTAACTTATTAGTGTAATCCTCTATCTAAACGTAAGTAAAAATTCAAAGAAATCTTAATGCATTATATAAAAACTACATACCTTCAGAATAAGTTTGAAATATTAAAAAACATTTCTGATTATGATTTAACTGACAAGTAAAACAAACTACTCAACTTTTGACCCAGCTGTCTTACTTACGATATATATATATATATATATATATATATATATATATGTAATATAACAATCTGGCCCCACCCGAGGAAGGCTGAGGCAAGCGAGGGTGTTTCCGGTCGTTGAAAGGAACGGATGTCGTTTGACCTTATTTCCGGCAGCAGCGGAAGTAACTACAGAGGCAAACAGAACAGGTGTCTCTGAGAATTACGTGGGCGTGCGTGGGCGAGGCAAAACCGGAAGAAAAATTCCCGGTTCTGGAAGATTATAAAAAGACCTCGGCACACGGATTCGCCAGTAGAGGAGCAACAGAGATCGGCCGGTGAAGAGAGAGACACAACAGATAAGACTACACTCCCGTCAACCCATTAGAAGCGCGCTCTCTCAATTCTCTGTTCCCTATGCTACACGGTTCATCGTCATTAATAAAAATATAACTTTATATTTTTATATATATGCGTGTTTGTTGTTTGTCGATATATAATAGACGCATAATTGGTGCCTAATGACTTGCTGTTTTGAGACAACAAAACAGTTAGATGCGAGCTGGTTGCCACGGCGACGATTGAAATTCAACGGACTTAAAACTACCAGATAGAAAGAAAAAAGAAGACGAAAATAGAAGCAGCCGCACGACTATAGACATCAGCCAAGGTAGGTGACTCTTTGATTTGATAGTGTGTGTGTTCTGCTCTTGTTTATAAGTCTAGTTAGAAAAAAAAATGGAACAGCATACTTTTGCCGATCTGACCCTAGAATTGAGAAATGTGGATTGTTCGGTGTCGAACACATTAAGGGTAGAACGGAGGGGGTTCAGGACTACATGCAGAGAGTAGTACGCCTAGCGGAGAGCGCATAGGTTGGGGTTGACGAGAGGAATAAAGTTGAGATATTTACCTATCTGTAAGTATAAAACATCTGAGTTAATGATTTATTTTTTTTGTTAATATTTTACCATATATGTGAAGTGAGTTTACTGGTATGTTGCTTAATTAATCTTACTTTTATTGGGTAAGTGAAATGTAAAATCATGTAAAGGAAGTTTCTTCTACTCTTTAAAGTGGATAATTGGATTAACTTGTTGATAACAATGTTTTCTTTGGTTTGTGCAGTGTTAGGTTTTCTTTTTTTTTGGATTTCTTTTCAATGACTGTACACTACAAAATGATTTACATTTCTATGTTTGTGAATTATGCTTTTGTGCAGGTTCCCATCAATTCAACATCCTCTGTGAATTTTCATTTATGTGACTTGGGAAATATCTTTTGAAGATATATTAATTTCTGAAAACTTTATATTGACACGGATAGACCTGCAGATTCCACAGTTGATCGGAACAAAAAGAAAGAACAACTGAAAAGTCTTGTAGACTTATTGGCTGATATGCTATAGGATTGGGAAAGAAGCAGTGGGAAGATTAACGATAAATTAGGGAAATATTTCTTAGACGTCCTTATGGCTTTAAGCTATTTGGAACTGCAGCTCAACTTATTGTCGATTGGTCATTTGTCTCCTAGCATAATCGCTCCGCACGACTTAAGGGGTTTGATGCATAAAATAGCTCAGATGCTCCCAGATAATTTCAAATTAGCAAGCGATCCAGATAAGGACATCTGGTATTATTATAAAACATTAAGTTGTAGGACACTTTTTGACTCAAAATCGATTGTGGTTGTGGTGGACGTCCCATTGGTGGATAGAGAACACTCCTATGTAGTATATAACATTTTGAATTTTCCTCTTCCGTTGCCCACACGATCAGGTTCAGCGTTCGGATCCAAATTGTCGGCCAGGTTTGAAATGGAGTCAAAAATGATCGCGGTAAATAGGGCTGGAACACACTATATTCTCTTGGCCCAGGCTGAAGCGACACGGTGCTCGGCAAGTACCGACGGATTGTGCGAGGTATCCGGTCCCGTTTATGCTACCAATTCAAGAGAATCTTGCGAGATGTCGCTTTTTCGGCATAATCAAGCAGGAATAGAGAGGAACTGTCGAGTCACAGTTAAAACGAATACTCGACTTCCAATCGCAATCAGGGTAGACCGGGAATCTTGGATGGTCGCTGCTACCAGGGATTTGCACTTTGCAGTTCTTTGAGGTGGCGGGTCTCGGAGCAAGCTTGTCGCCCAGGCCCCGCTGGCCAGTATACGGATAAAGGAGGGGTGTACTGCGTACAATGATCACATGGTGTTGGCTGCACAGGTTGACGGTGACTCAAGATTTAGAAACGTAGGGAAGCTACAGCTCACACCCATAAACGTCTCTGGTTCAGTGGTTTGGTCCCCAATTACGCAGAAATTTCCCAATTTTTCAGTGGACACCATGCCGGTAGAATTGCGCGATATGGAGGAGATTCCTATCCGCAAACTAGTAAATACCTTGGAACAGATAGATATGGAAAGATTTAGTGAAGGATATGAAGAACTCCCGAAGAAGTTGACGATAGGAGTCATTGCTGGCATAGTCGGCGTTATGATAATCCTTGGAATAATAGCTAGGAAACGGATTTTTAAGTGTGAAAGAAGCAACAGTGCTTCGGGAAAGGAAAGGGAGTAATCCGTTGTGAATAGTACTCCGGGGTCAACGGGTGTTCAACACTCAAATGTCTCTGCGTTAAACAGAGAGATGTCAACAAATCAGATATGCTTGGATTCGAATCCAGAGGAAGTAGTTCAAGGAATAGAAGACATTGTACAAACTAAGGAACTACGAGTCACGGGTCCATTTTTTAGACTAAATTAATATAGATGAAACCTCTAATCCTCCACAAGTAAATTGCATGCGGATTAACGTTGGAATCAGGGTAATTTTCTTCATTTTCTATTGAACATTTCTCGGTCAGACTATGAATGATATGTACTGCAGATAATGGCCATTTTTCTGTGTTCAAACATAGTATGTTTGAAATTAAATTAAATTAAATTAAGTTACATGTGTAACAATAAACTCGAGCAGAAACACACATGGTGTTGGTCAAAGGTCATTTACTCGATGTCAGTTTAGAAACTGGGGCGCGGTTACCGCCTATGATCATGTGGTCGTGCATCGAGGCGTCTACGCTTATGGACAGAGTCGAGAAAGAAAATGAACATTTTTAAGAACTTTGCCCAATTCTGTGAAAATGGATATTAAAAAAAAAAAAGAACAATGAAACATCGAGCTGGTAGAACAATTTTCACGATGGACACTAACATTGTTGGGTTGCCGATGTAGGCTCCCCTATATATTTTTTTGTTGTTTTTTTGTTTCGGCATGCACATGTTTTGTTGTTTTGGCGTGCACATGTTTTATACAATTGTCGGGCTTGTGTGGCATGGGGAGGAGTGTGAGGGTGTTGCGCTTAAAATGTTCTTAGGTGAACATTTTGGAAAATGGGAGGGCGAGGAATGTAATATAACAATCTGGCCCCACCCGAGGAAGGCTGATGCAAGCGAGGGTGTTTCCGGTCGTTGAAAGAACGGATGTCGTTTGACCTTATTTCCGGCAGCAGCGGAAATAACTACAGAGGCAAACAGAACAGGTGTCTCTGAGAATTACGTGGGCGTGCGTGGGCGAGACAAAACCGGAAGAAAAATTCCCGGTTCTGGAAGATTATAAAAAGACCTCGGCACACGGATTCGCCAGTAGAGGAGCAACAGAGATCGGCCGGTGAAGAGAGAGACACAACAGATAAGACTACACTCCCGTCAACCCATTAGAAGCGCGCTCTCTCAATTCTCTGTTCCCTATGCTACACGGTTCATCGTCATTAATAAAAATATAACTTTATATTTTTATATATATGCGTGTTTGTTGTTTGTCGATATATAACATATATATATATATATATATATATATATATATATATATATATATTTTAATTCGGATACTTCAATCCAAGGGAAAAAAGCAGGAAGGTAAATTCCAAAAAACCCGATCCTAATTAATATTAAAAATTTATTTTAATATTAAAAAATGATACAGGAAGGGAGCTTATATATATATATATATATATATATGATTATATATATATATATATATAATCATATTTACAGCTGTAATTATGTAGTCTCTTGGAAAGTAGCATACATTTGTTTTTACAAAAGAAATTTCCCCTTTATACATATTACAATCCGAGTACTTTACCATTATCACAGAGATAAAATATTATACACAAAAATAATCTGGATATATGTAAACACATAGGTTATGAAAATAACGATCTGCGTTCCTATACATATTTGATGGCTGTTAAGTCGATAAATGTGCATAACAATTGCTGACAATTTGATCAATGTTACTGGTACTTTTGAATTCAGCGAGTGAATGTAACGCTTTTACATATGTAGCAAATCAAGGCCTGACTTGTTTTGTAAAGACAGTTCATCCTGCTCGTGAGGTTTCATGCAAAAGATGAGACCAGTGAGTTTTCAGTTTTTTTTTTCTTACAGACACATCGATTATATCAAATTTATTACCAGCGTAGTAATGATTACAGTTCTGGAGAGTTCTATCAATATATCGCTTCTTGCCAATAACATTAGCATGCAGGTACACAAGCTTATGGCTGTATGCTCGTGCGGACGTACATACACAAATTCATTCTCTCGCTCTCACACACATATACAATTTAATAATATTACCCAAAGGGGGGCGATAAATCTACTAAGATGCAACGGGTTTCTGGGAGTGAAAGAGTCGGAGCAAAACTTATTTCAGGAGAAAGGACAAAACAATAATGATTGAAAGAGACAGATGATAACGACTGATATTGCATTTCATTTCTTGAAGATGAAATTTGCATAGAAAGCAACAAGCTTGGACGAGAAATGCGAGCGATATAGTTTTTAGCATATAACCTATTGTTGCATAAATAAATTCCAATGATGATATGATGAGATTTAGCAGTCAATCTGACACTATGTTTATTTTTAAATTCGAGATAGCAAAGCGAAAACCTCATCAAAGAAGTTATCTATTTAGAGAATTGAGACAGTGGGGTTATCAGTGGGATAGATACTGAAAGTGAGATACCAGTACAGAACTTATAATATTGCTGATTAATCTTTGGATTTTTTCAAGATTCTCTAGATGAATATCAAAAGCACCAAAGTTCTTTTTCGTTGCTGTTTTTTGTCTTATGTATGAGGAGTTCGATGCGATTTGATTCTTTGTGCGATTTGTATGGTTTGCGATTGCTTGCTTTATTATTATTTATTTATTTTTATTGTACAGGTGTTTATTTTTTAATGCTTTTTATTGATTTTTAACGTACCTGTGGTTGGCTGTCCACGTAATAGAAAATCAAATAATAAATGCCTAACGAACAGCATATATAATACTCCCGTGACATAAAAACACGAACGCAAACGAAAAGATTTACATATGAGTAAAAAAAACATCCTTCAAAAATTAATTCAGTTATCAGAAATTATTACATTACACAACAAAGAAATATACAAAAATCACACAACGCCATCAAAATAAATATTGAACCAGAAAGAATATAAAAATATAAACCACCAAATTTAATTGGAAATAATGAAAAGATCACCGTTACGGAGCAGCAATAGCAAAAACTGTAAATTGTGCCTATAAGAGAAACTAGCAATAATCAGCTTTAAAAGACAAAGTACAATATTAAATAAAAAAAACGAGATAATTGCAAAATGTAAACACGCCAACAAATATATACTTTGCTGCACAAATAACAATAAATAATAACACAAACGGAACACACACATACACACACACACACTCACACACACACACACACATCAAAAGCGTGCTTAACAAGGGCAGGACTTCAATTACCAGCCACTAATCAATGAATTTGAAGTTCTCACCTCCCCAGCGGAAAAGGCTGAATGCTTTGCCCGTAGATTCTCCACCAATTCGACACTGGACTCGTTAAGAATACCTACACCCGACTTCCCACCCAGAACTAAGGCTCAACTAAATAACGTCCACATTACACCCTCGCTAGTCGCCAAGATAATTGCACACATTGACACATACAAAGGGAGCGGCGGTGACGGAATCCCAGTCATAGTACTGAGGAAATGTGCCCCAGAACTCTCCTCTGTCCTCTCTAAACTCTATAACATATGCCTATCTGCTTCCTGCTTTCCTGCCTGTTGGAAGTCCTCCTGTGTAGTTCCTACATTTAAGAATTCTGGCGAACCCTCAGACCCCGCCAATTACCGCCCTATTAGTCTCCTTCCGATCTTCGGTAATGTTTTCGAAGGTATTACAACGCCGAGGTGATTCAGCATCTCACGGCCCACAGGCTTCTCTCTGACGAACAGTACGGGTTTTGCTTCACCAGCTGATATGCTAACGACCATTACCGAGTACATATACCGGGCACTTGACAAGAATGGCAACGCCCGAACCGTTGCCTTGGATATGTCCAAAGCGTTCGACAGGGTCTGGCATGCTGGCCTCTTGTGCAAACTGTGAAGTTACGGAATAACTGGACATCTGTTTGACCTCATCCATTCATTCCTCTCTATCCGCACATTGAAGGTAATATTAAATAGGCATGCCTCCCAAAACTACCAGACGAACGCGGGCGTCCCTCAAGGTTCTATCCTAGGTCCCACGCTCTTTCTGATGTACATTAATGATTTCCCCGACGCCATTAGATCCGAAGTAGGCATGTACACCGATGACACAACAATCTACTCTTGCCTCGATCAAAAACCAGGTGTGGGCGACAAAGCGAACCTCGCTGCCGAGATTGAAAAGGACCTCCAATCCGTAGTGACCTGGGGTAGGAAATTGCTAGTAAATTACAATGCTTCTAAAACAAAGCTGTTATCAACTAACCACCATAGACAATCGCATCTACATCTCATTAGCATGGGACAGGCTTGCCTCCCAGAGAGTAAAACACTACGCCTCCTTGGCCTTGCACTTTCAGCGGAATTCACATGGAATGACTATATCGAATCCATTGCCAAATCTGCCGCTATGAAAATCGGCTCTTTGTGCAGGGCCCGGAAGTTTATCCCACCTGAATATATCCTGCACATATACAAATCTACCATCCGCCCGTGTATTGAATATTGCTGCCATATCTGGTCGTGTGCCCCTGCTGCTCTCCTTGAGCTTCATGACAAAATACAAAGGAGAATCTGTAACATGGCTGATACTGACATGGCAGACCCGCTGAAACCACTCTCTTACCTGTCGTGATGTGCCTTCCCTGTGCCTCTTCTACAAGTACTTTCATGGCTTCTGCTCTGATGAACTTAGATCACTGGTGCCGCCTAAGCACGAATTTACACGAGATACTAGATTAGCAACTAGGTCCCACCCTTTTACAGTTAAACATATAAGATGTATCCGTAAATTCTACTCCAACAGCTTCTTTTCTCGCGCTTCCCGCCTGTGGAACTCCCTTCCACAAGTCCGCTTCCCCGACAGTTACAATCTCCTGGTGTTTAAATATATGGTCAATAGACACCTCCTATCACACTTATTTTCATCACAATTATTTTCAGAACACTCTCATCTACCCAACCCTCATTCTCAGTATCGTTATCCGCCTATCACCCACCCTCTGACATTTCCTATATTTAACTATCCTTTCTCCACTTTATGTAGCCCCCTGCGCAGTAGTGGCATTGACATGCCTTGCTCGGGGTGAAACACTTATAAAATATATATATATATATATATATATATATATATATAAGCACTGACTCACGTAAAAAAACAGAAAAAAATATAACCACCAAACAAAAGACCACACACATAACCAAAAAATTCACATACACACAGGAACACAAAGATTCAGCCATATTATATATATATATATATATATATATATATATATATATATATATATTCATTTTAGCTAAAAATATTGCTCAAATTCGAAACTTCAAAACAAATTTGAAATCACTTATCCCTCAAATTTACATTAGAACTGAATATTAATAATAAAATTTTATTCCGTGATGTATTTATTAATTCCAGCACACACATATTTAATAGCTTTCAATATAGAAAACCAACAAGCATGATCTCGTGTTTCCTTAATTCCAACAATGAATGCCCTTAACGATATAAATTAGCTGTTATAAAAAAATAATCTTGATTCAACGCACACAGATGATATCTTCTTTCAAGTTCATATTCTATAAAGAATTAAACAACATTAAACAAACCCTTATCAATATATTTTCTAGCTCCGACACAGATCAACAAATTAAAATGTATCTCCATAAACTTAATAATACCTTGAATCATATTGATAATATTAATAATAATAGTGTATGTCAAAAGAAACATAACACTTTTAACCTATTCTAATACAACGAAATGCTTAATAATTACATTTCAACAACAGATTTTATTAAATAACACAATAATACACAGTAAAAAGAATCTTCAGATATTGGAGGCCATCTATAGTAAATCAAAGCAACCTACACTTAATAAAATCACATTACAATGTGGTCACAACACATTACATTGCATTTAGACATGGCTATGTTAACATTTTGGTCGCTGACACGGTGTAACATCATAGAACCGCATTACAAATTTACAACCTGCTTTAATGTAACGAGAACGCATTCTTTTAAGCGACTGTCTCTTTTAAGGTCTTTCTTTGAGTTGACGTCACCACTACTTAAACGGGGGCAAAACGTAGTAAGAACTATCAAAACAGATATTGTTACCATCTAAGCTTTTGATCGGTTTGGCTACGGAATTATAAGAGAGTGATATGCGCATGACTTTGTTTTTCCTTGGAGCAAACAGGAAAACAAATGTGAAAGCTTCTTTTTAAATATGTCTTAGATTTTAGAAAGGAAATGAGAAAAATAACTCAAAATTTGTAAGAAAAAACATCACACAAATATATATATATATATATATATACAAAAAAGATTTTGTACTTTCTGCGAAATTAGAATATTTCTCTTCAACACAAACCAAACATGACAACTGACGCTGAAGAAACTTCAACCAATCCAAACCAACCAAACCAAGCTGTTACAATAAAAAAAAAACAACTTAAACGCAATAGCTTGTTTTGCGATAATGGAGGCGCAATTTAATATTGTAAATATTAGACAGCCCAGTCAAAAATCTTTCAACATCTTGGCAGCACTACCCGTGGACATAGCAGGAAACATACAGCCACTTATACTGTAATCAAAGGACTATGACGCACTAAAAAAGCAGTGACGAGCGTTTACGAAAAAACACAATCAGAGATGCTGGACAAATTAATGTCGTCGTCGACAGTAACGGGTCGTCCCTCAGTATACCTGAATGAACTCATGTCACTAGCAGGTCAAATTGGCGTAGGGGACGATATCGTACGTCACAAATTCATTCGAGCCATACCTCACTGTATTAAACTACTAGTAGCGGCGAAGGCGATTTAGACACAGATCGTCTTGGAAAAATGGCGGACGACTTATTATTATTATTTTAATACACAAGACACTGCATATATTCGACAGATTTCCGGGAAGCAAAAGGATGGACAGTAAAATAAAGGTGAAACTAAAAGGACACATGGCTGTTCCCACAGTGACAATAAAGGACCAAAATCCCAAAATCTGCCGAGCGCATTTATATTTTGCGGAACGTGCAAAACTTTGCAAGCCGTGGTGCAGATGGCCTAATAAACGGAATGTTTAAATGCAACCCAGCTCTCGACCAACTTCACCAGTTCCTCGTGAGATTTCGGAAAACTAACTGGGCGAGAGATGTTAGTTTCCATTTCCTCGCCGCTTAACATTGTAGCCGCACGGTTAGGAACTCAATGTTTAAATTTTATTCTGGATACAGGAGCTACCGTATCCATACTTCCAAAGAGATATTTAAATGGAGCCGTGACATACCAACCAATATCTTTTTAGTGTCTGCCAACGATCAAAAACCTGAATGCTCAGGACAAAAAGTACTGAATCTCACGCTACAGAACCTCAGACGGGAATTTACCTGGACATTTATAATAGCCGAAACTGCTCAACCATTCCTAGGATACGATTCGCTAAACCATTTCGGGTTAGTGTGAACTGCAAAAACAACAAACTAATCGATTAAATGATTAACAGACAATCCAATCCACATACATCATTTATTATTATGAATATAGATGTAGTACCGAATAAAGATACTAACAAAACGGTACGAACAATTCAGGAAAAATATTCAAAATTAATTTCTCCTCATCGAGACACGAATGCAACAAAACCAAAAATATACCACAGAATAGAAACTGGTAGCAATTCTCCTACCTTCTCCAAAGCCATACATTTATCAGCTCAGAGATGGGATATTGCAAAATATGAATTCAAGAAACTCCCAAAGGCAGGAATAATTTCCCCTTCGAACTTAGAATGGAGTTCAGCCTTACACATGGTACCGAAATCCGACGGCACATATAGACATGTTGGTGACTACAGACATTTAAATACCATAACAAAAGCCGATCGATATCAGGTCCCAATTATAAATTCCTTGTATTCGAAGCTTCATAACAAGAAGTTCTTTTCAAAGATAGATCTGTCGTCTGCTTATCACCTGATACCACTTCACCCGGATGATGACTGCAAGATAGCCATGTCTACTGCTTTCGGTTTATTTGAATACAACTATATGCTTTTCGAACCACGGAACGCATCATGCACCTTTCAAAGAATGATGGACAATATCTTTCGTGATATTGTTTGGTATATATCGATATCCTGATATTCACGATATCCTGATATTCACAGAAGATGAAGAAACTCATACCAAGGATGTCGATTCTAAATCACGACGCCGATTCCTCGGAATGGCAAATTTTTATAGGAAACTTGTGTCAAATTTCAACAATATTATATTACCTCTCACGGAAAAAAATACGTTTAGACCAAAATTCAAAATCGTTAACCTTAACAAAGGAAGAAATTGAATCTTATAATATACATAAAAAAAAACTCTTTATCAGATGTAACCGTTCTCGCTTTCCTCAGCTCAGAAGCTAACAATTATCAACTTGTAGCAGACAGTTCAAATTATGCGTACGGTGGGTGCAGCACTTCACCAAATGATTGATAATCAACCCATCCCAATAGGTTTCTTTTCAAAGAAATTATCCCAACCCCAACAAATATATTCCACCTTTGACAGAGAACTACTAGCTGCCTATCTAGCAGTATTCCATTTTAAACATTTAATAGAAGGCAGAAATGTAATGTTACTGACGAATCAAAAACCACATTGCAGTGCTTTTAAAAGCCAATCTTCCCTAAATTCAGATAGACAACAGCGTCACCTCTGTTTTATCAGCAAATATGTGAATGATATTTCACATATAAGAGGCTCACAAAATATAGTAGCCGATTGTTTATCACGACCTTCAATGCGATCACAATTGATGTATGTGACTTACAAAAAATAGTGAAACATCAAGCTACTGACAATGAAATCCAGGCATTCAAAGATCAACTGAAACCATATACAATAAATACAAATGAAACCATATTATGTGACACATCATTACCTTTTCCACGACCTTTTGTGACAGAGAAGCTCAGAAAATCGGTATTTGACAGTCTGCATAATCTATGACATCCGGGAATATCAACTTCAAGAAAAATAATAAAATCCAGATACTATTGGCCGAAGATGGACAAATCAATAAAAACTTCGTGCACAGAATGCCAGCATTGCCAACAAGCAAAAGTAATAAAACACACAAAGAGTAAAATAAATCCATTTGAATTACCTTCTAGTCGTTTTGAATCAGTGCATGTAGTCATTGTTGGTCACTTACCACCAGTAAAGAACCAAACTGACTATTATTTTTCACCATACTGATATTTATTAACATGCTTCGATAGAAACACGAGGCGGATAGAAACATGCCCAATAACAGAAATTACGGCGAAATCAATATCAATGGCATTTGTCAATCTGTGAATCTCCCGATTCGGGGTTCCTCTTCATATCGTTACAGACAGAAGAAGCCAATTTGAATCTGAATTATTCACAGAACTATCAAAAATAAAAGGTTTACACAGATTACGAACAACGCCGTACAATCCACGAACGAACTGACTAATTGAGCGAGCACACAGAACCCTAAAAACGGCTGTTATATCCAGGAAAGAATTGTGGTTATAAGCTCTACCTATCGTCCTTCTACGAATGAGGATAACACCTAATGAATCGAACTATTCTCCATTTACTGCAGTAACAGGGAATCATTCACAAGTTCCCTGATTATTATTTGACCCTACTAAGACCGAGAACAGCGAAATAACAAACTCGCACGTTAAAATTTTAACCGACAAAATGCAAAATTATCCAGTGGACACCTGCATTCAATACCTAGTTCTTACATTCCAAAAGACTTACAAACATGTAAAGGAATCTGGCTAAGAAATGACAGAGTAAGAAAACTCTTGGAAGCTCCGTACACAGGTCCATTTCAGGTATTAAGTCGTCATGAAAAATATTTTTCTAAAGAAAGATCAGACGACGTCCATAGTAATGTTTCAATTGACAGATTAAAACCTGCATATATTTCTGAAAATATAAAAGCAAAGGATCCCATCGTATCAAGACGGGATTTGGATAACTCCCTATCTTGTACTGAGGAAAATAATGATAACAAACCAGAAATGAGAACGAAGTCCGGTAGAACGGCTAAATGGGAGAAAAACATTTTATTATTAACAAAAAAAAAAAAAAAAGCGAAAACAAAAACAAAAGAAAAAAAAGAAAACAGCAAAACAAAACGAAAATTACCATTTTAAAAAAGCGACAACAGATATCAAAAAACAACTCCGTTTTCTGGGGCAAAAATTATGTGCTGATACCGAGCAAAGCGACGGACCGGTTGTTTGCACTCTTAGGACCAGAAAGCAAATGACCAAATCTGGTCTTTACGCACCTGGCTCCACGCTTATGTTCCATCAGAAAACCATAAATAAATAAGTATCAAGAAGACGAAATAAAAAGCCGACACAGAAAGCATTGCGAGAGTTGAAAATGTGCGAGCATAATTAGCACGTCCCGTCGTCAAGCAATTCACTATGCTCGCCTTACCTTTCCCTCTCACCTTCTTTTTCGCTGTCCCATGCGCTACTTACCCGAGCAAAGGAGCGGAAACATCAAAGACATTCCTAACTGACAACGCTCACACATATATACTCACAAACTCTCTTTCGGCTACGAGCATTTTTACGTCCTTTCGACCCATCCTAAAGACATTATTTATTTGTACAAAAAAAACCGTAATTGATATATGTATATATATAAAATGTTGTTTCTATACTCAGTTTGATTTTCGTGTTTTATAACCCCTTTTATAACTTATAGTGGGCTATCTAATAACGACGCCACATTCAGTTAATCTATTTCAACTCACGACTACGCTTCACTAGAACAGATAACCGACTATAGTTGAATTTTTTTGCATTCACTTACAGATGAAAACCCAAAGGGAAGGTATTAATGTGTCACTTCCCTCTAGTTATGGGTTAAATAACATGACAGATTGAGTTTATAGCCTTGGCTGCCAACCAGTCAACCGCATAATGTAATAGTAACCTATTGCGGGATAATGTTCTGCCCAGTCAGATATGTCTCTTTCGAGACATGATCGCCCAAGCGAGTATCAAGTATGGCACTTAACTGACTGTGGAATATTATAAACTCTATTAGAAATTAAGTAAATGGAAGCGAGATAAAAGGACTAACCATCTACTCTGACAAATCTGTCTACCCATTATGCACCATTGATCAGTATTTATAAACAATCAAACCAAAACAAAACGCACATGGCCTAAAGTTTCCGTTTAAACATGAATCACTGTTGCCTCTGATTGTTGACCTTAATATCAACATTTATTGATACACACAACGCATCACTTATATTTAGTCATTTTACCGATAAATATAGCATGAATTAAAACTATATTTTTGTCATATATATGTATGCAGAATTATCACTATTTACTGAATCAATTCATTTATATTTTATTTTAATACGAAACTCTCCAGGTATTTTGTCTTGCATTAAAGAAATAACAATTTGTTTTTTAAGTTTATTTAGCTTTCCTTTTTTTCCTGTGCTAAAGTCATCTGTTGCACAGCTTTAGAATGTTCCGTGAAAGTTTAAGTACATAGAAACGTGTCTTTGTCATTATTTAAAGAGGCATCTTCTTTTTCTTTCTTGACAGTCAAAATATCACTGCTAAATAAGTTTCCGAGAATTTAAAAGAGATCCGTTGCAAAAATCTAAAGCTAAAACAAAAAAATACTGACTCAACTTCTCCATTTTAACTAAGACAGAATCTGCTGGAGAATATACTCTTTGACATTGGTGCTATTCAGCAGGATTTCTTTATGATGAATTGCTTCACTTTGAACGAAAGGTTATGGAATAATGTCCCACTGAGGCATTGGCTCTTTTAATGACACAAAGTCGTGGGAAATTTTTTTTTATTCTAATCAAGTGCCTGAACCAATGATTTTAAAATATGAAAACCAGTTCTCATTTATCAAATGCGACGAAGTAAGAGTATTATTGAGTCAATGTGGCAAAAATGTAAGATGGTTTATTATACAGAACTGTCTTTTTCAGTTGACTTTGTCAGAAAGAGTTTAGTCGGAGGTTTTCATTCGCGTTTAAGATGACGAAACATACCTGAATAGATGCATCACATAAAAGCATATCATAACTTTTGTGAAATAGCATGACACTAGCGGAACGGTCATTTACAGTGATAAAACATAGAATGTCCATGTAGTTTAATGTTTATGAGATTGAAGAAAGAAATCGAAGAGCGTGGTTAGAATATTATTCAAAGCTGTTGCATTTAATTTTGCACATATATCCTTTGAAGTGGTATGAATCAAAACTTTTGTGTTAAGTAGCTGTGCAAGTTAGGCTTTCTTGACTTGCTTACTTAATCATTGACGAGAAGGACAACTGGCTGAGTGTGGGGAAAACATATAGATTCTCTGAAAAAATGTACTGCACCACAGCAACCCCAATTAATTATAATCCAAAATGAATTTTATACATAATATTTTGTAGCCGTAAGATCTATTATAAAATGTTCTTTTCTCGCATGTCTGGAAATCATTTCCGGTTATTGCTTCCTTACCACTATCAATCTTCAAAAGATTAAATGCAGCGTCTATCGACAACTGATGTTTTCTGAAAAACCGTTCTTATATAATACTATCTCCTAATTATCTCTTCTCATTCGCTTTTATTTCTAATAACTTTTTGTATCTTAGCGGCATTATTGCTTTGCTTGTTCTGAAATAATTAAAAAGACTTGTATTAATTGGATTTCTAATTTCTCAATATACATATATATATATATATATATATATATATATATATATCCGAGTGAATAAGAAACGATAAATATTTACAACGTCCAAAGCATTAATTTAAAACAGTGCTCGGTATATAATATAGAGCTCTGAATATTTATTATGAATTGCATCTTAGAACATGTACAATTTTTTAAAAATATCCACTACAAACTGTACATTTTGTTTCGACTTCTAATTTCTCAATATATATATATATATATATATACGAGTGAATAAGAAACGAAGGAATATTACAACGTCCAAAACATTAATTTAAAACAGTGCTCGATATATAATATAGAGTTCTCAATATTTATTATGAATTATATCTTAGAACATTTTTTTCAATCCTGGATTAAAAGCAATCGGATGTCTAACCGTACTGATGAGCTGTGATACAGCAAAACAGATCTGTCTGCGGATTACTATAGATAGATAGATAGATAGATAGATAGATAGATAGATAGAGGCTTTTATAAAAATTGTTCCGTTATTGATTATGTCTGCTCTATATGGCAAATCATACTCATATTTCTTCCTGTTCATTGATATAACTTCATCTACTTTAGATATAAATGTATCTGTTTCGTTATGTTGTTTTGTTTATACGTATTTGTTTGTCTATTAGCATCGTTTCACCTTAAGCCCAAGGCCTGCTTCTGAAATCGCGAAAAATGATATGGCAAAAAAGAACAGTCATAAAAGTAAATATATTTAAACGGAATTTAAGCGTTTGTTGAGACTGAATGAAAATGGATAGTAGCTTATAGCTCTGCATTCACACCCGTTTTCAAGGATTTTGTATGTCTGAATCGAATTCTCTACAGTAGGGATAGACAGTAAAACGTTAGTTCTCTGTTTTTGTCAGAAGTTCTGGTACAATATTCGTATAAGTTTCAGCTGGACTTCGTTGCGTATAAAGTAACAGCAAATCCCAGTTTCTACCTCACAACTTAGAGATTTCAAAATGACTTTGTTACGAACAGTATAGCTTTATTTCTCATATCCGTTTCTTGAACCAATTACACATCATCAGTTGTTATTGCTATGACTATCATTTATATTTTGCACACTTGTTTATGTTTCCGGGTGTTTTCTTATCTGACAATTATTACAGGGTTCGTCAAATCAGTTAGGTAGTCTTTGGAACATATTAACATTATTTGCTTAAAATTGATAACACAGTTCGTTTTATATCATAACTAGCAATTTTGCTCGGGTTTAATGAAAACCTTAAAACTAATCCATGGTCCTGGAGCTCAGACTCTTTGGACGTTGGCACGAAAGATTAAAAAGCAATAGTTGTTTCCAGTTAAAGCGAAACCGCAGACTGAAAGAAAAATGAACGGATGTAAGTCAAATTTTGATTTCCTGGTATCGATATAAAATAAGATTTTTTCATTGTAAACTGAATTTTGAAGGCTAAATAAGTCCTCTGACTAAATGGTATCATGGGTGTGACTAAGAAATACAATTATACCTACTTAGAGCCAAACCCGAAGTAAAAACTAAACTAAAATACAGACATACAGGCAGATAAACAGACACACACACAAACATCTTGCCTTATATATATATATATATATATATATATATATATATATATATATATATATATAACGCCCACCACACCAAGTGGCTTGAAAACTCAGCCACCGACCTTGCTGGGATCCGCACCATGCACTTTTCAATAGCCCAAGCTCTAACGCAAGTGGTGGACTTCCCCACGCGTTTCTCTAAAAACCCTAACGGAAGGGACTCTTTACTCGACCTTTGTTTTACTTCCATCCCAGACTCCTGCACTACCAGGCAACTCTGCCCCCTTGGAAATTCTGACCACGCCGTAGTCTCCGTAAACATATCAATCCGCACTAACTCTTCCCAAGAAAACCAGACCAGCAGAATATCATACTGCTACCAAAGAGCCGACTGGGACTCGTTCAGGGACTTCCTCTGCGACGTCCCCTGGAACAACGTCTTTGATCTTCCTGTCGAAGACTGTGCCTCCGAAGTCTCCTCTTGGGTTAAGGCTGGCATCGATGCTTTTATCCCTGCCAGAAAATTCCAACTAAAACCTAATTCGTCCCCCTGGTTCTCACCCGCTTGCTCGGCCGCTATTGCCCACCGGAACCATTTCTTCCGGCTCTATCGAAGCTGCTCGTCGAACCAAAACAGGCGCCTTTTCACCTCAGCACGGAACAAGTGCAAAAAAGTACTGAACGAAGCCAAGAGGGCGTTTGCTACCAGAATTAGGCAACGCATAGCATCCTCTAAGTTTGGCTCCAAAGATTACTGGCGTCTCTGCAAAAGCGTGCTCAGCAGGAACAAGACTTCAATACCCCCACTAATCAATGAATTTGAAGTTCTCACCTCCCCAGCCGACAAGGCTGAGTGCTTTGCCCGTAAATTCTCAATCAATTCGACACTGGATTCGTTAGGAATACCTACACCAGACTTCCCACCCAGAACTAAGGCTCAACTAAATAACGTCCTCATCTCGCCCTCGCTGGTCGCCAAGATAATTGCGCAACTTGACCCACACAAAGCGAGCGGCGGTGACGGAATCCCAGTCATAGTACTGAAGAAATGTGCCCCAGAACTCTCCTCTGTCCTCTCTAAACTCTATAACCTCTGCCTATCTGCTTCCTGCTTTCCTGCCTGTTGGAAGTCCTCCTGCGTAGTACCTATATTTAAGAATTCTGGCGAACCCTCGGACCCCGCCAATTACCGTCCTATTAGTCTCCTTCCAATCTTTGGCAAAGTTTTCGAAGCCATTATCAACGCCGAGGTGATTCAGCACCTTATGACCAACGGGCTTCTCTCTGACAGTATGGGTTTCGCTTCACCAGGTCTACTGCTGATATGCTAACGACCATTACCGAGTACATATACCAGGCACTCGACAAGAATGGTGAAGCCCGAACCGTTGCCTTGGATATCTCCAAAGCATTCGACAGGGTCTGGCATGCTGGCCTCTTGTGCAAACTGCGGAGCTATGGGATAACTGGACATCTGTTTGACCTCATCCAGTCCTTCCTCTCCAACCGCACATTGAAGGTGGTATTAAATGGGCATGCCTCCCAAAACTACCAGACGAACGCGGGCGTCCCTCAAGGTTCTATCCTAGGTCCCACGCTATTTCTGATCTACATTAATGATCTCCCCGACACCATTAGATCCCAAGTTGGCATGTATGCCGACGACACAACAATCTACTCCCGCATCGATCAGAAACCAGGTCTGGACGACAAAGTGAACCTCGCTGCCGCACTGGAAAGGGACCTCCAATCCGTAGTGACCTGGGGTAGGAAATGGTTGGTAAACTTCAATGCCTCCAAAACAAAGCTGTTATCAACTAACCACCATAGACTATCGCATCTACCTCCCATTAGCATGGGACAGGCTAGCCTCCCAGAGAGTAAAATACTACGCCTCCTTGGCCTTACACTCTCGGCGGACCTCAAATGGAATGACTATATTGAATCCATTGCCAAATCTGCTGCTATGAAAGTCGGCTCTCTGTGCAGGGCCCGGAAATTTTTCCCACCTGAAACTATTCTGCACATATACAAATCTACCATCCGCCCGTGTATTGAATATTGCTGCCATATCTGGTCGGGTGCCCCTGCTGCTCTCCTTGGGCTTCTTGACAAAATACAAAGGAGGATCTGTAACGTGGTTGATACTAACTTGGCAGACCGGCTGCAGCCGCTCTCACACCGGCGTGATGTAGCTTCCCTGTGCCTCTTCTACAAGTACTTTCATGGCTTCTGCTCCGATGAGCTTAGATCACTGGTGCCGCCCAAGCACGAATTTACACGAGATACTAGATTAGCAACTAGGTCCCACCCTTTTACAGTTAAACAAATAAGATGTAACCGTAAATTCTACTCCAACAGCTTCTTTTCTCGCGCTTCCCGCCTGTGGAACTCCCTTCCACAAGTCTGCTTTCCCGACAGTTACAATCTCCAGGTGTTTAAATGTAGGGTCAATAGACACCTCCTATCACACTAACTCCCAACTATTCTCACAACACTCTCATCTACCCAACCCTCATTCTCGGTATCCTCACCCGCCTATCACCCACCCTCTGTTATGTCCTATATTTAACCAGCCTTTCTCCTCTCTACGTAGCCCCCTGCACAGTAGTGGCAGTGACATGCCTTGCTCGGGGTGAAACGCTTATAAAAAAAAAAAAAAAAAAAAAAAAAAAAAAAAAAAATATATATATATATATATATAATCGATTTTCTGCACTATTCTAAGAACTGCAACCTTGAAACATTTGAATATTGTTTCATATGTCTTTGTCTATGAGTATTTCAAATTTGATTAAAATCGAACCATTCTTTCGATAACCTGTTTTTTTGGATTATCGATTTTCGATATTTATCGGAGGTACCTCGACACAAAACCTAGCTATGAACACATTTTCAAGAACATCGGTTCAGCCGTTTCGGAGTCTATAGGTAACGGACATACACACACACACACACACACACACAGATGCACACACACAGATGAAGTTCCATTTAGATCATCATTATGATCATCATTGCCATCACGATTATTATCATTATCATCATGGCATGCTTATTGTACGGATCCTTACGATTCTCTCCCTTTCACCTCAGTCACTAGCATGGAACAGGTTTTCAGGTTTATATTGAATACATGCTTTAAAAGTGCAAGCAAATTCTGGGACGCCTTCATTTGGGATTAACACATATTTGCGTTTTTCACGTTCATGCTTTCCGGATAGATTCAATCAACATTGTATTCGTGACCTGTAGTTACATGTCCAATCGCTTTCTCAATATACTTAAGCTGTTTTCATAGAATAATACTGCGACAACTATAGCTTGAAATATATCATGTGTCAATTTTTCCAGTCAAATAGATTTCCACACTATTGATAACTGAAATTTATCATCGCTAACTAGACATGCCTATTGCACCAATTTTCATGTTAAATTTCCCTCTTGTGTTCCCACTTATTCATCGCTACTTGTATGTTCTTAAATTGGTATCAAATGTTTTCTCATAAATATAAGATATCTGTTTTGAATAGGCAACCTGTGATGATGTGTCCTTGTTTTAGTGTCAACAACTGAACGTCAGTGATAAGATTATCCTCCCTCCACCAGATATATTTCCAATATCATGTTTGTCCAAGTGAAATAATGTTTAAGATGGGAGTTTGTCGTAGAAAATTTCGTTTTTGCTGGCTTTTGCTTTCACAATAGATGCAAAGCAACATGCATCACACATCATCTTCTGTGATCTAGCTCTTTTTCTAATCGTTTTGTCAGTGTTTAGGTTTTATTTTAGAGAAATCAGTTAAATTGAGAGAGAGAAGTGATCAGAGTTGTCTCAATATTCCAGTTCAAACCAATCGATTCCATTGACAAATCATTGGCTCCCGTAAAATTATGCACTTGACGAAAAAATATACAATCTCATAATTGCAGCAAAGAGTAGTCCATTTTAACGGGGAAGAAAGCAGAGCAAACGTTTAAGCTCAGTATTGAATTTTAATACAAATATATATTACGATACACGCCAATAATAAACTACTTTTATTTCTATTGTAAAGAATCGAATAAGAGGCAGGAATATCAAATGAAATGAAAAAATATTTAGGTTTTGTTCGGAATCTTGCTTTTTAGAATTAATTTTAGAAACAATATATCACGTTTGATTCCTTTGATCTAATCACTACTGATCAGCTCCGACCAAATAATGATTACTTCATATTCACCAATCTTATTCTCCGGTTGAATGACGAGCTAGTCGCTCTTTTATATATACTTGTTGAATTTGTGAAAATACGATGGCTGTTGTCAACTAAAATATAACTATTATAGTTGTCAATTTAAGTTGTGCTAGAAACATAGTAAAAAGTAGGATATGGACCTTAGATCCAAGTTATAGTCTTTGAATATAGGATGATATTAACTTTAAAATTCAAAAATTAATTTGATTTGTTTTTCTTTATTTAATTAGTCATTTATAGTTCTTTTACCACCGAACTACTTACAGGTTAATCATGTTTTCAATTAAATATTTTCTCTCGCATTAAATTTTTAAAATCTATCAGAATTTTATAATTTTTCAATAAATATTTAACTGGTCAATGATTTCAAAGAATGAAAAATACTAATAACATAATAAGCTTTTAATTTCCTTAGGTTTTAAACGGTAAATCGACTTGTTGAAATAAAAGTTCAATGAAAAATTTAAATTTAGTTTTTTTTGTTATCAATTAGTTTCATGAGTTGATAACCTTCGGAAAAATAATAAGTTACTTCTTCTATGTTCCGTGTTATTTCAGGGCGTAGACGATCATAGCCTTCCACATCATACTATCCCTAATAGCCCTTTAGACGCTTTTTCTTTTACCCTTCCCAAACTCCTCTCTGCCTATCATTAGTTCACGCCTATCAAGTATGATACTCATTGCTTTTCCTTGTTTCTCTTTGATTCTGTCTGAACTGTTAGTATCAGATTATCCAAGCCCTTCTTCTGCATTATGTGTTCTAGGAACTTCAGCTGATTTTCCTGATGTTAATTGTTAGTTTTCTTTTCGTTCCAATCTTTTCTTTTTTAAAATTTCATCGTTGCTCAAATATTCGACCAATATCATCCTTAGCATCTCTCTGTATAACCACTTTTCGAGTTGCTTCAATAACTCCCTCATCTTTGACGAGATATCTAGCATTTACTGTCATATTACAGAACAGACATCATATAACAATCCAGTAACGCCTTCTTTGTTTACAGCTAAATTTTCTTGTTTCTCTGCTCACCTTCTTGAATGCATCCTTAGACATGCCAATTCGCCTTCAGTTTTCAAAGTCCCACTTTTTGCTCACTCTTAGAACATTTCCTGGCAGGTAAAGTTCAGTACTTGCTTGATTTTACTTTCCGTAGGCAGTAAATGACATTTTCGGTTCCTATTTTACTGATGACCATGCATTCAGTTTTCTTGTAATTTATATGTTGTTCTTTCTGCTGTCTTCAGTTACCTTCAGTAGAAAGTCTTATAGTTTCCTTTCTGTGTTTACTATCATCACTGCGTATCTTGAATTGTTCAGATGGTGGCCGCCAATGACGAATCCTGGCATGACCTCTGGGGATTTCAGAATTGTCTCGTTGTGTTGAATAGATCTGGTCAGAAGACACATCCTTCTTACACCCCTTTCTCTCTTTGTATATCTGCTGAACTGACTGTATGCTAGTGGCTTGTTGGTAGTAGAGATTCCTGATTACACTAATGTCTAGGTGCATACCATCTCTATCAAGTTTTTGTGGCATACTTTGTTGAATGCTTCTGTGTAGTTTTTGAAACACTGTCAAACGTCTTTCTGCATTTGTATTGACCTTTCTGATAACATTTTAAGTATCGCTTCTCTTGTTCCAGTTTCCTTTATGAAACCGCACCGTTCTTGTCCTATCTCTGGCGTGATTCTGCTGTGCGCTCTATTTATCAGGATTCGAATGATAAGTATTGTTATGTGACTCATTAAACTGATTTTTTGGTTGCGTTTTGCTTTGTTATTTGGTTAAATTAAACCTTAAATATAATATGTTTAAATTAATTTAACCTTCTTTCATCACCTTTACAGTGGCCTAATAGCTTCATCAGTTGACTCTGCTAACTTCAGGTACATCTAACGTCCATATCACGATGGATCACTAAATTTAAACAGCGTGAATTGTTAGGTGGTGAACGTTTGGGAATACCAGGTGTTGTAAGTTTGGATATATGAGCGTTGCAATGAATAATGGGTCGAACTCGTTAATCAAGGAGTTGGATTCCAAACCCAATTGGGTTCGTTATATTCACTTACGCGTAAATACCATATTCGAATGTATAAATCCACCTTTTCTCTCCTAGCTATGGTTTAATTTAGTAAAACCTATATCCCGAAAAATTATTATCTCCTAAAATTATAAATTCAAGTCCGTAAAAATATTTAGATGTCAGTATTAATTAACCCATAGTGTTGATACGATGTTAAAAAGATAAAAGCAATATATAACCAAATAATTTCAGTTTGAACATTTGAATTAATACAGATTTTTCTACACATATATCCTTTTGACGTAAAATTGTATAAAGGTTCTTAATTTTCCATATGTTGTGAAGATTTGCCGAAAATGTAGTAATAGTTTCGAATTAATTTAATTTTCCATATGTTTCAGTGACATTTTTACTTTTTAAAACATATTTTAAATTATATTTTATAGGTAATGTTTTTTAATCATATCACCCCCAAGGAAGGCGGTAACGCCACTGATGTGCAGGGGGCTACATAAGAGTGAGAAGATTAGAAAAGAGAAAACCGGAGACCGCATCCTAAACAGGAAACAAGGGATGAGCCTCTTCACCTGTTTAATAAATGTGGGTGGAGTGTGAACCGGGCGATAGTTTAGTCTATCTACTCCAATTGAAAGAAAAAAAAAACAAAGTGAGAAGATTAGAAAAGAGAAAACTGGAAACCGCATCCTAAACAGGAAACAAGGGATGAGCCTCTTCACCTATTCAATAAAAAGAAATTTGATAGTTTAATGTGCCGATGTAACTTATCCTAAAAATTATGTTTTCTAAAAATATTGGGTTTCCTCTGATAACTAACGTAAAACATCACAGTAACAATGCAAAATTAACATTCATATGTGTCAGGATGGATATCTTCATGCAACCGGCTAAATATATATGAATCCAGTCAGTTCTAAACCTGATTATCTGTATTAGAAGTATCGACTTTTATGGGCGGCAAAGAAAGTCTTTAAAGTCTGTGGATCATAGTAGTAACCCATTTGACCAAATACAAAGAGAATAATAAACAAATATTTGAAAGTCGAGGGTAAATTGGCACTTTATCGGAAGCCTTATATAAGTAACTTCCCGGTTAAAGCGGGAAAGAGAGATGATCCGTTCGTTCAACTTGTCATGTCGATAAATGTCGTTTGACAAAATTAACGGGAGGCAAAGGAACGTATGTGACATGTTCATACTACCAGATAAAAGACAAGGTTCGAATTGGAACTTCAGTGAATATATTAGTAAATTGCAAAGCAATATCGTTATTTATAATATATATTCGGACTATTGTACTCATTTCTGTTGTCATTATCACAACGTTTCGATCATTGAGCACAACTTCTTCAGGTGTATATAGACTTGGGCAACCTGCAGGGGATTCTGAACAGAAATCCTTTAATTAATCTACAAGGATAAACCGTTCTCTTTCCACTACTAATACCTAAAGATATCATCTAGTTCTTATTTTATTTAGAGCTGGACAATAACCTAGTGGAAAAAAGCATTGGTTTGTGAGGCTGGTGTAACAGTGTTTGTGTGTTCAGTTCCTAAATCTGGCAGTTAGTACTTACACTTAGTGTAACGGGTTAAGCAGTAAGTGAGCAGTACTAAATAAAAATAAGAGCAAGGTCATCTCGGTGTTACAACTAACCATTCACCAGTGCTCGATCTCCGAAAATTAAAAACATGTTAAAATGAGAAATTCAGCCTACCAAGTTAAATATAAAGTAAACAAACTACAACGAAATTACAGCGATTGAGAATATTACCTTTCTGTTTTCATTACCTTTTGACAAAAATAACGGTCACATAATAAGAAAATAAAGAAAAAACTCTAAAAATGTTGTTATATTCTGTTTCATTGACACCTTAAGACGATTATATATGTAATACGTTTCTGAAGAAATTTTCGTACATATTCTATCATACCCCTTCAAGGCTATTAACTATCCTTTCTTGTTACTATCACACTTAATCCCTGTTCAGCCAGTTATTTAAACAAGCTCGTTAAATAGATCATTCATTGACCCAAAGAGTTGTGAGTTACCCGGCTATAACAGTGCTGAACAAGTAACTTAGAGAGTCGTGTTAGAGGGAGATGATTCATGACTACGAAAAGAAGCTTCGCACAAGGAATGAGAATGATATAACCCAGTGATCTTAATAAAAGGTTCGGTTCTAACTTCCTAGCAACTGAAGAAGTTCGGAGCGTACAACGGTCTAAACCTCGTCCAAATGGCAACAAAGATAAGGCCAAGAGTCTAAATAATGTAAATATTGTAGAGATTAATCATTGATCACCTTTTTGGTTTCAATATGTACAATAAATTTAGTATTTCTTAAAACATCACATATCAACTGTTTTTCTTGAATGTTAAGCATAAATGTCCTCTTAGTTCCAATTTCCTTTAAATCTTTGTTGTTGGACATGTGTTCAATCCATGGTAATTATTCCCACAATGTTTGTCTAAAAACATTATTTTTGTTGTAATAAGTATACTCTTTATTTGTGAGGTCACTGTCGAGTATTCACTGCCATATAAGACGACTGATAAAGCATAACAGTTCCACTCATGTTTCTTTGTTTTTAACCGTTATGGGGAAACACACCTATTCCTCACATAATGGACCCTCCATCCTATATCAATGAGAGTTAACAAGAAGTTAACGGAAGAAGTACTTGGAAAGTTCATGGGAGTTCTTTAGACTTTTGCTAGAGTTCAGTAGAACTACTAGGCAGGTGATATTAGTCGGCAGTTGGCCGAATACTATCGAGTCAGCTTTCAGTGGAAGATTACCAAATTCTAACATTTTGGGTACGTTAATTCGATTAGCAACCGACATAGCACGATTATAACCTTCAGAGCGAAAACTACTCCACATCCACAACACAAGCAAAACTATCGCCCTTCTTAATCTGAAAAAGTACATTATATATATATATATGTATGTGTGTGTGTGTGTGTGTCTGTGTATAAGTTCTTGAAGATTTTTCATGAGAAAAGTAATGTCTTATTTACAAAAGTTAGTAGAAGAAATGTCACTGAAACTATTGTTCCACTTCTTTCATCCCATCTTTCCGGCAGCATTTTGTTTCAACGTAATTAAAACGACGCGTATTTTGAAGTTAACAACCATTCTGTCCATTTTTTTTTTTTTTTTGCATATTTATAAGAATGAAACGTTGCTTAAACAGGACATACGCCTTTGATCGGAACAAATGGTAATCGGACCGGACAATGTATAGTGAATATGGCGGATTGGTTATGTCTTTCTATTTAAGCGTTTCTAAATGTGTTTTCACCCGTTTTGCAACAAGTGGCTTAGCGTTGCAAAATCACTTTGCCGTGTCTCTGCTCATATAGCTGCCGTTTTATCGTCAATGATTGGCTTAAACGCATCAATTGTTATCGATAGTTATCTTCCCGTGATGGTTTTGACCGGTTTAAGCATCTCACAATAAACTTCACCCAGCTGATACCACCAGAAGCAGAGCAGACGCTTTGAACTATATTGCCGCCAATATTAAACCACCCATAAACCCATTGGGCCTCTTTGAAAAGTATTTTATGATACAAAGTGAGGAGGTAACAATATTATCTATTTTATTATTAATTACCCGCTTTAATTTATGTTTATAAACGGTAAAAATATGCATCTTCCATTGAGCGTTCTAGTTGAAAACATTGCCTGAAAACTTTCAGTAATAGCTTTTCACAGGTATAATCTTTTACATAACTATAACCGTTTTTTTAATTCTGAATTAATAAGTAAAATTAAATCGATAACAAATGAAATTGTTTTACTTCTATACATTAAATTGTCACTAGTACGATAAATTAAAAAGAAAAATAAATCATTTTCTTTTTTTTTCTATTTTTCTGTATACCCTGATTTTTTCATTTTTTTCCCCGTGTAGGTGGTTTCTTTCTACTTGAGTTTACAGCTTATTTAGATATTTTTCCCAAATAATCTAAGCCCTTAAGACCTTTTGATCGAAATATGTTTACACACTTTCGCACAAATAAAAGGTGTGCACGACATATGGGTAAATATATATATATATATATATATATATATATATAGATAGATAGATAGATAGATAGATAGATAGATATGAATCACATGCCATGATTAGCAACCAGTATAGAACAAGAAGAATTTTGAATTAAAACCCCCATATAACACTGCTGGGACACATACTTGAACGGTAATTCAAGATAGTAGTAGTATAAGAAAACTGTTAAATTTGAGAGTATAGAAAAAAAAATAAAAAAAAAACAAATTGTTATGGACACATTGGCATGTTCGGAAATAGATAATCTTGCTGAAGGTGAGAAATCACACTGATTTGCTGAATGCATTGAAGATGAAACAGCCAGAGTAATAAAATGTAACACATTTTTTAACTCAAATGGCAAGCTGTAATTGCGACAACTATTTTACCAGAGGGAAATTAATTTTAGCTAAAATATAAACAATGAATATCTTCCCTCTCAAAAGAACAAGATCGCTTAAATGCCTTGCATAGATTTAATTTTATTTATTTAAAGTAATAAATAAGAATATGACGAGAGACTCCTTACATCAAGAGAGGAGCGACTACAATTTACATGCGGAGGATAAAGAAAGCGTTCTGTAGAATATGCCATTAAGGTCACTGGAATCGACCAAAAAAAAAAACAAAAAAAAAAAAACAAAGAAAGCTGGAGGGCACAACCAAAGAAATGGTTAAAGAATAATTCAATTCATTTTTGAAAAGGTAACCGATATTTCAACGAAAACTGTCATACAGTAAAAAAAATATATACCCAATAGTCGGTATATTTTGTTTTAAGAGTAAATCCAATATCGCGTTTCTAAAAATGAATATTAGTGTAATAGACGTCGATTTCGATCTAGGACGTTTATTTTAAATTATTTTAAATTCTGTTCTCTCTTGCTCTCTTTCTTGTTCTTTCTCTCTTTCTTTTTCTGTCTCTCTTTTTCTTTATCACTTTTTTCTTCTATATTTAATTATATTTTTTATTTCTTAACTGATTTTTTTAAATTAATATGAATTTTTAAAGTAATAGTAAGAGTAGTTATTTTTTCAAATTGCATTAAAATTATATTTGTACCGTAAATATATCCCATTATATTTTAAACAAAATTTCAATGTTTACTTTTCCACGTCATGTTTTTCTAAGAAAGCAGACGAGTGCAAGAGATGCTATTTTGATGCATGGAGTTAACATCTATTTCTCTGGATACAGTTTATTTTCTTTTTATTGTATCTCTTTGTCTTTCCTTTTTTTCTAATTTTTCCTTTTCTTCTCTTATTTGTTTCTCTTCATTTTTGTTTTCTCTCTTTTTTTCTTCTTTCCATTAATCCGTCGTCTACTTTTTCTTTATCGTTGCTTTTTTCTATTTCAGGTTCTTTTTAAACGAGCGAGAAATTTTTCGTAAATAACCGTTACAAATATCTATTCTAAATATGGACATGTGAACGTCTATGTAAAATAATTTTGGGGAGGGGATATTTTGAGGATCAACTGTTGCACCATTTGGGTCTGACGAGCCGCAATATGCGGTAAAATATGTATTACCTTTTGTAAAACTCTTAAATATTTTCTAAATATTACTCTCTTAAATTTAATAAATGCAATTTAACATTGAGTTCTTTTGAATTCGTCTCTATCGGAATTTACCTGGATAGTATACCAAGTGTGCTACGTTATATATATATATATATATATATATATATATATATATATATATGTAAATCTGTAATCCAAAAGGAAAAGCAGGTAGGTAAATCCCCAAAACCCGATCCTAATTAATATTAATTACATTAATATTAAAACTGATCAAGGTGGAGGCCTCAATGCAATTTATATTTAAATAACAGAGCTAATTATAAAATAAAATAGATTCCGATGTTCAAATCAGTTGTATGGCCATTTTTACGAGAAATTTCTAAAGGAGATTTAATTAGTTTCTTAAAATCTTCAAATGTAAATAAAACAGAACTTAACTCATGTAGCGGCTATCCTTTAGAGTTTTAAGTAATTTATATTCAGAAATGTGTATGTGTGTATATATAAGTGTATGTATGTATGTATGTGGGTAATCTTGTATGTGTGTGTTTGGGTGTGTGTGTATGTCTTTAGTGCTTTTTTGTATATATATTTGTATGTGTATGTATATCTGTATATATGTTGAATATATGTATGTATAATTATATATATGCATGTATATACATTTTGTGTGTGTATGTGTGTGTGTGTACACTTGTTGAATTAATATACTCCTAAGTTTAATTTTTTTTTATTTTTATATTTATTTTATATATTTTATTTTATGTTTTATTAATTTGTATTAATTTTCTATTAATTTTTAATTTTTAAATATAAATTGTATAATATTTATATTTTAATGTAAATCTATTTTTATGTTTTAATTTTAAATTGTGTGTCAAGGTTTTACAAAAAAATTTTTCTATAACCTGCATCCCATTTATTTAAACGAAAAACCGCTATAATTTATTTGTCAATACGCTTGTTGACGTTTCTATGTAAATGAATTTTTTCTTTCCTTTTTTTCTTTTCTTTTCTTTTCATAGCTTACTTCCCTGTCAGCCACCCATTCCCACTTTTTCACTTTTTCCCTTTACTTCCTTCTTTCCTTTAGTCTTCCTCCTTCAATTTCTTACAGCCAGACAAGACTAAATTTTCACTTTCAACTCTCGACTTAGTTTAAAAATAAGGTTTTTCAAAAAACCTAAAAATAAAAATAGACATAGTTTTCCGTCTGCTTTCTTGTTAAATTCCTACCACTTTAATTTTTCCGTGATGAATATTTTTTAACTTCCGCCGGTAAAATATCTGCTTATTTTGTAAATTGGCTTTTGTAATAAAGGTTACTGATGATACGCGAAATTTCTTTTAGAAATGTCTCGTAGAAATGGCCATACAACTGATTTGAACATCGGAATTTATATATATATATATATATATATATATATATATTAGTCATCCAAATACAAGTCCGTTTCGCTGTATCACAACTCATCAGTGTGGATAGACATATCCACTTGCTTCTGGCTGGGATCGAAACTCGACCGATTTGGTGTCAGTACAAAAAATGAAATAACACATAGACTAAATATCACTGTTCAAGCATTTACTTTCATAAAAGTGCTCGATACAAAATAGAGCTAAATTTTGTAATTTTGTGATTACAACTGTTTATACAACTGTTTATAAAAACATAATATCTTTGTACAAAAAATTTCAAATTTCAGAACTAAGCTGCTCGTCTTCAGGTGATATTTTAAAAATAAATGGTGAAAATGATTTACTTTTAAAATATAAGAAGAATTCATGGTTATTTAGAAAATTAGGGAATAGAAGTTGGAGAAAACGCTTTAGGTGTGTCTATATTGTTCAATCAAAATGGAGATTTAAATAACTATAGAGATTTAATATCTGGGTTATGAAAGAGGGCAGGATGGCTTGCCTCTAGACATGTCACTTTTTAATTTTGTCTCGATATGTACCTTACTATTTACCTTACTATGTACCTTGTCTGCATATGTACCTTATTATGTAACTTGCATTTTCTTTAAAATTCAATTAATTATAATGTTTCATTTATAACTTATACTGTAACATATTTTAAAAAATGAAAGTTATTTTACTAAAATAAATGACCCATACATTACTTAATTGTAGTTCCTAATACAATATAATTAAGTATAGAATAATCATTTAATTTCATTCCAAGTACTGCTGTAAGACAAGTGAGAACCTTTTATCTTATTCTGTATGCTCCACAGCAATCAAGGACATTCTGCTCAAAATGAGAACGCTCGATGTATTTTAGTTCCGTTAAGATAGCAACAGTCCTGATATTTTTTAGCTGTTCTCGTAAATCAAAACTATGTAATTAATGATAGTAACTACACCAAAATAAAAAAAAATTGAAATTATGTTGAAGAAATGACCAATAGAGTAAAGCATTTGTATGAAACCACTTATCTTTAGTTCTTTCAGAATTGTAATTCATTCTTGGTAGGTATTGAATTGGATAAGAATTGAAATTAGAATAATCGCATGACGGGAATTTGGTCCAGAGAGAAAGAGAAATAGAAAGAGAGAGAAATTATGGAAATTGATCATTGGATTAGTGAACCAGTGGCAGACGAAATACTAGAAACGATGAAGGCATTTCGCTTGATGGGCATCAGGATAAAATTCGGATGCATTCGCTACTCACTGAATCTAAATCAGGATATCCTCTAGCAAGTAATGGCGGCAACGAAATATTAGATTGTTTTATATAATAATGTAACCATTCGTTGCAACGTGGAAAGGCTAACTGGGACGAAGGCTTTTACTCTCTTCCATAGCAAATATTTCTATATCTACAAAATTAACAATATGCATATTTAAGTATCAGAGTTTGTATCTTAGTTTTCATCATAACATAACACATGACTCAATAAATCACGAGCCTAACTAATGAAACAACAACGTTTAGACAAAATTCGACTTTATTCATCAACATAGTCTCCTTCTAGGTTGATACACTGGTTCTAATGCTTCTCAAACAATTCGATTCATTTTTGTAGAAAAGATTTATTTTTAGCCTCAAAATAGGTCTCAGTTTCCGATATCACTTCTTCGTTGAAGCCAAATCAGTCTCCCTGAAGCATTCTTTTGAGTTCTACAAACAGCCAATACTTATTAGGAATTAGATCTGAAGAATACGATGGATGCGGAAGTCGTTGCGATCGACATGAGACACGGTGGGTTGCTTGGTGAAAGATAAGTGTTTCTCTTTCAATTGTAGACGTTCTTTGGCGATTTCTTCTTTCAAACTGACCAATAATGCTATATCCATGTCTCTGCTGATGGTTCTTCCTTTCTCAAAATCAATGAACAAACTAGCTTGCGTACCACAAAAAAAAAAAAGGTGTCAAAACCTTGCCTGTTGATGGTTGCGTATTTGGTCGCTTTGGATGGCTTTCATCTGCAGCTGACTGCCGACCTGACTCTGAAGTGAAGTGTTAGATTCATGTTTCCTCTATTGTCACACATTTACGCAAAACTCCCTCTTGTTGGGTAAAAACAGTTGCAAACAACGCTCTGAATTGTCGAAGTGTTGTTGTTTTTGATCGACTGTGATAAAACGTGGCACCCATTTGAACACAGCTTTCTCACTGAAAAAAGTTCATGCAAAATGGTGAATACATTGCCTTCTCATAGGTCCAATTCTTCTTTCTCACGCATCTTTAATTTATGATCGGACAAAACGAGATTGTGGATTTTTATTCTGCCGATTTTGGACGACCTGAGCATTCAGCATCATTTGTGTGAACGACATCATTTGAAATCAGAATATCACTACTTAACCATTGTTTCCGACGGAGCAGCATCCGAATAACACTTATCAAGCCATTGCTTTGCTTGAACATTACTTTTCTCATCAGAAAGTAATGCTTTACCAACACACAAAATACATTTTTTGCATTGTTTTAAAAATTTTCTACAGTAGCTTCACTTAAATAACTGTAATTTGTAAACTAATAGTCCGATAGTTCCCATTCCAGTTGAATTCCTTGCCTTCACTTACTCTCAAATACACTTGGGAAAGGTATTAATCCGTTTCTTTCCTCCAGTTATGGGTCAAATAATAGGACAGATTGGATTCTGTAGGCTTGGCTGGCAACCAGCCTACTGTAGAGTACAATTGTAACCTACTGCGGAATAATCTGCTGTCCAGTCAGTCATCTCTCTTTCGAGACATGATCGCCCAAAGCGTGTATCACGTATGGCGCTTAACTGACTGGTTGAAACCGATTGGGGCCAATTTTTGTCACGAACCATTTGAAGGTTAGTATTTCACTGGATCGTTTATTAGTGGCACCATCTATATATCAGACCCGTAACTTATTGAATAATGTGGTATTATATATATATGTGTGTGTGTGTGTGTGTGTGTGTGTGTGTGTGTGTGTGTGTGTGTGTGTGATTTACAGTAATGGATATATATGCCACAGTTTAATATTTTAATATATACTTTTAAAAAATCTTAACAGAGATGTAGAGGATTTCTAGAAACATAGTTATTATTCCTATAATAATAACATACTGCAATTCCGAAGCTATCAATTTTCGGTTCCCAATCCATCATCATCAGAATGCCTCATGAGGGTACGTTGAGCATCGAAACTTTGGTGTTCTATGCTTCTTCATCAGTCTGTCTGAACAAAAGAAAAGCTTGAAAGAATTTGAGTTGCAGTATGCTATTAATATAACCATAATTATAACTATCTCTCTCTCTCTCTCTTTCTCTCTCTATGTATATATATGTAGCCACCTACAAATATATGCATAGGAAAGGACATTATCTAAAATTTCAGTGAGTAAGGATGTGTCTGCATGCTTTTATATATTTTTTATTGTGTGTGTATCACATATATCAAATATGCAAATATAAACTTCTGCAGATGGAAATATATTGAAGTGTTTCAATAAATTTATAGAATCTATTTAATAAAACGAATTAATATACAGATAACGATAGGTAAATTGTCGACATATTACATTTCACACAGTCGCGATGTTTGCTTTTGATTTTCTTACTGGAAAGTATAATGAATTAAGTTGGGTCAACGTCTGTGAAAAAAAAAAGAACCAAGTAGCAATTCACTTCTCCTGAAATTTGGAAATCGCATGAAGTACTGCTTGGCATTCACACCACAAACACCAATACGAACATTTCAGAGTGTGGGTGTCAATTTGAGTAAATTGTAGAAGATTCCGTAAGAGTTGATTTAGGCTAATGGTGATCACGAAACTATTTCAGGTGAACACTAGTGATGGCGACGTTCAGTTTCAATTTTATCATCCCACAACGTCTCAGACTCAACAATTTCTGTGACTATAACACTACATACATCTGGCAACCTACCTCACCAGTATAGAAACCCGTTTATTATATGTAGAGCGCAGTTAGTCGATAGACCAAACAAAACTCTTTATAACACCAAAGATGAACTGAAAGGAAAGATTACGGCGGAATTCACGAACGTAAACAAAGAGACTATCTAGAAGAGCTGCAGCTGATTGCCAAGTCTTCTGAAAGCTGTGGTTGAAGCCAGTGACCATTTTATTGAAGACATTCACTATATATGTTTATTCTATAAAACATCTATCTATCTATCTATCTATCTATCTATCTATCTATCTATCTATCTATCTATATAAATATATATATATATATATTAATCATATCACCCAATCATATCTACTCCAATTGAAAAAAAAAAGTGAATAGATTGGAAAAGAGAAAGCCGGAAACCACATCCTAAACAGGGAACAAGGGATGAGCCTTTACACCTGTTCAATAGACGTGGGTGGAGTGTGAACCGGGCGATAGTTCAGTCTATCTACTCCAATTGAAAAAAAAGCAAACAAAAAAAGAAAAGTGAAAAGATTAGAAAAGAGAAAGCCGGAAACCACATCCTAAACAGGGAAAAAGGGATGAGCCTTTACACCTGTTCAATAGACGTGGGTGGAGTGTGAACCGGGCGATAGTTCAGTCTATCTACTCCAATTGAAAAAAAAACAAACAAAAAAAGAAAAGTGAAAAGATTAGAAAAGAGAAAGCCGGAAACCACATCCTAAATACATTAAATAATAACATTTGCAGCTAAAATGTTCATAGTTGTATCTAGAAACACTATGAAATTTTGCATTTTTAATCATGTGTAAAACATAATAACAGACATGTATGGTTAAAAGGAGCAATTATTAATCCGTTAGTGGGCAAACTTTAACAAATCATTTGCAGAGCTATTGATTATGGTATAGTGAACATCTATGATTTACGACGCTGAGTGTGGACAGTGTCAAAATGTAGGTGAGTTTGTGCCTCGTATGCATTTCTTTGTGTAGGTGTTGTGGCTTGTGCACATATGTAAAAAGAAGCGAGTATGATGCGTGTGGGCAGTGAAAGTAAGTGTGTTTTGATGTACATACTGGCGCATAAAATGTACTCAGATATTGTAAAGATAACCGCATCTGATATGCTTTTCAAAGTAGAAAACATGTGAACAAGCACAGTCAAACAGCAATGACTACGCTGATACATATGATATGTTTATCGTTCATTATTCCATACACACACATCCCGCTCTCTCTCTCCCTCCCCCCTCTCTCTCTCTCTCTCTCTCTCTCTCTATATATATATATATATATATATATATATATATATATATTTGATATATTTGTTGTGTCTTTCTACGGTAATATATAAAAATAACATTCTACAGGCTAAATATTGATTGCGGTCTAAAATCTAGTGAAACTAGTCGATTTCAAGTAGATTTTATCGCATATTGATATATACAAGAAAATATTTTTACACACACGGACACGGAGGCACACGCACGCACACACACACACACACACACACACACACACACACACACACACACACACACACACATATATATATATATATATATATATATATATATATATATAAAACATTTTTGAAAAAATAATACATGACAAAATAAGTAGAAAATTTTTCGTTTGACGAGTTTCGTCCCTTAGGAATTAATCAGACTAGAACTTTTTATGTGGATCGAATACACCTGCACGCAAACCAGAGACGCTAGGAATTTTAAATTTAGAAAAATATTTTTTAAATTAATATGTATATTTTTTGCATGTGTAGTCGCAGCAACGTAAGCAAATCTACTCTAATGAAGTCTTAAGGGACGATACGCGTCACACAGACTTTTTCACTTTTCATATAAATATATATATATATATATATATATATGTGTGTGTGTGTGTGTGTGTGTGTGTGTGTGTGTGTGTGTGTGCACGCGCGTAACTGATGAATAAATGTGAACAATACTGTCACTTACTAGATCGATGAGATTTCATTTATGTCACTTTCGAATTTTTGTCTGGACCTTAATGTAATGTCTTCACTCTTCAGTCCTTTGGTTTTGTCCCGCCATTTCCCAATTGTTTCGTATTTATATAGAGTTTGGTGCAATTCGATATCTTTGTACCTTTTTTCTTTTTCTTGAGTGTTTTATTATTTCTTTATCTTTTTGCTGTTTCTTAAGGTGGCGAGTATTTGTTATTTGTTAATTGATTTATATTGTGTTAAGCCCTATTGAGCTAGCATTTGCATATGCCTGTTTAATTGCTTTACATTAAGCTGACACATTTTTACCGTCCTGAGCTGATCTATTCTTTTTCTGTGTCGATGTAGATGCCCCTTTAACGTTTTTTAGGTGATGATTAAGTCTTTGTATGAGAATGCGTGCTGTTTTTTTGTATTTTAATGCTTGTGTGTATATGTAGTTTTACTAGATTTGGTCTGCGATTTTTTTCTGTTTAGTGATTGTTATGTTATCTGGTTTTTTTCTTTTTTCATATATATATATATAGTAACTAGCAGTATAGCCCGGCGTTGGTCTGGTGTACTGAAAGCTTTAAAGCTAATCCATGGCCCTGGAGCTCAGACTCTTTGGACGTTGGCACGAAAGACTAAAAAGCAATAGTTGTTTCCAGTTAAAGCGAAACCGTGGACTGAAAGAAAAATAATGGATGTAAGTCACATTTTGATTTCCTGGTATCGATATCTAATAAGTTTTTTTCGTCGTAAACTAAATTTTGAAGGCTGAATTAGTCCTCTGAGTAAATGGTATCATGGCTGAGACTAAGAACTACAATTATACCTACTTAGAGTCAAACCCTAAGCAAAAACTAAAATACAAAGCCTGGGAAAATACAGACATACAGGCAGATAAACAGACACACAAGCATTTTGACGTTTACATATATATATATATATATATATATATATTATCAATTTCTGCACTATTGTAAAAACTGCAACATTGAAACTTCTGAATATCGATTCTTATGTCTTTGTTTATGAGTGTATCAAATTTGATTAAAATTGGACCACTCCTTCTATAACCCGATTTTTTCGATTATCGATTTTCGATATTTATCGGTGGTACCTCGACACAAACCCTAGCTGAGAACACTCGCAGACGATTATAGTACAACTGTGTAAATTTTCAAAGAAATCGGTTCAGCCATTTCGGAGTCTATAGGTAACGGATACACACACACAGACATACACACACATGCACAGAGACAAAGTTCCATTTATAAATAAGTTTAGATAGATTAGATTTAGATATATTCATATATTAGTGACGTAAATTAGTAAATGTACTTATGAGAACGATGTACATATATATAGTAATGTTATTCAGGCGCTAATAAAACTTTGCTCAATATGTAAACAGAGCTGTATTATATACATATTAATAAATATACATACTATCCTACGCCTATGGCACGACTCGGAGTTTCATGTTGATAGCAAACATCATGTGGATATTTTAAACTGACAGTTTAATAGATTTGTATTTAAGGTCACTCATTGTTCATGGGAAGTAAATCTTAAAAAACTCATTTACTGCTTTTTATATAACAAGATTAACAAATAAAAATTATTATTCAGTTACATATGGATGAAAATTTAAATATAAAATTTAAAATGAATATCAAAATTAAAAATAATAAAGATAAGGAAGAAGAAACCAACGGAGCGTATGTCATGAGTCTTAAAATTTAAATATTCTAATATTACATGTGCATAAAAATATAGGAAATATTAAAGTTTTAAGAGTATAGAAAAAATAAGAAGAAAAATGAAATAAAAGAAAAAAACAAAAATGAAAAGAAAAATTAAGAGGTAAAATTTAGAATTAAGAAGTAAAAATGTAAGGAGCATAAATACAATGGGTTTAATAGTTAATTGTTATTGCGGGAGAAAGAAAATCTTCAAATACCTGATACAAATAAAATAATTACAATGTATTTTATCTCCTTTATCCAACGTGTATTCATCTTTGTTTGCCCTGTATTTAACTCTGAGGTATTGCTTTTCCCCACTGACCCTTTCTGTTTGTTTATAAAACAACTAAAATATTTGTGTTACTTTTTCTGTTTTCCTCTACTTATTTTTGTTTAGTATATTCTTTACATTTGCTGGAATTGTCTTACCATTTATTTGTTATAAAATATGTCCAGGAAAAATCCAAGTAGTATAATATCTGACTACAGTAGATCTACAAGTGATTTTTTAAAGATAGAATTATATTAAGCATGAGCTATATGAAAATCAGTTTTATATGAAAAATTCAAAATTCGCTCTATACATTAAGTAGACTTATACACGAGTATATATCGATCTAAATCTAAACTTATTTATAAATGGAACTTTGCCTCTGTGTGTGTGTGTGTGTGTGTGTGTGTGTGTGCGTGTGTGTGTGTGTGTGTGTGTGTGTGTGTGTGTGTGTGTGTGTGTGTGTCCGTTACCTATAGATTCCGAAACAGCTAAACCGATTTTCTTGAAAATTTACAGTTGTACTTTGTCTGCGAGTGTTCTTAGCTAGGTTTTGTGTCGAGGTACCCCCGATAAATATCGAAAATCGATAATCGAAAAAATCGGGTTATAGAAATAGTGGTCCGATTTTAATCAAATTTGATACACTCATGTTGCAGTTCTTACAATAGTGCAAAAATTGATAATATATATATATATATATATATATATATATATATATATATATATATTATCAATTATCAATTTTATATATATATTATCAATTTCTGCACTATTGTAAGAACTGCAACATGAGTGTATCAACCCGAAGCAAAAACTAAAACCCGAACACACACAAACATCTTGCCTTATATATATATATATATATATATATATATATATATGTATATATATATATATATATATAAGGCAAGATGTGTGTCTGTTTATCTGCCTGTATTTTTTTCAGCCCTTTTATTTTAGTTTTTGCTTCGGGTTCGGCTCTAAGTAGGTATAATTGTAGTTCTTAGTCTCAGCCGTGATACCATTTACTCAGAGGACTTATTTAGCCTTCAAAATTCAGTTTACGACGAAAAAACTTATTTGATATCGATACCAGGAAATCAAATTTTGACATACATCCATTCATTTTTTTCAGTGTACGGTTTCGTTTTAACTGGAAACAACTATTGCTTTTTAGTCTTTTCGTGCCAACGTGCAAAGAGTCTGAGCTCCAGGACCATGGATTAGTTTTAAAGCTTTCATTACACCCGAGCAATGACGGGCTATACTGATAGTTGTATATAAAAGAAACAATATTTATAGGTATATATATATATTCCGAATAGATTTGTTCAGGAGTCAAATATATACGCATCTTTAACTTTTCATGTTTCCAACGAAAATGGTAAAAGATAATTCATTTATCCTTTCACAGTGTCTGGTTAGTTAAAAACTTATGGAACAGTCAGATTTTGCGTGTAGTCACTCAGTTTGAAAAATAAAATATACTCAAGTTAAATAGAATTAAATTTAGGATGGGTCTAAATTACTTGATCTTACAGTTCACAGATCATGAAAAGATGGCTCTTACCTTCTTCATTTCTATTTTGGCAATCGGAATTTTTTTTTTTTTTTGTCCTGTAAGATAAAGATACAGAAAAAAGTTGGAATAGTTTGATGTGCTTTTTCAAGATAATTTTTACATGTGTTATACTCTATATCAGAGAAATACGAGGAACACCTCTTTCTGAACTGGTCATTTTTTCTGCAGAGAAACTGAGGGAACAGTTCGTATTAATTGAGAGCGACGCTTATTTTTAATACTATGTACCTTCAAGAATTTGTCATCAGTGGATCATTTCTCATAGGTTTTCTTAAAATGTGTTGATGTGACTAACGGTGAAAAATAGTGGCAGGGTTCCATTTTACATTATCCACGACACGGGATTCGTAATTTTTGTTTTGATAAACTGAGTGTCACTCAACACTATAGACAAATGCCTACCATGATATTTAGCCCATAGCTGGATAAAAAAAAGATATGCTTGCATTTTTGTGACCAAATCTTGAGCTCAGAGCGCACATCGAATTTTAGAGACGTTAAACGCATATTCATTTTTCTTCTCCAGTTGAAAACCGCTTACGCGGAATTGTTGGCGATCAATAATTTTCCTCTCTACATCTACTTTCCCACCGACAAAACTCTGCAGGCTTATGTTTATTGCTCATTTTTTTCCTTTATTCAATGTAAAATGTTCTGACGAGCAAAATTCCCTGGCTCTAATATTTCAGAGAACTAAGACCCGTGATGCCATGTGCACAGAGCCGAATCATTCATATACTTCACATAGCCTAACTCAAAGCGCACCTACTTCAAGGAAGAGATTTCTGAGAGGATGCTTTCCTGAATTTGTGACCTATTCAAATATTGGATCAACCGTTAGCTATTCTCATAATTTTCACTTACTTCCCCCTACTGTCTCCATATAACCAATTCATTTCATAAACCGGTAACTTGAAAGGCTCTTTGTCCTTGTACTGGGGTAATATTTAGTAAAATAAATCGAGTTTGCAGTTGATATTTAATCTGATTTATATTAATCGACGAAATTTATAGACAAATTTTATAGATGAATTTTGATTAGTTGTTTTGTTTTCTACAGCTCAACAGCCATGAAAACAGGCTATGTTGTATTTATAATTATAACCAGGAAATAATTTTAGTGGGTAATAATTTTTTGTGATACTGGTAATTTAGTGAGAAAAGCCTTAGTAATTACCCTGTAGCTGGGGGAAGTTTCAAATAAGGCTGTTATATTCAATTTGAACTTGTGCAGATCAGAATTATACCGTCCTCTACTTTTCTATGAGAAAAATAATAAGACGCACTATTTTCCGTGATTTTGGTTGAGTATCTACAAGAAAGGGTAAGTGTGAATTCAAACAGTGATGAAAAATGGAAAACTACACTCTCTTTCTCATGGGAATAGACATTCCCTATCACTCTCCCTAGTCTTTTGAACATAAGCAGAATTTATCCTTTGTTTCCTGTTTGAGGATCGTGTTACCAGTTTCGTTTTCTCATTCTTTTTCATTCTCATTACCTGGTTGCGTCTTAGTAGAATTTTTCCTATGCTCGAGATAAATTCATTGAAAAAATATGACAATTCCAAATTTACATATATTAACGAAGAAGAAACCGAGAAGAAAGATGATTATTTAATTCCGGTGATGCCAAGTTAAAAAATTGTACCACTTGCATTATATTATATCAATGTGTTGAATAAAGTAAAAATACTCATCGGCAGTTCTAATATATGTAGGAAGTAACGTCTTCTATTTTCAGAAGCGAATATTCCAGATATTAATTAATCGTCATACCCATGACCCACAGATATATTAATTTTAAATATAAATTAAAGTGATTGGTGGAAAGAAACATATAACAAAGGCCAGAATTTGGAATATTGCCTTCGCCAGCAATGCCTCTGATTGGAAGGTCTTGTGGAGCATGGAACCACTTCTGCTGTTGTTCCCAGGTTAACCCGAACTCATGGTAATAGCACCTATTAGGGTCCCAGCTATAGACAGACAGTTAACCCCCAAACACTGGGATAAAAACACTATGAAATTATAGAAAAAGACTTTTACAGTAAAAGTTCCAGGAATATATTTTTGAAGAAAAAATATTACCAGCAATACATTATTGGAAAGAAATTACATACCAGCAATCTATCTGACTCTCAACAAACCCAATTTCCAAAAATATGTCAATGAAAACGGACCTACAAACTTATTTCGTATTTGGTATATTCTATCCAAACAAATATATTGTAAAAATCTTGTCGGCATTAAATAACCCACTGATGTTGATATGCCGTAAAAAAAACAAACCAAACCAAACCAATATATCCGTTCATCATTGTCGAAATGTTTATGATATAAATTCCATATTACTTACCCCGGGGGGGGGCAAAGCTAGCAACGCATATTCTTTATACGTTTTACATTTAAAACATTGTGAAAGTATATGTCATCATATTTTTTTAATTGACCATTTGCCGCCATATACTTGTACGAAAACTTCCCGTAAAATACAGATTTTTATTAATCCGGCATACATATTCGGTCAGAGAGTTAAGTGCCATTGTGATACACGTTCGCGTGAGAATATCTCTTTTTATTCATAACGGAAATGGCAGAAGATTTTTGCACAGTAGGCTGCCGTTCTTTATGCGTTAAACTTGTGGCCACGAAAGGCTATACAACCTTACATTTCTTGCTATTCAACTAGAGGGAATAGAGAGGTAGTCAGTACTTTTCCAAGAATATTTACGAGGAAGTGAACGTAACGAACCCGTCTTGAATTTGAACTCGGCTTTCTCATTTCGAGCCGTTATCATTTACACCACATTGCACATCCACAGTTATTAGCTAGAGAGAAAAATTATGCCTATACATAAACAGAAATAGTAAAGATAATTATAATTATAATGGTCTAAATTATAAGCTGCTGTTGGTAAGACTAGAGTTTCCTCTATATGGTGCATGCCTGGGGGTGTGTATATGTAAATTAAGACTGCATTCTGCCCTCTCGACTCTACTGACAAGATCCCAATGAATACAAGGCATTATATTTGGTGCTAGTTTGGCTGCAAGAGACGCGAGAATTCGGATTTTATGCTTGGATTTACTTCCACAGTCTTTTCTATTCCCTGTTATGACCGCAAGATATCAGATGCTTAATTTCATGACTTTCCCACTCATACCTGGTCTACCTTCCCAAACTTATAATCTCCATATACGAGAACGGATGTTTAAGAAGTCAATGGTTAGACTTCTCCACTTCACTGCCTTGCAGTTGGACTTGTTTTCAGAGGTCATTTGAGATGCACACAATATAAAAAGATAATAGGTGCGTGTGTCCTTACCACCTCAGGCTATGACAACCGCTGGAACACATATATTTTAGATATATTTTAGACACATTATAGACATTATATACTTTACATGTTCTAGAAGCTCGCCAAACATTAACCGTTTTTAGATCTATATATAAAAGCTATATAAAAGAATAGTAGAAAGGAAGGAAAAAATTTTAAAAATCGTACATAAATAAACAAACACAAATACAGAAATGTTTGATAACAGTAGAAAAGGACACGAGAAAGTAAAATAAATATTGATTTATCCTAAAATACTCAGACATTATGAAATCATTATTTATAACATGCTATGAAAATAATCTTTACTTACCGTTTTGACAGTACTAACACCAAAACTATCAACTGATAAAACATACATAAGGGCAGAAAAGGCAATGCTGATAAATATAACTTTAAGTAAACAAAATCTGAAAGTAAAAATACGCCAAATTTTATTCGGGACAGTTCGACAACAGATACACAAATACTAATACAGAAAAATTTTCTAGGGTGGAAAATGTTGCAAGAAATGGTATGTCAACGATAATACTAGTCGTTAACATAAGGAAACTTTCAATGAGCGAGCATTAACAACAGCCAACCCTGTATTCTCGCAATGGAAATTTACATCCGTTAGTCTGATCTTCAAAAATTTTAAAACGGTTAAGTTACTGTGGCCGTTGTGGAAAACAAAAGACAACCGGTAAATAAATTCTTGGAACAATGGATGAACATCTACTCCGGTTTAATAGATATGGAAGGTGTGCAGGCTGGACGATAAATAAGCCTATGTACACATTTTAAATTTGCTTTTGTTATAATCGTATCGCCAGAAGCAAGGCAGTTTGCTGCCACTGGTGCGCAGGGGGTTACATAGTAGGAAAGTTATGAGAAAGAGTGACAAGTTATAGGGGTTGTCAGGAAGTAGGTAAGAGAAAAATGAAAATATTAATGAGAGTAGTGTGGACCTTGAAAGGAACATGAGAGAAAGATTGCAAGTCAGCGAGATAGGAGATGACCATTGACTTTACTTTAAATTCCTAGAGATTGTAGTTGTCGAGGAAGCAAACAAGGGAACTCCACAGTGCGAGAAAAGGAGCCGGGGAGTAGAATTTTATTATTCTCACAGTAAAATGGCGAGACCTCGTTGCTAATTTTGTGCCTCGAGTAAATTCCTACATAGGGGGCACCAGAGAGTTTGGTTCATCGGAGTAAAAGCCGTGAAAGTATTTGTAGAAGAGACACATGAAAGCCACATTACACCGGTGAGAATGTGACAGTATCTGAGCTGGCAAGTTGAGATCTATCACATTACAGATTCTCCGTTAAATATTGTGGAGTACCCCTAGGTGGATAGCAGGGGCACCTGACCAGATATGGCACTAGTATTCAATCCACGGGCTGATGGTCAATTTATATATGTGCAGGATGGTTCAGACGGGAAAATATTCCTGGCCCTACACAGAGAACCTACCTTCTTTGCAGCGGATTTGGCTATGGATTCGATATAGTCATTCCACTTCTGGTCTGTTGCAAGAGTTACCCCGAGGAGGCGCAGTGTTTTGCTTTCATGGAGACTAGCCTGGCCCATGTTAACTGGGGTGGGTAGGAGCGATTGTCAGTGATGGTTAATAAAAGACACAAGCAAAATATGCCACATTTCCAGCTTTCGGTTTGCAGTCTAAACAATTGACAATAATATCGAAGAAGTGTTGGTCCTAGAATTTGATGGTAGTATAATATTCGCTTCAATTCATTAGAATCAGTGGATCAAGTCGAGCAACAATTGAGGAGTACTAAGAATGGACAATACACCAAGACATGGTCAGCAGAACAAGTTTAATCTGTGCCCGTAAATTACATATATATATATATATATAGATATATTAGTTGGTGTAATCACTGAAGGTTAGTCGGATCAACAGATATCTGAAAAAGTTCGGAGAGCAACAGGGTTTAAGAGTTGCGATAATAACAAAGATGTCCATTGTTCCGGATGTAAATAATATAACTAATAAATATCTATTGTTATTGTAACACGTAACGTGCTCGTCAACACTCAGCAAGAGATCTGGGTAATCTGATAATACAAATGGTGCTCCCAGATCAAGAATAAAGTGTGCAACTGATATCAGGAGGAACAGGACTACCAGGAAGAGGTTTTGAAAATGAGAATATATCCTTCAATGATGATGACTAGATCTTTGCTCATGAGCCTTTATTTTCTCCACAATCATTGCATAGTTAATTTGACATTTAGTCTGCTCTATTTTGCGACAACGTGAGCATGTTCTCGCCCTTTCTTGAACCGTGTGGGCTTACTCAAGAATACACGATTTACTCATAGAATCCTCATCATAAACTATTCTTCCAAAGCTAATATTTTGCCAGTTGTGTTACCAATCTTTGCGCAAAACTTGAGTCATTTTCAAACGTTTTAAAAAACGATTCCATCTATAGTTTGTCCTGGGTATGGCAATAAACTAAATCTGGAAGCAAGGCTTCTGATCAGGCGATTGGAGATTTTGAGGAGCCGTCTCAAATTTCCGTTTTCTCAGGTTCATCCTAAACGGCGTGGAAGCTTCTCCTAGATCTAAATAGTGGAACTCCATATAAAAAGAAAACACTCTGAGAGTAAGTATTCAAATATATTTTTATATTAATATTACCAGCAGTAGCAATTTATATCAAAACAACAAATGATACATTTTATAGAAGAATTGCCAATAATACATTTTATCTGTAGTTAAAGTTATGTAATTGCCTTCAAAATATTTGTTCTTGAGGCCTTAAAGTTATGGTCAAAATATTTAGATTTCATCATTAAATTACCTATTAAGGTCGATACTCTACTCCTTGGCAAGGATTGATTTTTTTCACCCTGCGTCTGAAAATAACGGAAAATTAACTTGCTGGGGGTAATGCTTTCGTAATCCGCAGACTCGTTACGGGTGTTACGCGTATCAGGCATATTTTGATCACGTTAGATGATATTTTTAATGGGAAATCAGTATGTGAAATGTATTTAAGCGCAGTTCTTTTCTTATATTTTCGAAAGTTTTGTATCTAAACATAATCAAAGCAATATCTCAACAAATAATGGATAGTTTATTTGTTAATCTGATATATATTTGATCACGTTAAAAGTCATTATAGTGTATACTCATATTTAAGTAGAGGCTCCTTTTATTTTAAAGTAATTTTATTTCCGTCCAGCGGTTTAATATTCAATACATTTTGATCAGAAATTATCCGCGAGGATTTGAAATTGCGTCCCCTTTTACTTGCATATTGTGTAATTCTAAATTCTGAATGTTAATGAATGAGGGCGGTCTGAAAAACCTAATAGTCACACGACGGATAGTGGGAAAAAGAAACGGAAAATCAGCGCGAGACCTACTTGATATGCTTGAGCAAATGCATGGCAGACGAGGTTTGGGATAGATACCAACTGAAAATATTAAGAGCAACAAGGGCAAATGGAATTCCATGATCACATATGTCCTGAAGAAACGGGACACATGAAGAAGATATTTTAATGGAAATCATTCTATGCCTGGTAAACTGAACAGAAAGTTTTGTTTTAAGCTTTTTGGGGACTTATACTAAGTTAACACATTATAAACTTGAATTTTAATTTGCTTCATTCAACTGTGGGTCTGTATATATATATATATATATATATATAATTTTACGTAAGTTTGCCATTCCTCCTGTTGCTGAGCGGTTGTTTTTAGTGACTGGGAAAGGACTAGACATCTTTCGGTAGAAAACAAGAATAATGAAAGGTAGATTACGATGTAAAAGACTTTTTGCTGTTGAAGATGAATACAGGTTCAGTCCTTCCTCTCTGTTCATGATATATTTTGCCAGTTCTCTTTTTCATTTTTTCACCATGGCCGCACTGATTTAGCTATCTTAACTTTTTGGTGATTAGACAAATCAATAGCTGTGACATTGTAATGTGAGAGTGCGTGGTACGCAGTTTGATGGCTGCTGCTTCTGACTTTTTGGTAAGTAGCACGAACTTGTCGGTAGTTCTGAGAGGGGCAGCTTTGACCAACAGTCTCATAACATCGGAGTATTATTAATGTCATCTTGCCCATGGTTAGGTTTTGCTGTACGCATTTCTGGTGGGCAATACTGAGGTTACATTATGAAACACGCTCTAGCTAGTTTGTTTTGCCATTGACAACAAATAATGATAATTATTGCGATCTTTTCTCACTCACTCAATCTTTCTCTCTCTCCCTCACTCTCTTTTCAAAACGAATTTCATGGAAAGCACAACAAAAGAAAAATATCTAAACCAGTAAAATACAAAAATACCTAATTTCATCAATTTTCTTACTCTAATATTCGTGATATCCGTTCAACTTCTGCAGCGTAAAATCTTTTCTTTCAATGCGGTCGCCAGATATATTTACCATTCATGAAACCAATTTAAATTCTTTCAGTACTAACAATGTCCAGGATATTTTCATTTTGATAAAATATTCCAGCATTCACATGCATGAGCTTGGAGCTTACATCTATGATAATCTTCCTTACCCACTTCATGTGCTTCCGTCCTTCATTACTAAATACGCTTAGCGATATCATTTTCCTTTATCCCCCACTCTTCCCAGAATTTATATATATATATATATATATATATATATATATATATATATATATATATATATCGTCATTAATTTACTCGGTCTGCGAGACTAGCAGCTAGGTTCCACCCTTTTAAAATTAAAGCAATCAAATGTAACTGCATCTTTGACTCCTCAGCCTCTTTGCCCGCACTTCCCGCCTGTGGAATCCCCTTCCGTATACCTCCTTCCCTTACAGCTACAATCTCCAAAAATTTAAATGCAAAGTCAATTGCCATCTCTTATCTTCTTGACTTGTATCCTTTCCCTGACACCATTTTATAATGTTCTTCTTCCTTTCCACTCTATTCTCATGCAGCCCTCTTCACGCCTGTGTTCTCATCTTTATACTTTCTATTTCTAATTACTCACCTCTTATTTAACCTCCTGCGCACCATTTGGCAGTTCTGTCTTGCATGGAGTGAAATGATTAGAAAAAATAATTAGATCTATTGTCACCATCCATCTCCGAACTTCTTCGTCTTCGATGACTTTAATACTCACCACGACATGTGGCTTGAATATTCTAAACATGTGCCAAAATTCAGACATCAAATTATTCAGTAGCTCAATCCCTTACTCAAATCATGAATTTCAGTCCTCGCTTCCATAGCAAAACCTAGCAACAGACAACTAGATTTATTTCTTTACTCCTTTTCTTACTCTTATCGAGCTTCGTAACACTGCTCTGTTCGTAACTCACTCCACTGTGCTCCACTCTTCAATAGATTTGAAATGCTAAAATCTCTTGCTGATAAATTTGAATGCTTTTTCCGAAAATCCTTTTAAAACGCTACCTCTGACTCATCTGCAATATCTCTGCCAAACTTCCTACATAGATTTGAGTCTGTTGAATGATATAATATAACCCCTTTCATGACGTCTGTAATCAGTTCTAAACTAGATCCTCACAAAACATATGAACCCGATGGTACCACTGTAATAATTATTAAGAAGCATTCTCCCGAATTCTCCTGTTTCCTCTTAACTGTATAATCAATGTTTCGCTGTATCTTGCTGTCCGACCTTCTTGAAATTATAATCTGTTGTTCCAGTTTTTAAGAACTCCAGTGTACTTCCGACCCTTTTAACTATAGGCCGATTAGCGTTCTACCTGTTTATTAGAAACTTCTGGTTACCCTAATCAATGCCGAATTCGTTCATCATCTCTTTTTTTTCAAACAAGTAATAAGGCCTCGTTCCTCCAGGCAAGCAATTGATGTCCTGACGATAATTGCGGAAAGAGTTTCCCATGCTTAAAATAAAAAGGTGAAGCTCAGGCTGTAGCATTAGACATCTCGAAAGCTTTTGAAAATGTCTCGCATAGTTCTTCTTCCACAAGCTGAAAAGTTAAGGTGGATCCGGACTATTATAGACTGATCTAATCTTTACTATGAAATCATCTAATGAAAGTTATCAAGAACGGCAACTCGTCTTGATCCTTTCGTACTGATGCGTGGGTTTCCCAGAACTCCATCTTTGGTCCTACACATTTCTTAATTTGTATTAATGACCTTCTCGATAACATAATCACTCAACTTGGTATATGCACTGATGAAACAACCATCTACTCTTGCTTTCATAGTAAATCTGATCAGTCCGACAATGTCAAAATGACATCCGATGTCCAAAACGACCTCAAGTCCGTCCTTAAATTTAACAAAAGACTTTGTGTTAATTTCCAACGGTTCAAATCATAAAATTATTTCCATCCAAGAGACCCTTTTCTATTTTCCATCAGCCTGATTGATGCTAACCTCTAGGAAAATCGCGCCTTCTCTGGCTAACATTTCCTGCTGACTATATTGAATTCCTTCCTAGTTCAGCTGCTAAGAATAATGTATTGCTGTGTCGTGCGAGACGATTTTCCTCTTCATAATCTAGCATACATATTTATAAGTCTACCATTTTGACATGTTTAGAATTTTGCTGCCACATTTGGTCCTGTACCCCTTTTATTTACGTTGAGCTCCCACATAAATATCGAAGAAGAATCAGCAATATTATTGGTCATGACCTGGCTTCAGTAATTTAAACATCACTGCAAGTTTGACTCTCTCTGTCACTTTTATAAAGGTTAATTTTTGGAGTCAGCTCTTCGTTATGGTACTTAAACATTTTGACGAGCAGTAATAGACTGTTGTCTACATCTTATCAATTTATAGTTGAACTGGCTTGATGTAGCCATAAGTTCTGTGATAACGGTTTTCTTTTTTTTTTGCATTTCGCGAACGTGAAACTCTCTTCCGGTTCCATGCATTCTAGTCAACTTTCATCTGCCAGTAATTAAATGCAATGTCGATCGCTGTCTAATGTTCTACTGATTATCTCCCCACTCATTAATATTGTTTTCGTTACTAATTATTCCAAAATGTGTAATAGCTTAGTAATATTGCTCAGTATAAGGAATATGTGTGTGTGTGTGTGTGTGTGTGTGTGCGTGAGTGTGTGTGTGAAAAGGATGTGTAGGTGCGTGCCTGCGCGCGTGCGTGTGAAGTGTCAACTCTTCGTTTACTAATGTTAAAATATTGCACGTAGATTTTTTTAGAAGTTACCAACAAAGTGCAGGTCTGGTTTAAAAGCAATTATATATAATACAAGCGAGCATATTTGATAAGGTTGACTGCGTAGTTTTTTCACGTTGAAACCCTAAGAAAATCATGGTTCCTCAAAAGACTCGTTCAAATTATTAATATTGTCCGAAAAATATCGTTTGTTTCGTATGCACTTACCTGTCTCAGTATATACATTATCTAATAATTTCCATATCTGCCTATATATTCCACTATTTTGACTCTTATTATTTTTCTGTCTATCTATCTATCTATCTATCTATCTATCTATCTATCTATCTATCTATCTATCTCTTTCTTTTCCTATCAAAATCATCTCATACTTTTTCTTTCTTTCTTTCTTTCTTTCTTTCTTTCTTTCTTTCTTTCTTTCTTTCTATCTATCTATCTATCTATCTATCTATCACATTTTTTCTATCCATATATTTATCTCTCGATTCATAGTCATTAGCATATATTGTATTCTTTTCATTACTTCCTCGTTCTTTTCCAATCTATCTATCTATCTATCTATCTATCTATCTATCTATCTATCTATCTATCTATCACCCTTGCTCTCTCGCTTTCTAATTCAATCTTTCTCTGTCTGTCTGTCTGTCTGTCTGTCTCCCCCCCCTCTCTCTCTCTCTCTCTCTCTCTCTCTCTCTCTCTCTGTGCCTCTGCGTCTCTCTCTCAGCTTTTTTGAAATTCGTCTGTAACTTATTCTAGTTATCCTGGTCTGTTCAACTGTTCGTAGCTTGCGTTAAGTTAAACCTTGCGTATATACGTCTCTAATTTTATCTATTTTCCAAAATGGATCCGCGGACGTACATATTGTATGAAAGCATGTCAAGGGACCTGCCAAACTGAAACTTGGAAATCACAGGAAATAATTGGATAGAGTGTCAGTTACGCCAACGGCAAATGCAAGGGAAAATTGTTTTCCTCTAATTTTTTTTCCTTTTAACATATCAGAAAAAAGCAAAACAAAATACTCTCATGTTAACTGGTGCTCAAAGAAACAGATTGGGGAAAAGCTTTCGTTTTTCACAGCTTACATTTAGGGCAGATGTTTTTCGGTTGAGCGATTTCCTGAAAGCTTGTAAATTTCGGTAAATAGAACAATATAGATTGTTTCCTGAAATGTTGAGTTTTTCCTCGAACAAGTTTTGCTTAATTTGTGACAGTGTTTAAACTGTCTAGATTAAGCCATAATGCACGAATTTTATGAATATTTAAAGATTTGTACTTAGTCAATAAAATGACTTAAGAAAAGAGCCAGTATTAAAACAAAACTTTATGACTTTTTTGCATTTACTGTATATAAATGCCACGTCTTTGATAGAGATAAGAACTTCAGCCATACCATAGAAATAAATGACCTGAGCAGAAGTCACACACTATGGAGAAGAATATGAAAATTACGTTGATTTACGACTGTGAATGTCAGACAGATCTTTCTGTTCAGGCTAAAAGATCAGTCAGCTAAACGTAAAGGAAACTTCATTAATTAATGGATATAGACATTCAATTTGATCAGTTCTTGACCTTTATAAAGATACTGGAAGAATTGGAGATCGGACAATGAATACTATCGCAGTATGCAGGAACAGAAAAGAGCACTGGTCGTCTGATGAAAAACACAAATCAAGTGATTGTAATACTCATCGTCATTATGGACATTAGATAAATATTGTTCGAATATTTCTTCTTCTTCTTCTTCTTCTTCTTCTTCTTCTTCTATTTCTTCTTCTTTGTCTTCTTCTTCGTCTCATTATTATTATTATTATTATTATTATTATTATTATTATTATTATTATTTGTGCCGTGTGAAGAACATAGTTAACATAGCACCCAAAAATTTCTTCCGTTTGTAGCTCTTTATATATTTTGTATTTTTGGTATCCTTGCTAAACCTTTTAACGACATCGATTTACACAAGCTCACTAGGTAGGAGATGTGTTGTTTCTAATTGTTTTGTTCCGCTTGCCTTCAATCTATGCTGTGAATATTCAAATTTTTCACATTCTCCTTTCTCGTTATGTGCGTTGAAATTTCCACTGTCTCTTCCTGGTGTTAAGTCTGTATCATTTTGTTTCCATATTCTCAAATATATCGTATGTTCGTTTTATCATATTCTCAGCTTCCTTCTCTAGATTCACATTTCTGTTTCCTCAATTACCTTCTTTATCTGCGAGAACATTGTCCAGTATTTTACGCCATATTAGAGGACTGATATCACATGACAATTTAATACTATTTTCTTTGTTTCTAACTTATTTCTGTTTCTTAATTGGCTGTCACCTTTTTGGAGACATATTTTCCCTATCTCATTACACCTTTGTATTAATTTCAGATATTATAATTATTCAGCAAGTTACCCATAAGTATATTGTTATTCACAATATTCTTGATTCGAAATTATTTCCAGTGAAAAACACTCAATGTATTGTTGGGTAATCCGAAAAAGGAACATATATAATAAAAAATATGATGTCAATGACATTTTTTATCTGTTTTTATCAGTTCCTTTTTTGTCATATATATGCGTATTGATATTTACCTCGTCCCCGCACTAAGAGCTAAATATAACACATGGTCGAGGTTTTATACGTGGAGCGCACGTGTGCCTACTGGCAAGGACCCAAACTTTCACGAATCCGCAACCGATAAACTCACTGGCCTCGGTGGCGACCACCGGTCCACTCCTTTGATGCAACGAGGTATCACGGCCTTGAGGCACTGTTCCCTGGGACCGGGCACCTCTCAGTATAATTTTTCTCAAATGTATGTCTGTCCTCGGATAAAGAGACAAAGCAACCTGACTCAGCCAGAGGACAAAGACGCAACTGATAAATTATGATCCCCATCTGACGCAATATGTTCTTATGTCAGTGTTGCGCTAAACAAACTGAACGTGTGCCATTGTAATGTGCCTAAAAACACGGACACAAACATGTACACTCAATTTGATTACGTCCTGTCGGTTTGGGTTTCAGAATACGCCGACTGCACTTATGCAGAGGGTAAACCTTCATAATGAAGTTGATTAAAGTTTCATATGAGATATTGAAATAATACACTTTATCCCCATTCAGCCTGGACAATATATAGCCAGGTCTGAGCAATAAAATCATTTTGAAGACAAAATAAATAAATATATTTTCAAAACCTAAAACAAAGTATAATTATAAAATTTTATTGATCTTTCCGGCAATCATTCATTCCTCAAAAGTATGTATTCTTAATATTTTCTTTTTTTATAGAAATATTTTAGGTTTCTTACTGAATTAAAATATACATTTACTTTACTTAAGAAAATTTATTTTTTATATAATCCTTTCGTCCCAATTGTGCGCTGAAGGTTACAGTGAGAGGGGAAAGAAGACAGAAAAGAAAAAAACGGTTCAGGGGATATCGAAGAAAAGGGTAAGAAAGAAGTGGGAGTCAAGAAGGTAGAAGATGGCAATTTACGTTGCATCTAAACTTTTGGAGAATGTTTCTGACTTGGCGCAACGAGCCAACCTTCTTAGCAGTAGATTACCTATTTATTCAATGTATTCATTCTACTTGAGTGTCTATGAGACCGAGGAGGCGTAGTATTTTGCTTTCAAGGAAAGTAGTATTATTAATATTATTGTAAATATATGAAGGTTAAATAAAAAAATAAATCATGCATGGATCTTTTGTCTTTTGTTCTTAATTTGAAGGCCATTTATTTTTATAATGAATAAAGATATGGCAGCAAATATATCCCTTTCAATACAACAGAATATCAAGGGAAGTTAAATAGAGGTCGTTTTAAGTTTGTAGGATGCAGCAAAAAGAGAAATTAGGAGTCTCATCTACAGACAAGTGGAGACCGTTTCAGTCAACTGCGTTACTTGACCTTTTAGCATTTTATACTGTCTTCTACACGCAAGCCTATGCGCTGATTCTATCGAGACCTGCTAACATTAGACTGTGATGCATGATCGTAGTGTACCTTTATGAACGTCATGATGAGTATATTTTTGTCCGCAGGCCTGTGTCTACGCGTCATTTTCTTATCCTGTTAGTCTCTAATATAATAATAATAATAATAATAATAATATTCTATGGGATTACACCATCTACAGACAGAAAAATTGAAGCAAACAGGCCAGATATTATTTTTAAAAACCAGAAGGAGAAAACTTGTCTATTAATTGATATGGCTTGTCCAGCGGATTGTAATATAGCAATCAAGGAATTTGAAAAACTGTCAAAATATAAAGACCTGGAAATTGAAATAGAAAAAAATGTGGAAATTGAAAACAAGAGTTGTGCCAGTGATAGTAGGTGCACTTGGAATGATAAAAAATGGAACAAAACAACACATTGAAAGAACCCCTGGAAACCCGAGCTTAAGAGATATACAAAAAATTGTCTTATTAAGTACAGCCCACACACTAAGGAAAACTTTATCTATGTAATGCTAGGGATGATAGGGAAGATAGAAAAACATGAAATGGAGTCATAACAACACGCCACGACCTGCCTTAGGTCTCCCCACAGACTTGGTTGGTAGTGAGACCAAAGCAAAAATGGAAATATGATGAAAAATGACATAATAATAATATCAATAATGTGTTACTGATATGATAGACTATGCAAATTGCAATGCATCGTTGAAGCTAAAAATATGCAATATGTGTAAATGTAAGCAAGTATGGCTCGTGAGGAAATCAGTAACTTCAGTTAGTGTTAGAGCACTCGGATTGACAGGGAAATCTTCCGATATGTACGTTGAAAGGAATTTTCGTTGTTCATGCATTTAAGAAATTGAAAAGCCTTTACTAAAAATATAGTTCACGCATTAAGAAATGATTTGCCCATTTCTTTATTTATTCATTTATTAATTTGTTTGTTTGTTTGTTTACAGAAATGCCCAGTAAAAAAATCATAACGGAATTTGTGACGTTTGGTATCTGTTTATTAGCCGAAAGTAAATTAGTATAGAACAGAAATCAAAGGTAGTAGTAGTAGTAGTAGTAGTAGTAGTAGTAGTAGTAGTAGAAATAATAATAATCCCTCGCCAAACATATGACATTTGGCGAGAAAAGGTTGGACAAACAAATAGAAAGTACGTTGACGAAAATAAATTAAGCTAATGTACGAAATAACCGAATGACAGAGACTGAAATTAATGAGATAAAAAGAATTACAACCAGAACAGACGAATCAACAAAATATGAAAAGGAACCGGAATCAGAAATAAAAAGTAGTAACATCAAACAAGAGACAGGTCATAATGTAGAAACTGTGATACACATAAATCAATGTGAAGATAATGCTGTAAGTTTAGAAGTGCTGTAAAGGTGTGATCTGAGTAAGTTACAAGACACAATACAACGAGTTCAGAACACATTGAACAGAATTATTTTACGGAAAACTAGAACAGTATACAAGAAACAAGTGATAAAATCAAGAACCATATAAGTCAAATACAAAATATTCCAATGGAGGAATGAGAACAGCTTCCAAAATTACAACGAACAAAGTATAACCTCGAAACTATTAAGCTCTACAATGCAGCACTCAAATTAATTTTGGTTGAAGAAGACATTCATATAAATCACAATGAAGCAATATATGCATCATCAATAGCAGCAACAAAAAAAACTGAACATCACATTAAAAACAAGGGAGTCTCGCAGATAGGAAGATCCACCCTGGCAAAGAAAAATAGAAAAAGAAATCGAACAACTTAGAAGTGAACTATCAGTACTCTTTGAACCGATAAGAGAAATAAATGTAAGAACTAGAAAAGACAGAAGAGTCGAAAGAAAATACATTAGAAATGAAAATGAAGTCCTATCAACGAAGGAAAAAATAAAGCAAACAATACAACTGAAGGCTCAAAGAATAAGTCGCTTTGAGAAAAGATCAAGATTTTACAGAGAAAACAAGATTTTTCAAACCGATGCCAAAAACTCTACAGGAAAATAGGTAAAAAAAAGAATTGAAGTGACAGCCCCCCCACAAAATGGAAGAAGTTATACAGTTCTGGGAAAAAGATTGGCTTGCCCTAAAGAATATAACAAAGAAGTAGATTGGATTACACAAAAGATAGAACAAATCAAAAATAAACCAGAACAGACATGGGCTGGAATCATAGAAGTGGATGTTAAATATGCACTGAAAAAAGCACACAATTGGAAATTTCCAGGTATAGATGAAATTCCTAACTTTTGGCTATATTATTTAAATACAGCACATAAAATCTAGCTAAAGAACTTCAAGAAATGGTGAACGATCCCACTAAAATTCCTGCATGGATGGCATTTTTTCTACCCAAGAATAGTGACACAAACAACCCGAAAAACTACAGACCAATTACATGCCTTCCAACAACATACAAACTATTAACATCTATTTTAACAAAACAGACATATTTCTTTTTGGAAAGGAAATGACATTACCACTTGAGCAAAAAGGGGGCAAACGTGGCTGTTACGGATGTAAAGACCAATTCCTTATTAACAGAATGTTCCTGGAAAACTGTTACAATGCAAAGAAAACATTTAGTACAGCCTGGATATATTATCGTAAGGCATTCGATAGTATACCACATTCCTGGATCTTAAAGAATTAAAATATATGCAAGATATCACCTGTCATCATCAATGTCATCACACAATTGCATGTCGATATGGAAAACAGCCCTTTACCTCAATCGTAATTGGAACCTATAAGTCTGGTTAAATAGACATCAAAAGCAGTATATTTCAAGGTGACTTTTTGTTTCCCTTAATATTCTGCATATCATGAATAGCACTAACCAGTAAACTTAACAAGACAATGTGGTTATAAAATAGCCCAAAAGAAAATAAGCCATCGATTTTACATGGATGACTTAATGTTGTATGCTAAAAATGATAACAAGCAGGAAGGTCTTCTGCAAACTGTAAAATGCTTCAGCGAAAACATTGGAATTAAATTCAATTTGAATAAATGTACTAAAGCTACAGTATTACGTGAATCGCTACAACAAAAATCCTCAATTAACTTAGACCCTGCTGTAACAATAAAAGAAATAAAGCCAGAAGAAGCTTATAAATACATAGGCGTAAATGAGAGTGAAAACATTCACCATAAAAATGAAAGAAATAGTGCGTAAAGAGTACTATAGAAGGCTTCGACTGATATTAAAAACTGAATTGAATTCTCAGAACAGAATTATGACCATTAATAGCCTTGAAGTCTCAGTTGTCCAATATACTTTCAAGATCTCAAACTGGACTCTAAACAACATTAGACGAATGGAATCTAAAACAAGAAAGCTTCTTTCTGATTATAAGATGCATCACCCAAATGCTGATGTAGACTACCTATACATACCCTGTAAAAAGTTGGAGGAAGTCTTATTTAGCTAGAATTGTCATATTGGCTTACTAACATACATAGAAACAACAAAGAATTGGATGATACAATTAGTCAAATAACATGAAAACAAAAAGAAAAATATTCAATAATAAAAGAAGGCAGGAAATACAAACAAGATTTTTATTTAGTAGATTCTATACAAAAGCAAAACAGAAGCCAAGAATCAAATATTGCAGCAAAAAATATGAAAGTGAAATCCAAAGATAAACCTCTTGAACAGATAAAAGAACGCTGTCAAGGCAAACCTCTGCATAGCCAATATCCAGTACGTGCCAATAAATCCAATGCTAATAAAATTAATACTCATCGATGGTTACATGCATCTGGATGAAAGGCTGAGACTGAAGGCTTATTCTTGCAGCACAAGACCAAAGTCTTTTCACTAGAAACTTTCAGGCAAATATTATACATAATCATGTGGATGCAAAATGCATCAAACTCTCTCGTTTCTATGATAAACACCAAAAAAATTAAAACCATCTAATCTCGGGTTGTTCAGTACTTGCCCTAAATGAATATAAAATCGTCCCGATAGAGTGGGACAATATTTAAACTGGACAATGTGCACACACTATGGAAAATCTGTAAACAAACACTGGTATGAACATCACCCAGCACCAGTTACAGAAATAGAAGATGTCTTCATTGTATGCGATTACACCATCTACACAGACAGGAAAATTGAATCAAATAGGCCGAACATTAATGTTAAAAACCAAAAAGAAAAAAACTTGCCTATTAATTGATATGGCTTTTCCAGCGGATTGTAACATAACAACCAAGGAATTCGAAAAACTGTCAAAATATAAAGACCTGTAAATTGAAATAGAAAAAATATGGAAATTGAAAACAAGTGTCGTGTCAGTGATAGTAGGTGCACTTGGAATGATAAAAAATGGAACAAAACAAGGCATTGAAAGTATCCCTGGAAACCCCAGTTTAAGATATAGATAAAAAATTGTCTTATTAAATACAGCCCACACACTAAGGTGAAATTTGTCTATGTTACGCTAGAGAGGTTAGGGGAGATAGAAAAAACATGAAATGGGGCCATAACAACACGCCACGACCTGCCTTTAGGTCTTCCCGCAGACTTGGTTGGTAGTGCTATCATAGCAGCAATAGAAATATGATGAAAATTGACAACATAATAATAACTTTCATTATAATAACCACACACACACACACACACACACACACACACACACACACACACACACACACACACACACACACACACACATATATATATATATATATATATATATATATATATATATACAAAGAGTTTGTTTCTTTAACTGATTAGATTCGTGCCAACTTCTGAGTTTTCTGAAGATTCCGTAATGAAGCAGACGTTGAAAAGAAATCTCTTTCAGATATACACAGTGAAATGTCCCGATTACGAATATGTGACGGATAAACTACATTTCCGCAGAAATGAAAATAACACTGACATATCATTTCAAAAGATACATTTACCAAAATTCACAAAACTATTTCAAGAGATAATGTACTCAATGTAATCGGCATGGGCTTCAATCATCATATCTAGACGACTTTGAAATCCTCTGTCTCTTATCTAGATGGTCAACTTGTGTAAATGCTGTAATAATCCTTGCCTTCAGTTCATTTTTATTATTAAAATGAGTTTTGTTGTTCCCACTATTAACTGCGTTCCTGCATGAATAACCCTGGGTTTGTAGTCTAATGAGTTTGGTGACCAGATTTAATGGGTTATATGATCGCAGAAATAGTCTGGGCGACATAACTGATATATCCTTCTGCTGTTGGATGGTGCAGAGTATTCTGGCTAGATATAAGACCTCCCAACAGCCACTCTTTTGACCAATGGCAGCCCTAACTCCTCAAGGCACTTGATGTAGACCTGTGTTTTGTTTCTGATTTCTTACTGAATAGAGACTTAATTTCACTTGTGATCACTCAAAACATCTTCGTAATTGACATGAGACTTATCTAATTCTTTTCAAATTCTATGCACTGTCCTAAGATTGACACCCGATCTCTCTGAAATGTTCGTATTGGAAGATACGTTGCGAATGCTATACATTAAAGAGAGCATATTTCAAATTTATGGCGTCGTGAATTGCGTGCTTGTGCTTTTTCCCAAAGAGTGCCCAATAGAACTGCTATACGCTTCAGTTGACAAAATGAGAGGCCCATTCTATAAATTTAAGTATAAAATGGTGATAATTTCCATCAAGAAGTTTTTTTACGCCTGATTCCATCTTGCACATATGCAAGTCAACCACCTGTCCGTGCATGAAATACTGCTTTCATAATCAGGCGCCCCAGGTGTTCATCTTAAAGTTCTCGACAGGCTCCAAATGAGAATCTGTAACGTGATAGGTCCCGACTTGGCAGGTCGACTCCAGCCCTTTTCTCAGTGGCGGGATGTAGCTTCCCTCTGTCTATTCTACAAATATTTTCATGGCGTCTTCTTCGACGAACTTAAGTCAGCGGTGAACCCGCCACTAGAACTTACTCATGCAACCAGACTGGCAACATAGTCTCACCCACTTACAGTTAAATCAACCAAATGTAGCAGTCAATTTAACTCCAGTAATTTCACTTCCCGAACCTTTCGCCTGTGGAACTCTCCTCTGTATACATGCTTTCCTGACGGTTACAATCTCCAGGTATTTAAATGCAAAGTCAATACCCATTTGTTATCAACTTGACTTTAGTTCTTTCTACATTACCCGGTGTATCTTGTTCTGTCTTGTTATTTTCCTTTCCTCTCTGCCTTAACAACCGCGTTGACACCTGTGTTTCCATTCTTTTCTTGTCCTTTCTCTGACACCCACTGTAACTGATCCGTCTTTCTCTTTACTCTCTTCTTGTCTAAACTTTTACTCTTATGTAGCCCCCTGCGCATCAGTGGCGGTACCGCCTTGCTTAGGGTGAAACGAAAAAGAAATCGTTCCCTATTTACTAAAAACGTATTTAAATTGGAAATGTTTCCCTAGATAAGCAAAATACAAATGAATATATTAGTTTGCATACATTAATTTCTTCAAAATGAGATGATTAAATACAAGGCATTTAAATTTGATAGTATCTTACCTCATGAGGTGATCGCTATATAGGTAATATGTCAGTTTAAAGTATTACATGTCACCTGTTGATTCACTTTAATAACAGGTGTTTCCTTATTATCAACGAGAGAGTTTGATAGCCTGTGGATCTGAGATGGCCTTTGGGTGTTGTTTGATGTAACAATCCGCAAGCTGAAATTGTAAATCGTTTGCAGCATGGTTGATCATTGCTAGATTCTTCATTGTTGTGACTGCGCAAAAAGTAATCCCCGTCAAATGAATAACACCAAAAGAAAAAACAGGTAAAATTATTATTTGATCTGAAAAAATGTTCCTTTTGTTTTTTAACTGAATATCAGAATCTGTATTTACATATTTAGTCATTAATTTACTTCACAATATATAACCAATGTTGTTCCACTACCATTCGTCATATTTCATACATTTTCTTCTGGTTTATGGACTGATCCAAAGATTTTTGAAAGACTTCTAGAGAATTAATGCTTATCCACATTAATAGATCTACGATTAAAAAATCAGTTGTAATGTTAGTGTGCAAATTCAGATAGAAACATTCCGTGAAGAAGTCAAGCTAAGCAATTTTTCAGGGTTTTTACAGTAACCCGATGTCTGAATTGGTTTTAATGAAAGAACAAATATTTCATTGGTCACTTCCTGGGCACTTTTAATGGTTTCTACTTTTAATCGTTTCAGATAGAACAATAAACCTGCATAAATTCAACCCATTGCCTTTCCCATCCCACCAGATACACCGCGTCACGTTTCATTATGTTTTTCCCGGTTTATGGAACGGTTAAGTGCGACTCATTTGTTTATCCTCAGGAATTTATTAGAACCAGATTGTTTTAAAAAATCTATTTTTGATCGTTCTTAAAATCATGTTCATTTAAAAATATCTCATTTGAGTATATAGCAGATAGAATTTTTAAAGAATTATTTTCGTTAAATCTTACGTAGCCCAAACAATATAGGAATTAACGTATTCAAGTGTTTTAGAATGCTTCACAACACTAATACGAGAAATGTAGTGTATCGTTGCAATGTTGAGAGTCGTTAAACGGAATTATTTTAATTAGCCTCAGCAACGACATACCTGTAAGAATGTTCTGGATCTTCTACACCAAATGCCCTTTCTTAAACTACTAAAGCACTTAATAACAGTATTTTAAGATATGGTGCCCTCTCCAATGAATTGTACATATATTCTGTTATTTGAACCATGTTGCTTCCTGAATTAAAAAGAAATTTAAATTGTTAAAAAAAAGCTTACCATTGTTCTTCCATTTTACATGTAACGTGGGAACATAAAAATTCACGATCCACACAATCTTATAGAAATATGCACAGAAAATTGTGGTCTTAATTACTCAAAAAATGAAAATGACACTGATATCTTCTTTTCACAGATATATTTGCCAAAACTATGCAAAAATATCTTGAAATACTAAAGAGAAAATTTATTCAATAAAATCGCCGTTGATTCAACTACAGCCTCATTAATTATTGTTACTAATAATTGCTGAATTTTTCCCTTATCCTTGCCTTCAGGAAATCTTTGGTGTTAAAATGAGCTTTCTTAATCTCTCGCTCAAGCTGCGCCTTACACATTAAAATCAAAATGGTTGCTCTTTGGCTGTTAAGTGACCAGATGTAATGTGTGATGTGTTGGCAGAAATTGTCTGACATCTATATCTGCATTTTTCTGCATGCGTAGCACGCTGCATATTCCTGTTTCCAAACATAGAATCTTCCAGCAGCCATCCACTTAACTTTGGTCAGCACTACCACTTCAAGATCGTGTTGATTCTAGGGCCGTGATGAATGTAGACATAAGGTCACCATTGCAAGTGATCACTTGAAACACTTTTGCAATAACAGTTGAACTCATTCACTGCACTATCCACCCTTCACCATTTATTTGAATTTTCGGCGTCATGTGTTCTATTTCTAAAAGACGGTGCTTTATTGACCCTACCATATTGTGCAGTCGACAAAATAAAAAATCAAAGTTCCAGCGCGAAATTATACATACAATATGGCGACAATACAACCATCGTACCCTGTATATACATATCACTATTTGATCCACCCGAAGAATGATAATACATGCTAATTCTTATGACATCAATCTTTTTTAAAGTTTCCGTAGCAAATGAGATTCTTCGCCACACTGACTGATGTCACTCGCTGTCCGTCACATGACCTGCGGGATTTCATCTTCCAATGAGAAGTTAATAGCTCTACCCATTTCTAAAGGATAATAAAGAACGCTATCTCTTAGGAGAGTGTCGGAACATGAAAATAAATTTTAAATGAGAGAATGGCATAAAGGAAAAAAAACTACATGTATAATACAGGGTAATTTCAAATCACAAAAAGAAAAGAGAAGTGTGTGTTTGTGCGCCCGTGCGTGTTTGTGTGTGCCCCCGAGAATTTTTATAAAGTAAAAAATGTTTAAGCAAGCAAAAAGAAGGAAAATAATAAAAGGGCTAAAGATATCTTTACAAAAGAGAACGAAATCTAAATCAGAGTCTGCAAGAAAACAGAATGAGGAAAATATAAAATGGAAAGAGTGGGTGTGCAAGAGAGACTTATTCAAAGAAGGTGCAGGCCAGATAACGTAAAAGAATGTATGTGAGGGAGTAGAAATGGCATAAATATAGTGATTGAGAGAGTGTGATGGAAAGTAAAAAGAGGAATAGAAATAACAAATGAAAATGGAATGAGGAGAGAAAGAGCAAGAGAAAGCTTGATTGTTACTGCGGTAGAAGTTACTGGATCAGTATTCTAACTCTAAATTCTGGGTGCTTTCTTCTCCCGACTAAATCAATTATGAATGGCCACTAATCAATGAGTCAGAGATCTTACATGATCTGTACTTGTCGCCCGAGGATCAGCTTAAACGCTGGACTGGTAAAGGAAATACTGATCGCTCACTTTGTATGTCAAGTTGAGTCCATTAAGCGGACATCATTAAAGGCTGAATGAAGTGGGTGGATTTGCTGAGGAGATGACAAGCACCATTTCTCGGAACATTGTCTTGAAAGCCTTAAGGTGGAATTCCAACAGGAAATGAATGATCATTCTTCACTTGTAGCCTGACAGCTCTTAAATATTTTGTTGTTTCATTTTCTTTCATTTTTTTTATGTTTTTGTTTTTGAAGGGAGCTATTTTAATATTCTTCTGATGAAATGCATTTAGTAATAACGCGTATCGTGCTCTTTCGCGCCTGTATTGTTATGTACAAAATTAAATAAATACATTTATTTTCATATAACAAATTCAAAAGCGAGTAACAAACAAAAACTATATAGCATATATACAGTCGAAGATGGGGGAATAAAAGTTAGAAGTCACACCAATATCATTTTTTGTAGTATTATCCTTCTTGATCCTCTCGTCAGATTTTAAGGAAAAAATTGACGCATCTCAACAATTCGAGTTCTGAAAAGACATGGCATAGGAAAGGTGAAAATACACGTATTCACTTATCCTCAGTGCGTAGAGGATTACGGCTGTTTAAAAATGTCTATCATTTGTTGCTCAAAGTAATATTCGTTTCCTTACTTTCACTTGCAGTCTATCAATACATTCACACCAAATCGTTAGCTATATTGGTCACTGTTTTCCTTTACCACTCATGCCTAATAATGTAAGTAATTGTTGTATGGAGTTTTGATCTCAAAATATGTATCACTATTATCAATATTATTTTTAGTGTGTACAGCTTTTAATATATCATTTTTATTACAGATTTTTATTTACACAGACAATGAAATTAATAAGCACGACACCCGTAAGACTTCTAAATCCAAGCCCGTTGTTATTATGTTTACTATATCAATATAAGTGTTCTGAAAAGTATATATATAGGTATATATATATATATATATATATATATCGATAAAGGAGATTACTCTACAAGAGTTGTGTTCTCTTAATGGTTATTACAGAAATTCAATGCAACTACAAACTTTTCTGTCGTCGTTATCTTCACAAATGAAGCAGAGTTTACACAGGATAGAATAGTCAACTTCTACCATCAGTATGTATAGGCAAAGAAAAATCTACATGTAATTGTTCTATCCTGTCACCAACAGCGGATCTCAGTCACTATCTGTGTTGGTGATGTTGGTGATAGATTATTAAAACCTCTTGTACTTTGTAATATTTTACGGGTGATGTCTACAAGCGCTTTCTGCAAAACAACATGCCTGATTTTTGGATGATGTTCCTCTTTCCACTTATCGACAACTGTAATTCCTGCATGATGGTGCTCCCGTACACTTGAGTTACAGAACTCGCAGGTACGTAGATCAAAATTTTACTTGTCGGTGGATAGGAAAAAGTGAACCAATTTCCACGCTCACAGGACCAAAGCCACTTGGATTTCTAACTGTGGGGCTATTTGAAAGGACTGTTGTATTCGTCTCCGGTTAATGATATGGACACTCTTTGCAAACGATTAGTAGCAGGGTGCGACACAATATGAAAATTGTCAGAAATTTGGGAACGTGTTTACAAGCCCATGAGACTTTGATATGGCACTTACATTCGAGCAGATGCTGTAAATTTTATCATTTGCTATAGGGCTCTCGAAAACACTGTATGTGTCGGATGTGAAAAATAAAGGCATTCTCGTTGGCTCATGTTTGAAAAGATTATAACTCAGAAACCGAGCATTTCTGGACATTGGTCCTTGGGGAGTTTATTTCATTATTTACATGTAGGGAACACTCTCCTGAAATATATATATATATATATATATGGTGACCATAATGTTCGAGTGCACTTCAAAAATTTATAAAATTAATTATATTATAATTTTTTAAAGTGCACACGAACTTTATGGAACTCTATTTTTTATTTTTTAAATAACACACACACACACACACACACACACACATATATATATATATATATATATATATATATATTGATAGCATATCTTCTTTCAAACAAGTTTTAATTAAATAATATAAACATATTGTGTCTGTTTATTTTCATTCTGATTCTTTCCAGTTTCTTGAATTCAATATGAAATACATCAAGGAAGGTAACGTAGTTTTTTTTAACCCAAATACTTTCGAGGTTTTTCTAGTTCATTTTATGGCTAAATTAAAAAGTCAAAATTATTTTAACTGTGACAGAATCTGCATTACATTAAAAAAAACACAAGTGAACGCACTCTGTTCTAATAACTTTTAAAATTTGATTTTTCCGTTGTAGAGAGGTTTTGCAAGAGATGTACTTGAAGAAATAAGTTAGAAAAACAGCTTAAGATAAAGAAAGTCTCCACAGAACTGAAAATAATACATATAAAATAGGTACACACAGTAAATCTATATTGTTAAATGAAATATATACATACAGACAAGGTATTATGCGTTAGTATTTTATATGATATTTATATGATGTTTTTTAAGAACATCATCATTCATTAAGTAATGAATTTGAACACTCTCGGCTACTGACGTTTGTTTACATTGTGTATAAAACGCGCTAAAATCTGCCTTCCACGTCCGTGCAACGATAACTTACAAGTTGAATCCGACTGATGTCAAATCGGTCGTGTTTCAATCCTGGCTGAAAGCAATCGAATGTCTAACCGCACAGATACGCCGCGAAACTGCATTGTGTGCGGATGACTATATATACATATTTTGTGCCTATTAATTACAGTGTTTACAAAAATAAGACAGGATAACATCTGAAAAACGTGTGCCCAACAAAACTATATTTAACACTTGTCATATGGAGATTTTCTAAGCTCAGCTTAGATGCGGCACAAGGCCGAAAGTATGGGACACCCAGTGAGGATCGAACTCACTACTCAATTGTAATGGTTCTAGCAAGACGAGGTTGCTAACCATTACACGACCTCGAGGTACGCATTTTTACATTGATCTATTTCCCCATTGATGAAGCTGTACTGAATACATATATTCATAAGATCTCTGCTTGTATTTAGAGTTCATTTGCGTACATTTAAAACAATAATAAATGTTCTATATTCGTTCGTATATATATATATATATATATATTACGATAAAAATTATACTTAATGAGTACACAAACTCAAGTCGCAATCTCTCCTTTAAAGCAATGACTTATAAAATTTACGATCATAAATTTTATTGAAGATCGCGTTTTATTCTTTAATTAATAAATGAACAAAAAATAATGTGAACAGAAAATAAACCCTACTTATCGGTTCAGTAAAGAGAGATTACCCAATGAAGAAACAAATATTAACCTTTTTAACGAATGTACATCTTTCTGTTGGAAATTTTGAACCCAAAATCTGTTAACATATTTTGTACCTGAAATGTAAACAAAGTAGTTTTAAGCAGTTTATTGAGTTCTAAAATCCGACATGATTTCCTGTTACTAAATATAAAGCTGAATCTAAAGACGACATTTGATATATTGAATAATAAATATGAAATACACATTTTGAAATAATATATATAGAAAATGATAAATAAATATATACATGTTTACATTATATAAATATTTTGAAATAATATTGTATGAAAAGGCATTAATTCCTTCAAAAACTTCCCCATACACTCACTCAAACGCATCAGCTATATTTCATGAGTTTCTTTGTAAGTATGTGCGTGTGGTTGAGTGTCGCTGTTTGCAAAATAATATTTTTATATATGCTAAATACGAATCAACTTACGAACTTTAAAAAAATAGCAAACATTGATTTCAGCTAAAAGTAAATATTTGGAACATTTCATCATAAATGCATAATGCATTCTAGTTATTAGAAGTTACAATAGATATACAGAGTGTGATTGGTAAATTGTCGCCATTTCATATCTTTTATTTTGCGGATGCACGTTGTTTGTTTCTTTGTTTTTTTTGTTTTTTTTTAGGGTTTGTTCTTACAACACAGTATAATAGGGTCAATTGAGTACCGTCTGTGAAAAAAAGTGATCTATGACGGAATTCACTTAGAAAATTGCAAACGGCATGGTTTACTGCTTAGCATTGGACAGTGCAGTGATTCAGCAAGAGGTGGATTCGGTAAGAGGTGGATAATAGTGATTGCGAATGTACGGCATTACGGAAACCACACTTTGATCGATCTGATAAGAAAAGAACAACCGAATGTGTTGGTGAGAGCTTCAGACTCAGCAGGGAAGTCTACATCAAGTACCCTGAGTAGGTAGAGATTTTCTACGGTAAGAGGGTGATTGCTGGATGACTCTATGTCTGGCAACAGCAATGTGCACCATACCACACAATCAGAACACAGTCATGGCGGTCAGGTAATTTCTGCGACTAAAGGACGTCTTACAGCTCATTCCACAGACTGCAAAGCCTTGATTATTACGTGAGGTACGAATTTGAGCGAGAGACCAACAAACATTGCCGATTACACTCCGGAGTGATTTGATGGATCCGTGTTTCATCCATTGTCACATGTTTACGCAAAAACTTGCGTAGAAAAACAGTTGCAAACAAGGCTCTGAATCGTCGACATGTTGCTGTTTTCGATCTACTGTGAGCAAAGGCGGCAGCCACTTGAATAAATCTTTCTCATTGACAAATATTCATGCAAAATAGTGAATACACTACCTTCTGATATGTTCAACTATTCAAGATAGCATATCTGATGCAACTTCAGTTTACGATCAGAAAAACTGTGTTTGTGGATTTTTTCGTATTTTCCTGGAAAACTGCCGGTGTTGGGACACCTGAACCTTCAGCATCATTTGCGACTTTACGGCCGCGTTTAAATTGAGCGTACCAAATCTTAACCTATGTTTCTGACGGAGTAGTGTCCGAATAACCCTTATCAAACAATTGCTTTGCTTGAACAGTATTTGCCCATCAGAAAGGGATGCTTTTGTCAACACACGAAATTAAGATTTTCTCATTGCAGCAGCAGATTGACTTAAATAAATGTAATCCGATTGAGCCCAGATTTTTTCACGTACTATATGACTAATATATATATATATATATATATATATATATATATATGTATATATGACTAATATATATATGACATATGTATATATGTATATATGGCTAACATATATATGACATATATATATGTATATATGACAAACATATATATATTACTAATATATATATAAATATATATATGACAAAATATGAATATATAAATATCTATATATATATATATGACAAATATATATATATAAATATATTAATGCAGGTTTCATTGAATAATATAGACAAGTTTTGTCTATTAATTTTGTGTAGGATCCGTTCAATTTGGGATATGATAGGGCGGAGAGGATAGTTAGGCTCCTCAAAAATTCTATCGAAACAACTAAAAAGTGCCGCGCACGAACTACGCAACCACCTTCACATCATTGTAAAAAAAGCTGAAAAGGCTAACATCTTTGATGTACTTAAGAAATCAGATTACAACACAAAATTCAACCACATACTCCATGACCACACAAAATTAAAAAAAATTAACAAAAATCCGACACACCAACTAAAATCTAAACTTAATAAACTCATTAGTGTCAACAACGCTGATCAGAATTCCTTAAAACTCCCTAAAATTTATTGGTGACTATAAACCTGGTTACATATACAGAACCATAAAAACTCATAAACCTAACTATCCTCTCCACCCTATCATATCCCAAATTGAACGGATCCTACACAAAATTAATAGACAAAACTTGTCTATATTATTCAATGAAACCTGCATTAATGAAAAAAGGCTGCCAAAATACACACAATATAAATATATGCATATATATATATATAGACATATATATATTATGTCTAAATATGCAGCTAGGAAGAGAGATTACAGATGCACTATAATGTTTAACCAGGTTGTTATCGCAGAACAGTTAAAACTAAGTAGTGAATTCGATCCTCACTTAGAGCCATGTGCACCATCCAACCTACGCTTAGAAAATAACTGGACAATTTGACAATACCTCATGTTTTGTAAGATTGTCTCACCAGAACAATTACGGTTTGAGTAGTGAATGTGATACACACAGCGTTCCGCAATGTCTCGGCCATGTGCCATATCTATGATGCGCTTATAAAATTATCATATAAGTAGATAGGAAATATTATCCTTTGGGGAGTAAGCAAACAAACTGAGTTTGAAAATTGGAATTAATTATATAATGAAATAATATCCGAATCTGACCTGGAGAATTTTGAAAATTATCATTTTGTATTGCATTGCAATACAAAAACAAGAGAATTAGATATTCGAAATTCCAACAGTAAACACACACACACACACACACACACACACACACACACACACACACACACTGATAATGAATTAATTGTTGAGTAAAGCATAATTCTTCGAATGAGTATTTTAATCTCGTGTTTTTTTCGGCACACTTACTTCATTGTACAATTATGAAACAATAAAAAAAGAAACATAAAAACACTATATATGAATAAAGAAAGTCAATTTATTTTTTTGATAAAGAAATCGAACAAAAAAGAAAGAATTTGAACTGAAATATACTTCAAATCGAGCACAGAAAATATGAAACTCTCAATAAATATTTAACTTTTAACAGAAAACCCAAAAGTATGTTTTGTTTCAGTTGAATGTTTTTCAAGCGCCTTAATTTTTCTTATATATCTCCAACTATTCTAGATATGATGTACAGACTGACTCATTTTTTTAATCCCTCGAGAAAGGTTTTGTTGTTATTTTCTACCGAATGTTTCTATTCAACTCATTGACTTGAAATTGGTTTTAATCAAGATCTATTATTTGATATTTTCTTTTCATAGTTATGACTGTCGATTTTACTCATCTTCAAAAATTATTGTTTCTTTTTAAAATCACTTGGCAGCACTAAACCGCTAAATTATTTTTACGTTAAAAGCCTATATTATGCAAGCTCCTAATGGGAATATTTTGCTTCGGAGTCGTTTTTTGAAGTATATACTCAGTACTCAGCTTGATTTACTATTCTTTCATGTGTTCACAGATTTATTCATGAGATCGGGTCCCCTGTTGCTATCGAAGCCGACACTGAAAGACAGAAAATATATGAAATCATGTAAGTAGAAAGCATAATTTATATGCAGAGAGTAGACTGCTGTCAAGGTTGGAAATGGATGTAACAGTCAGTTTACTTGAGTATGGAATGAAGTTTTTTTTGCCATTCTTGTTCCTGTCTATCAAAACTGATAAGGCATTTACTAAAAGTGACAAATGGAGGAACGCGTTCAAATAAAACATTCTTTATGCTTTTTATTTAGGTTACTTTTTCGAATTTGACATAAATAAACAAATGAATTTTGATATCGGCTCATCGATTCAATTATCCCTCTTAATAGCATTGCGCAACCTCGTAAAACCTCTCACACAAGTATATACATAGATTTATATTTTATGATTTAATGTGTGTATGTTCATTCTCTGTTTAAATAGGCAGCGATAGCTAAAATTTCTGAGTGACAAAAAAAAACTACATGAAGAATTTAACTCTCACACATATATAGGAAGCAGTACAATCAATGGAAATGTTTAACGTGTTTCGGGAGTATTAATGTTAATGGTAATATTAGTACTTTCTTTATACGGAAATATTTGACATGTCGATTCGATTGGAAAGAATGTTTCTGGCAAGATTAAGATATTTATTCACGTTTTTATTTTCATTTAACTTACTCCAGTATTCTGCAGCAAGAGCAAATTATATTCATAACACACTTCATTTATGTTTGTCGATGGCTAAATTAACAATTATCACATTCAAGGGGTTCCAGCCATATTATTCTGAACTTCCGGTTGCGAGACGATCAACCAAGGTCGAGCTGGTCTGTATTTAGATTTGTTTTATCGTTTCAAACCCAAGCAAGGCGGAACCGCCACTGGTGTGTAGGGTGCTACATAAGAGATGAGTGAAATGTTTAAGCAGCTTGAGAGCAAAGCGAAAGACGAACCAGTTATTGTGAAGGCCGGAGAAAGTGCAAGAGAAGGATGGAAATGCATGTAGGATGACAGTTGGGAGGGTAAAGCGATAAGAGCAAAGAACAATATATACGAGTTGAAGAGGGGAAGAATGAGAAAAGGGCTAAAGTCAAGTGGACAAAAGATGGGAATTGACTTTGCATTCAACTTTTGGACATTGAAGCTGTCAGGAAAGCAATTATACACAAGTAAGATCAACAGGCCTAAAGTGCGAGGAAGAAGCTGAGGGAGTAGATATGGAGGCTGGATTTAGTTGATTTAACTTTAAAAGGGTGGGACCTTGTTGCCAGTCTAGTTGCTCGTCAGTCTAATTCTTGTAGCATCAGTGACTTAATCTCGTCAGAGCAGAAGCCATGAAAATATTTGTAGAATAGACAGAGGGAAACCACACCCCGCCAGTGAAAAAGGGGCTGGAGTCGAGCTCACAGGTCCGGACAGATCAAGTCAACGACTCGACTTTGGAGCCTTTGGAGAACGTTGAGATGAATGGCAGGGCGCCCGTCCAGATATAACAAAAGTATGTAATGCACGATCAGGATTGTTGATTTGTATATGTTCAAGATGGATTCAGGTGGAAAAACTTCCTGGCCCCACTCAGTGACCAAATCTTCCGAGCAGTGAATTTAGCTATTGATTCAATGCAATGGTTCCATTTAAGGTCGAAAAACAGATTGAGAACAAGGAGGCGCAATGTATTGCCTTCACGGACACTCGCTTTGTCCATACTGATGTGGGGTAGGAGGGACTGCCTGTGGTAGTTGACACGTAGCCGCTTGGTTTTAGAAGCATTAAAATTTACAAACCCTTTCTTATCCTCAGTCTAACACAAAGGAGAGGTCCTTCTCGAGAAAGGCAGTGCGTTTATCTTTGGCCGCCTCGCCATATTTCTTATTGAAACAGGAGTATATGGTAGTGTCACCACCGTAGATGCCTACCTGGGATTTTATCACATCAAGAATATCGTTTATGAGGATCAGAAAGGGCATCAAGCCTAAGATACAGCCCTAGAGAACACCAGCATTCGTGTGGTAGAATGTGGAGGCATGCCCGTTCACGACGACCTTCATTATGCAGTTTGATCAGAAAGATTGGATCAGATCAAGAAAGCGTCCACTGATAACATTACCCTATAGCTTGCGCAAAAGGCCAGCTGGACAAACCTTATAAAAAGCTTTGGAGATATCCAGGGCAAAAGCTGGAGCTTGACTGGATTTATCGAGCGCCTGTTTTATGTACTAGGTAATGGTCGTTAGCATATCGACAGTAGACCTTGCAAAGCGAAAACCATACTGCCTGTCTGGTAATAGTTCATGAGCAGTAAGATGTTGAACTATATCAGTATTGATAATAGCATCGAACACGTTTCCGAAAATTGGTAGGAGGCTTATAGTGTAATAATTGAATAGGTCTAATGGTTTTCATGAGTTCTTAAATGCAGGAACCACAGAAGAAGATTACCAGCATGCACGAAAACAGGAAGCAGAGGCAGTAATTATAGAGCTTAGAGAGGACAAAAGAGAGTTCGGGGGCACATTTATTCAAGACAATGACCGGTATTCCGTAACATCCTCTCGATTTATGGAGTGGGACAAGTTTAGATACGAGAGGGTGTGTCATGTAAACATCTCTCACTTGCGCCTCAGTTCTAAGGGGCAATTTGGGAACGGATAATCCAGATAAGTCAAATGTGGAGCTGGAAGACATTTCTACGAGCAAAGCACTCGGCCTTTTCCACTGATGCCGTGAGGACCTCAAATGTATTGATGCATGTAGGGATGAATGATTTGCAGTTGATTAGCACACGTTTGTAGAGCTAGCAGTATTTTTTGGAGCCAAAATTGCGGGCAGCTATGCGCTGCCTCATTCTCTCAGCAAACAATAGCTTAGGGTCATTCAAGATCCTCTTACACTCATTAAGAGCAGAGGTAGATACGTGCATATTAGGGTCAAATGCGTATCACCGAAATAGCCAGAAGTGGTTCCTGTGGACAATGGCGACCAAACAGACAGGAGAGAAGCAGGAGGAAAGAATGAGGTTTGAGACTAAACGTCCTGATCGTAATGACGACATCATTTCCCGCCTTCATCCAGAAAGAGACCTCATTGACAGTTCTCAGATTGTAGACTGAACATTTTTCCCAAGGAACAATGCACAGAGAATCGCGAAACGTATCGCCGTCTGATCTTTGGTAGCAGTAAGGCACACTGAATGTGGTATTAAACGGACATACCTCCCAGAACTATCCTACTAACGCGAGTGTACCCCAAGGCCCTATCCTAGATTCTACGCTCTTTCTAATCTATATCACTGATCTCCCCGATACCATAAGATCACAAGTAGACATGTACGCCGATGATACCACAGTTTACTCTTGCCACGATCAAAAATCTGGTGTAGGGGACAAGGCGACTCTCGCTGCCGAGCTTGAGAAGGACCTCCAATCCGTGGTGGATTGGGGTAAGAAAGATGGCTCGTTAAATTCAATTCTTCCAAAACGAAGTGCTGTCAATTAACTACCACAACCGCACATCTCTCCCATTAGCATGGAACAGGCTTCCCTCCCAGAGAGTAAATCACTACGCCTGCTTGGCCTCACACTCTCAGCGGACCTCAAGTGGAATGACTACGTCGAATCCATTGCTAAATCCGCAGCTATGAAAGTCGGCTCTCTGTGCAGGGCCCAGAAATTCTTTCCACCTGAATCTCTCCTGCAATTATATAAATCCACCATCCGCCCGTGTATTGAGTACTGCTGCCACATCTGGTCGGGTGCCCTTTCAATTCTCCTCGGGGTTCTTGACAAAATACAGCGAAGAATCTGTAATGTGATAGACACCGACTTGGCTGACCGCCTGCAGTATCTCTCTCACCGGCGTAACGTGGCTTCCCTGTGCAACTTCTATAAATACTTTCATGGCTTCTGCTCTGACGAACTTAAATCACTGGTGCCCCCCAGATGTGAACTTGCACGAGATACTAGATTGGCAACTAGGTCCCACCCTTTTACAGTGAAACCGATGAAATGTAACCGCAATTTCTACTCCAACAGCTTCTTTCCTCGCACTTCCCGCCTGTGGAATTCCCTACCGCATGCTTGCTTCCCCGACTGCTACAACCTCCAGGAGTTTAAATGTAAGGTCAATAGACACCTTCTAACACACTAACTCACACCCACTCTCTCCAACTCTCTCCCTATTTACATCCTAAATCGTCTATCACCCTCCTTCTGACATTTCCTATACCCAATCCCTCTATGTAACCCCCTGCGCTATAGTGGCAGTGGAATGCCTTGCTTGGGGTGACACGATTAAAAAAAAAAAGAAATTCTTTTGACAGGAGGCTCCTGGGGGACTGAGAGTGGTGAGAGATATTAACAGAAACGACAGCATGATCGGAGTTGCCGAGATGGTAAAGCTGCCAGACTTGACAGGAATCAGGTACAGACGTAAAACAAAGCTCTAGTAGAGAAATATATCCTGAAAGGATACTGTTTCCCAGTATCCTTTCAGGAAATGCTTCTCTACTAGAGCTCTGCGTTAGATAAATCCACGATTTGCGTAAGAGCTTGAAAAATATCAAAATTAATGGCGTGAATGCCAGCAAAATCAGTGACAGTCTTCTAGCTGCTTGGCGTGGTGGGCGTTAAGATCTCCGTACACAAATATGTTAGCAAATGGGTGGGAGGAAGTAGCTTTATCTTTATTGTCATAGATACTGTCAAGCAGGGAACAGTCGGGAGAGGAGCGGGGAACGGTACAGAAAGAAAGGATAGCAAATGGATTCGAAGTGTGACAAAGGGTGATATGTATGGGTGGTCAGGGAATTGGAGAGAAGGAGGTGTTCACTGACTTAAAACCCACAGACCACGCATATGGACAGTGAATTCCTTCTTTAAGGGGAGAAGGTAGCCAGAAATCGAGAAGTCGGAATAGGGAACAGCGTGTGAATATCATGTGCCATAAGTTTGGATATGCAGATAGTATAATCGTTAATGACTCGGAGTTAAAAATCCTATCGCCAAAGTCAAATTCTACTTGGCTTTTTTTTAGTAGCTTACCTGCAGAATTTTTTAGAAAAGTATAAATCATGCCTCTTCTCTTTTACTCCATATGAGTTAATTAGTAGAACTGTATCAATAAATATCATCGTTATTCTTAGTCTCAAATATTTTCTGGTATCAAATAATCTGCAAATGTTTGATAAGCATTTACAAAATCAAATCAATCAATTTCATTGAAGATTGATTAATTTTAACATGAATGACCTACGAGATATAGTTTTTTGTTTTTTGTTTTTCTTTTATTAAGTTGATTCTGCCTTTCTGGGAGAACTTGTTGTATTGGTTGCAAATAATTAAACGATTTATTACTAAAAAGATTAGTCGATAGGCAATTCTATATGATGCGAGTCTGCTCAAAGTTCGTACGCATTTGATATAAAAGTCCTTTTAATGCCTGAGTTTTCACATCTCGTATTCAACGAGAACGGTCTTAGTATTCCATTATTTCACATTTTCCACTTCATTTTAAAGTTTCCGTCTACTAGCTGTTGCATAATTTATACACTATACATTTAAAGTGTTTCTGGTCTTCAAATTTGAATATGACACTTTTTTTTATTTTTAGTTTTGTTTTATACATTTTCACTTTCTCTTGTTTCATCGTTTTTCTCAAGGTTTTCCATCGAGTTTTCGTATCTGCTCGAGGTTTCACATTAGCTATCTGATTTTCTTTATATATGTCTTCATATAGTATTTTCCAAATGTTGCAGTTCTTTTATCTTTTAGTTCTTTGTTTTCTTTTGTTCGCCAGATCTTTCTTCTATACTTCTCAGTATATATGCGTATACCTGAGAGAGATTACTTACAAAAGATACTTCCTCCAAAAGTCATGAAAATATTTTGTTTACAGCAACCGTTTTGTTAGTTTATTAGATAAAAGAAAAGAATAAAGAGACAGTAATGTAGTTTTGAATTATATATATTGTTCCTTATAAATTCCACGTTTTGTTTTTCTTTCCTTATTTCTCCTTATATCATCCAAAACTTCCTCGGTAGTTTTCCTTTCGTCAACATTTTCATGGCTTCCATAATTTCTACTCTGACGAGATACTTATTAGATATACACTATATCAAATTTTATTGGCCGGTTATGTATTATACTTTAAATATTCTTAAATTATTCGGGGTATTTTTTAAGTCAAACCGGACGAATTTCAATTTCTATGTATTCAAAATATTTACTAAACATCTGCATGTTCTCAAATAAACTTAAGATTTTTTTCAAATTTGAAAAAAAATTAAATTTACTTGAGAACATGCAGATTGAATGAGTTTAGCAAATATACAAAAAATCGAAAGGGTTATAAGATAAGCATGTGTTACATAGGATAAATATCCTATATCATTCCATCAAATAACGAAGAAAAGGTTAAGTTTGCACACCTACAAAATTGCAACAGAATTACTGAAAACATTTTGGAAAAACTAGAGCAAAGCCGAAATTTACAATCAAGTGTGAAATCTAAATTTTGATGAATAGGATAAAGATTGACCCCGTACTGAAAGAAAAATACGAAGCCAGATTTCGCGATCCGATGTTAAATTTATTTTGTAACCAATGAAAGAAAGCGATTTGTAAAACTGAAAGAAAAGTTAACAAACCTATGAAAAAAGTGTTTTGGTATAAAAAGAAAGAACGAAAATCGAATCAATCAGAAATTAAATACGACACGCTAAGATGTCAATAACAACATGATACTTCAGCTGACTCCTAAAATTTAACTTCGATACGAACCATTTTCTTTTACAGATTCACTTTCCTTTTCACATCTTGTTGGCCATAAAAGAGGAACGGAAGAAAGATTCATTACTACCTTGTTAATCTTTGCAAACAGACAACTAGGACTTACTGCCTTACAACTACGAACTCATTGATTCATTTAACTTAGTACAAAAATTTTCTTTGGACATTTACATTGTTAGCAATTGTACTTCTAACAGATTTTATGTTATTCTATTCTTTTTATAAATTCCCACTTATTTTACAAATAAAACACATTATTCCTGTAACTTTCTGAGAAATTAAATTGTGGGGACTTCAGTTTTTTTTACAAAAGCCCAATTTGATAAACAAGGCAGAGGCCGTTACAGTTTTCTCATCATACTTAGAGAATCAGAAGTTCTACCAGAATTAAGTATTGTTGACCAGAATCTTAACTACATTAGATATTTAGATGACACCTTGTTAAAAGCAGACACAGAGAAAAACTAGAAAAATTCTAGAAAAGTTAGTGACTAAAAGGGAGAGAAAGAGTAAATCAATTGCAAAATGCATAGCTCTAAGTAAAAGAAACAGTACAACCTGAAAATTAAAAATTGGATTGATCGAAATCAAGCAAGCATAACAATTTAAATGAATGGTAGAGTTTGAACAGGCGACAGAAATTCAATACCAATTCCGAAGTTGCGTTGGATGTTGAGAAATGCCTTCCAAAGCCAATCAATGTATTAAGGAAATTCCGTTGGAAACAAATAAGGTTATACTAAAATCTAAGACAATTCCAGTTGTCTTACATGGTAGAGAATGCTGTACCATCTCGTCATAAATAAAGATGAATCTTAAAGCAACAGAAGGATGCTTAGGGTACCCTAGGTAGAATATGTGAGTAGCGACAGAGTTTTAGTGAAAAGAGAAACAAAAAAACATAACATCAGTGAGTGAGAGTTAAAATTTCTAGGCATATAAAGAGGGCTTGACAATTTTTACTCTCACAAGGCATATTGAAGGCAAGAGGGAGAATAGAAATTGGTGGATAATTTATATGATGAGCTGGGATAAATTGTCTGCAAATAGAGATTATGGGAGATAGCAAAAATATAAATATTACTAAGTGCTACGAGGGAAAGGACGCTATGGAGAACCATGATAGCCCATTTCCTGAAGCAACACTACATATAGAAGAAAAAGTACTGTTAAATATAATAACATTTATGAGTCATTAACCGAAATTTCGAATAAGATAGTAATTAAAACTGACGTGCAAAAGATTTGGACAACTCTATAAAATGATTATATGCTTATTTTTTATTTGCAATTTCAGATTGTTTAGCAGAATGTTTTTATAAATCTTTCTCGTAGACTTTGAGGACTGGAAAATAAGATGCTACTCTTTCAAAAGTGCTGTGTAACATTAGATACACTGTTTGAAGATATAAAATCGTCATGCAAAACTATTGGGCCAGTAAAAGATTACATATGATAATATGCAAACTTATGAGATCTAATTGTATGAGCTTATTAAAAAGAGAGTAAAGAGTTTTGAAATTTTACTGTAGTTGAAAATATTCCTCGAAAATCCTTTACACTAGATTCTGCTAAAACAAAGATTAAATCATTAACTTTAAAGAAGATATCCAACAAGCTGCTTGGATATATCTTCATTTAGCAGATTTCCAGGAACTGCATGCATATACATTGTTGAAAATTAATTATTCAACGCGTTTGTTTCATGCTTACAAATAGAATCAGAAAATACAGTTTACAATGCTAGAGCGCATAATGAGGAAAGAAAGCATGGAAAATCTGACACTCATTAGACGTATTGAAGAGGAAAGCAAAGAGTAAACTGTTTAAGTAGCGCGTGTAGAACAGGTATTAAAAGAAATAGCATAGCAAAAACTATTAAGAGCAAGAAATTTTAAAAAGCCGTGACCTTTCACCTCTTGAATAGAAACAGCAAGTATAAGAAGAGCGTACAGCTATATTTTCTTATCAGACTAAAATACTAATTTGTTTTTACGAAATATTCTTGGTCTTACAATTTTACAACACGCGATTAAATACAAAAACATATTAGAATTCTTTTGTGTTTTTAACATTTTTGATCGGTCCGATAATTTTAAAATATTTTTGTAAAACACTTTTCAGGCTTTTTCGTTTCTATTTTTCATAAGTAATTATGCTTATTTATAGAATCCTCTCTTTGCTTAACTAAATCTGTGCATGAATACACTATGAGAACCAGTAATACAGAGACCAACATAAAAATAATTGTAATATGCTATCTCGTAAAAAAGGTATTATTGGGACATTAGTTTTATAGGTCCACAACATTCAGTAACACACGGAGCACAGTTGATAAAAGCGTTTCTTGAGTAATTCAAAAAGTGACTTGCTCGAAAGAGTTATTACTAACTGGCCAGAGTAGGGGACCAAAAACCTGAGTTACTAAATAGAACTAGAACAGGAATATTAAAAAGGCATAGCTCGTATAATTACCGATTACAGTCCAACGTATATCGCTAGAAGTTCGGAGCATAAACGGGCGAAACATCGTACATTTTGCACTAAACATGAGAACACACGATGGATTTTATTGTGATAGTGATGTTTTTCTTACTGTCTAGTAGTTCTCACCTAGCAGTGATTATTTACTACAAGCAGTTTGCGAATCTTGCATTTGATGATATTATAAATATTACTATTTATTTCTAATCTCCGTTTGGGTTATTAAGCACACGGTAAACTTTTTGGTTACAACACCTACGTAATATATACATAGCGCTGGATTATGCACTTACTAAACGACGTATTTAATTCATTTCAACTTTCATAAAATAGCGTAAGGTCAGCCTTAACATTTATTTATTCATCGGATTAAAACGTCGTCTAAAATAAGAAAATCCGTCTTAAATGAATCGATTCTTTATGATCTTTTCAATGGTTTAAATAATTGCACTTGACATATTTTCATATTTTATCGATTTTAATCCATATCCTCCTGGCGTTAGTTTCAGCTGATCCCTTCTTGGTAAATTACCGCTGTATATTTATATACATATATTTTATACCAGAGATAATTGCAGAATTTCCAACATATTTCAGGGGTATTTTCGTAGTTTTTTTTTCTTCAAAATTATGGTTTACGAGAATATTTTAGGTACATATAAAATAAAGAGAAGGAAGGTAAAGGTTAAGAATATAACATCAAGATATTTTGTTCTCTTTGGCCAAATTGGTGCTACATAATGCTCTTTGTTTTTCCATTGACTGCTACTATTCGTTGGCACCTTAAAAGCATCAATTCTCTATCAGAATGTTATGACTATGGCAGAAGTCAACTCGTGACCGAGTAAGACTATTTCTTGCACTAAAAATTGTTAAATTCTTTTCTCACACATTTTAGGTATCGTCACTTTGTCACTGATGTTGTCTATTTCCTAATTTATAAAATAATAAGATTAGTAGCATCTGACCGTGCATTGAATACTATTGTCATATCTGGTCGGGTGCCCCTGCCATTCATCAAAGTGTTCTCGATAGGCTCCTGAAGAGAATCTTTAACGTGATCTGTCCCGAACTGGCCGTTCGACTCCAGCCGTTTTCTCACCGGTGAGATGTGGCTTTCCTCTATGCTTTCTACAAATATTTTCATGGCTTCTGCTCCGACCAGCTTAGCTCACTGATGCTCTCTTCACAAACATTTACGCGAGCAACTAGACTGACAACAAGGTCTCACGATTTTAAAGTTAAATCAACAAAATGCAGCCGTCACCATCATCTTCCTTTCTCTCACCACCCACCTGTGGAACGCCCGTCCCTATAATTGCTTCCCTGACAGCTAAAATCTCGAAGAAATTAAATGCAATGTCAATTCCCATATCTTGTCCAATTGACTCCATTCTTTCCCTCGTCTTTTCCCCATAACGTCGTGTATTTTGTTCTTTTACTTTCTCACTCTACTCTCACAACTCTCTTTACACTGGTATTCTTATCTTTCTCTTGCTCTTTCTCCGAAACCCACTGTAACTGGTTCGTCTTTCTCTTCACCCTCCTTCTGCTTTCACTCTTCTCTTATGTAGTCCCCTGCGCATCAGTGGTGGTACCGCATTACATGCCGTAAAATGTTTAAAAAAGATATTATCAAAACAGGGAGTAACAAATGGCCTTCTGGAACACGTTGGAATTGCATGTACATTTCAGTGGTATTTCGGAAATCTCTTCCATGCAATCCGATTTTCTCTGAAAATATATTTAAATACAATAAAATGAAAAACTGAAGCTTTCAGACATTTTTTTATTAATGATTACCATTTCAATCAATGCAATAATGTGACTAAGACGAAACGGTTTATAAATGTGGAAAATTATGAGAGGAAAAACATCATTAAAACAGAAAAAATAAGAGTTAAACAGAAAAGAGATAACCATTTGCATGGAATATGCATTCTTGAAGATTGACTGGAAAACAAGAAACAGGAAATGTAGTCAGACAGTAAGTTAAGTGATACACGCTTGAGCGATCATGTCCTGAAAGAGACATGTCTGAATGTGCAAAAGATTTTCCCGCACTAGTTTATTATTATATTCTGCAAGAGACCAAGGGTACTGAACTCAGTCTGTCTTGTTATTTGACCCAGAGATGGAGGGAAAAGAGGGATTAATATCTTTCTCAGGAGTATTCGCGCCCAAGTGAGTGCGAATTTAACTGGAATTCGAACTTGGCTCTCTGAGCTGATATCCACTGCACTACAACTCACGAAATGTTAGAGAAGGATAGAAATTTCCGCACCGATAAGGAATAAAATTTTGCAATAAATATGTGGTTTGATTAAAGATGGTGAGAATACCATAAACCGGGCATTTAAACCTTTAATGGAAATATAAGCAAAACTGAATTTTTTAAAAATCATTTCACCCCAAGAAAAATAACAAAGGCACTAAGGTGCAATTGGTTGCTGGCTGTGAAAGAATATAGGAAAAAGAAAAGAAAATTATTAAGGAGAGAGATAGATGAAAGAACAGAAAAGCAAGAAACCGGAAAAGTTGGCCATATGCATTAAATAAGAGAGAAGATTTTGCAGAGAAATTGCATATATTTAGCAATTTCCACTATAAAAGCAATATCTTGCCGCCAATCTTGTACTGCGTTTAAGTTCATAGAATCTAGATATCGAAGTGAACATTTCATCAAAAAGAAATTGCTATAATAATATTAATAGAATAGGCAGAGGGAAGTTATATTCCTACGTTATGAAAATGACAGGAGCTGGGGTGCCAGGTGAGGAACAATAAAATATATCTTTAATAAATATGATAATCGGTATCCTCAGCCAGAATATTACTAATTTGGATTTGCTGAGAAGTTGTAAAACATAAAATTGTATAAAAGGGCAGTGTTTTTTTTTAATCTAAAGTGTTAAAAAAATCGGTTGATATTATTTTCTGAATATGCATCCATTCCAAGCTTCGCAAAACATAGAAACTGCAAAATTGTTTTATATTCAATATAAACAAATGATTATGAGATTAATGAAATATAAACACTGATTAAATATAGAAGATACAATTATATATATATATATATATATATATATATATAAACAGGAATGTATTGTCATTTATTTATCCTTGCTCGCGTGAAATAAGAAATTCAAAATAAGAAACGCACACATATATATATATATATATATAGACACAACAGTTGTTATATTTTCAACTGTATGTTAACAAATATATATATATATATACAAGCAAATTATGGTAAATATTTATACGCATATGCACTTGAAGTTTTAAGCTCTCTGACACACATGTGGGTGTGTTTGCTTGATAGATAGATAGATAGATAGATAGATAGATAGATAGATAGATAGATAGATAGATACGTGCATTATTACATCTGTCTGGGTCTCATGCAAATATCTATGTTCCTATCTAGTTTCATTTCGATTTCCATTGGAATGCAGCTAACACTGTGTCTACTTAACAGAAGCACATTTCTTATGAATGTTCTTCTTAGATACCTCATTTCAGTAAATATAATTTTCCCTTGACTTCTTTTAGCATCGTAACTCATTGCCTTTAACTGCATGAAAATGTACATTCATCATAAATTTTTACTTTGTCTTTTACCATTTCGATGAAACACAGTAACCAAGCCCGTATAAGATTATTTATGTTCAATTCGCTGATGGAGTCAGTATTTTATATGAGTAGGCGTTCAGTTTTGTAATTTCGAGATAATTTTTCATATGCATTCCAGTAATTTGCTATTGGAATGGATGTCGTTCTATTTACAGGATATTGACGCAAATAAATGTTGATTATTAGAGTTATATAAATATGTATCTCGTATAAAGTTTTATTCTAAATCGAGTTTTAATTAGGTCTCCAGAATTTTAATTACAATACATCTGTATTAAACATGGGTATCTATGACTGAACGATTCTGGGAAATCGAAATTTGGTGCAACTCTTTCGTAGAAAAAAAGGAAACAATCAGGGTCAAAGGATAATTCAAATGCCATGCTTATATAAATATAAACATGTGTGTTTTTAGGAAGTATAGTAGTATCCTAAATAAATTAATGATGTGGAAACAAATTGAAACACCTCTAAAGACTGTCTGCTTTTTCAGATTAGAATCACAGAAACACAAATATGTATGTAACGGGAAATGCATTAGATCCTCTGGGGATAATTAGGGGCCATATATCAAAATACCTTATCACAGACATTAAACTGTCTGTCAGATCTATATATATATATATATATATATAGAGAGAGAGAGAGAGAGAGAGAGAGAGAGAGAGACAGAAAGCGAGAAATGAAAGAGCTGGTGGTAGATGGATAGATGGATAGCTTATAGATTGCATTTCAGCATGAATCAGAATCTTTCCACCAGGTGTTGACCTCCATGTCCAGTTGTACAATTATATTCTCTCTATCCTATTAAAATACACCCATAAAAATGATCATACCCAAAAATGTATATTAACATCGCAATCAATGGTCAGAAAACACACACGCACACCTATATATATATATATATATATATATATATATATATATATACATATATATATATATATATATATATATATATATATTGATATATATATGCATTTAAATAATTTATTAGTAGTACAAAACTGTATTAAGACCACAAGTAAATTAAAGGCATTCTGGAAGAAACGAGATGAACAATAAAAACTAAAATAATAAAAGACGAACGGCCAGTCCCAACATCCCCAGTGTCATCTGGAAAATTTATTTCATTTTAAAAATTTAAAAATGAAGATGAAACTGTATAAGAGAATTTTTAGGCAGCGGAATGGAAGGAACAGGAAATAATTTAAAAAATGCATGAAATATTTTTTAGGAAATTATTTTTTTCTTCTTCTGTTCCTTTTCCTGTGTACATTAGACACTGATAATATAAAGTCCAAGTAGATGCAATCTCTCTTAACAAAGAGATAACCTACTGAACATAATATATACACACATACATATATATATGATATATATATATATATATATATATATATATATATATATATATAGTGATTATATAATTACTTAGATTTTGATCATAATAAAATTAAATCAGTACACATTTGCATTACATTGTTTTCAATGCAATCTTGTTGTAGAACATTTAAATATTCTTCATTTGTAAAAAGAAAACACACCTTCGTTACATGAGCGTTTTTTTAAAAAACGGTAAAATCTGTTATTGCAAATCGCCTGAAGACATCAAATGGTAGAAACCTTGTTTGCGTAATAACTCGTTTACAAATGAAGAATATACATACATACATCCATACATATATATACATATTGAACCAAAATATCTTAGCTGTATATCATTCGCAGAAAAATCACAATTCCTAACATGTTTGTCTGAAATAATTATAAAACATTTTCGATAAAAGTTTTCCGCGTTTAAATTAGGAATATGAAGGATTCAGAGGCATACAAGTTCACTGGGTTTGTTGTCTAATTGTAAGACTTTCCGATATTCGTTATGTTCGTACTTGTCGTTATGTTTGATTTTGGGAGCAAGGTTTAGGCCTATAATATTACTTAAAACGTCATATGTATTGCAGAGGTATCAAATTTAATAAATCTCAATATAAATATATCACAAACACTTTAACCTTGTACAAAATAACTTCGTAAATGAGAGTCAATTTTACAAAAAAAAAATCAGCAAATTTCTCTCCTAGTACATTAAACTCGGAATATTTATTAAGACAATGTATGTTCATCTTACTTGTTAAATCAAAATCTTTAATCTTATATATACATGATCGTATCAGGTTCTGGGTACGAGGGTAAACTGCATTGATTGTGAGGTTGTCAGGGGCGTGCAACTACTTCTTAATAGCTGTTTTTCTCAGGTCCTTTTAAGGTCCCAGCTATAAGCAAATAGTTAACCTCCAAACTAGGGTCTAAACACTATGAAAATATAAAAATAAACTTTTACAGAAATATATACATATAAATTACAGAAAAATATAAATTTCCCAAGGAAAAAAATATTGCCATAATATATTTTTGAAAGAAAAAAATATTACCAGAATTTCATTTTTGAATACAAATATAGAAGATATCTTTTTCTAAAATATAAAAAATAGAATAAAACATTTTCCATTAAAATCTGATTAAATCAATCTTCTCACTATAACTGAACATTTAAAATATACTTTAAATCCCACCTATTTGCATTAAATAATCCACAGAGGTGGATATGCCATTAAACAAAACTCAAACTCTAACTTACGCAAGTTGATATATTATGCCACATATCTTGCAATTTGACGTATTATAGTTAATAATGCACGGGGAATAAAAGTGTAAGCCAGCTGTCACCATCACATCTAATATATTTTCAACAGTGGAACATTATATATTATTTATTCCGCAAGGGAAGTTTTGAAACATTTCAGTCTATGCTGAATAGAGCAAGCATCCTGGTGGTGGATATTACCAGCAGAATTGATCATGTAGTTATTACTGGAATAATTTGTACAAGTTCCCGTTCAGTGTTCAGTCCATAAACACCAAAAGAAAGCAAGGATATAATTCCTAATTGTATTATATATAGATAATGTTTCTTAAAATATAAAATAACAAGATAAAAATTATTCACAATAGCATTAGTGACCAGGCATCTGTATTTCAACCTCTTTCTCACTGACCTGACGTATCTTATCTGTCTTTTCTATAAATATTTCCAAAACAAAAGCCCTGATAGTTCCCAGAATACATGAATTAAAGCGTGTTACTATATTTACAAATTGGTCCCACCGCTTTACTGCTGAAATGGCTAAATAAAACCGTAATTTATACCCAACTAGCAGTATAGCCCTGTGTTGCTCGGGTGTAATGGAAGCTTTAAAGCTAATCCATGATCCTGGAGCTCAGACACTTCGGACGTTAGCACGAAAAAATTATTTTGTTGAAAGGTTGATAGTGAAGCCGTAGAACTTCTCTAACAATACAACCAGGTTGCAATGCAAAAAGAAAGAACGCTTCTTTTGCCCAAAAGCCAGCGCTGCCGCTACCACAAACAGCCAGAAGCAAGCAAGTGAGTGGAAGTGCACTCGTGGATTACTTACAATGTGCCAGGCTGCAGCTGGCAGTTGGGTTTACTCGCAAAATCTCTTATCACTTTATGATATACTGGTGGCTTCTATTGTTGGAGTGAGTACCTTCATTCAATGATTTAGAATGCTTCTGGTTTGGGCCAACGATTCTTTGTCCTTACAGCTTTCACTAAACGTTATTCTCACTTCACATTTTCTCTCACTGCGTCATGCTTGTTGGTCTGAATTGTGTAGACTGATGCGGCAGGTTCAATGAATCACTGTCTCTCTCCAATTGCATCTCGTTGTTAAGACACGGCAGCTTGGGATCTAACCTCCGCAATTTATGGTATTGGTATCTCTCTGACAATTCGAAAAGAAAATTAGTCATGTTAGTAATTAGACCATTAATAAATCGGACCCATGCAGACAGAACGCTTAAATATTTCCTTATATATTACGGTTTTGAAAAAGTACTTGAAATTTCACGAAAATGAGTCGTCTGCGAAGATCTACTAATGTCTGAGAATAAAAACTATAATTTTACCAAGTTAGCACAAATTCTTCAGCAAGAAACACAGTAAAAGGCCGGAAATCCTGATCTAGATCAGACACGATCGGATATCGGGGTATCGATTTCCGATATCAGGGGTAGGGGATCGGAAAAAATAAGCCTATGACCTGACCGGAAGCCTAAAGAATAATTGTATGAAGTTTGATAAGAATTGGATAAAAATTGTAGATTTTTATAAAGGACATATAAGCAGACAGACAGACACAAACACACAAACGTATTGCCTTTTTTATATATAGATATCAGGGAGAAATGTGATAAAAAGTAGCCCATAACCTGACTGGACGCATAAAAAATATCTGTCTGAAGTTTGGCGAGAATCGGATAAAAATTGTGGATTTCAATAAAGGACATACAGACAGACACACACACAAATATATTGCATTTTATATATAGAGAGAAATATCGGGGGAAATCGAAAAATAAGTAGCCCTTGACCTGACTGGATGCCTAAAGAATATTTGTATGAAGTTTGATGAGAATCGGATGAAAATTGGGGATTGATATAAAGGACATACATACATACAGACAGACAGACAGACAGACACACACACACACACACACACACACACACACACACACACACACACAAACAAACATCTTGCCTTTTATAAATATAGATAGTTTTTTTCTAGTACATCCTGCTATTGACAATCTCTTTAGTTTCTTTGTTTCACTGATAACTCTAATCTTCAAAAATGTAAATGCAATGTTGATCGCTATCTTTTTTCTTCTTGAACCCCGCTTAAATTTTGTCATATCTCTAATCCTTAATATTCTCAGCCTTCCTGTAACCCGCTGAGTACTAGTGGCTTTTCCGTTTAGCTTAGAGTGAAATAATTATAAAAATAGGCAATACACTAATAATCTTTATTCAACATTATAATGTCAAAAATTGAGTGTTTCATTTCAAACAGATATATTTTTAATCCAATAATTTAACAAGAATGAAAACGCAAACTCTATTATATAATGTACACGCTCAAGTTACATTTTTAAATAGACCTTTTCGAACCTCAACTCAGTTATCCGATCTTCAACTAAATTTTCAAAACTATCTAAGTATTCTCCTTTTACTCAGACTGTTAAGGTACCTTGCTGAATATGAGACTTCTCTAGTTTCGGCTGGAAGAATGATCTATTGCCCTACTGCACTTGTGGATATGACACGCTTGCACGATAAAGTCACTTCTCGATCTATGATCGCATAAGTGAATTATGTTAAGTGAATGTAAGGAAACTGACTAGAATTCGAACCTGGCTTGCCAATTTCTCATTTTGTGCAGTTTCCACTTACGCAAGTGCACACTCTGAAGCGGTCATTCACCTCGACGCTGCTTAACTTCGGTGATCCGACTGAAACCGATAATTCACTGTAAATGTACATAACCCTAGATATTTTTCTTTTGGTATTCTCATTTGATGCCACATCACCTTTTATTTGCTGTCGTTAACCGTTCAGAAATGTGCCCATTTTTCAGTGTTGTTTTTTGTTTGATCATTAATGGAACTTTCGGAAAAGCAAATATAAAATTGTACCTTGCCGAACAATAAAAAAATAACACAAAGTATTCTAGAGATAAAAAAGTCAATCAAAATCTTCATTATATCTTACTTCTTTCTGTGTGGTAAAAAAACATCTCACACTGTCAATCGCTGTTATTTTCTTTTTGAGTGATGGCTTCACGCATTCAACATTTTCTGATTCTATTGTTTTTAAATACATTCCCATGATAGGAATCTGTCACAAGACGATTCCTGGCCAAAAAATAAAGTGGGGGTACGAGAATTTTATCTGGACTTTCATTCAATTTCCATTGATGTAAATCAATTTCAACGGATGAGTTTTCGAACCGTTAAATATCCCTAATGCCCACAAGCTCAATTAGTGGAATCTCGTTGCAGACTAATTAAAACTATACGGTGTGTTTGTTACCGCCTACACGTAAGTTTTTATGATAAATTATCAAGTTATATCAAAGAAACACAATCTAATTTAATGATAATCAGAACTGCTCTACTATTTCTGGACAAAACTTTTAAAATTACATTTAGTTACAGATAAGCAAGTATATTCTCAACTATGGTATGTGAAAAGGACAGTTATTGTTTTGTGACAGGTAAGTATGTCAGGTGAACATATCAGGATTGGCAGGTTTCTCAGACTTCATTTTCAGAAACATCAGGATTATGAGCAAAATGAAAGGTATTACAGTCTTTGTCTAAATCAAGTTTGCTTGACCAATAAGAGAAGTCAATGCATATTTATGTCAGCTTCATTTGTTCAAATGGCCATACGATGTTGTAAAACTCGAAACTTTATATATATATATATATATATATATAACAATTGAAACCTAAAACCTATTTTCTCGACACAGAGTTACATAGAAGTGGTATCCGTTCGAATTAGGGATTGGTTTTGGAAAATAAAAATCTCGAAAATCTGCAAATTACAAAGTGCAGTTTGTATATTGCGTTTTGATATTGAGCACTGTACTTGAATTATATTGCTTGTCATTAAAAGTTATCCTCTAGAAATAGATTGACTTCCCGTTTTATATGATAAATGCCTGAAAACTTATAATTGTATGAGTTTCGATCGTAGTCGACACTGTTATAATTCGATTCTATCGGTTACCATATAAAGTTTTGCTTAGGCACTCACTGTGAGGTTTGTAGGAAATACTTTGAAAACTTACTTCAAGTGTTTATTTGTTTTAATAGGTAAAATGTGGCACAAGGTTAAAAGAGCCAATGGGAAAAGTACGGTTTTCTACTATCTTAGAATTAAAATTATCTAACCCAAATCACAAACCCAAACGTACCACATTATTCCTTGCACCAAAATCATTCTTAAACATTCATCATAGTAGTTCGGACTCTTCATAAAGACCCAAGAAGTATTCAGATGTAAAGTTCTTGTCTGTGTTGAGATCAGAATAAAATATTTTAAAAATATAATCATCAATGTAATAAAATATGTACATAAGCTAAGTATTAATAACAAAGGACAGCAGCAGGTGAATGCCGTACAAAGTGCCCCAAATCGCAAATATCAGCATTCAAGTTTTCGCCTTAGTATTTTGGGATGCGCAAAGTATTTTGTCATCGATTCACTTGCGAAAGGAAGCACCATTGTTAGCGAATATTATATAGGATTATTGTTGCGTTTGAAGGAAGAAATCACAAAAAAAAAACCACGAATGAAGCAGAAAATTTTGATCCTTCACCAAGTCAATGCAACGTTGGCAAAACTACATGAATCGCATCCACCCTATTCTCCAGATCTGGTACCCAGCGACTACTGGATATTTGCAGCCTTTATAAGAATTCTCCAGGGAAAGATATTTGGCTACATTGAAGATGTGATATCGGAAACTGAGGTGTATTTAGGTGTAAGAATTATTTTGAGGCGAAAGACAAATACTTCTACAAAAAAGGTAGCGAATTGTTAGAGAAGCGTTGAAATCAGTGTATCACACTGGAAGGCAATTATGTTGATAAATAAATTCAAATTTTGCGTAAAAGTTATTTTATTAGTAAGGCCCTGGATGTATTGGGTGATGTGTTAATTGTTGCAGAAAGATCATAGAACTGAACGAAATCAATGCGGGACTTTAATAATATAAACATTCCTTTGTCCAACCACTCACTCAAAGAGAAAGTCATTCAAACATATCCAAAATATGCATCACCTGAAAACTGACATAACCTGAGGAATAAGGGAGGAGAAGAAATAAAACTAAAGGGACTTGGGGAAAAATAAAAGAAGACAATGAACTTTTATCCTTTTGAAAGAAAATCCTGAAGGCAAGAAACAATTCTAATCTAAACTCATTTTGAACTAGTTTACTAATAATTAATCTAGATAGTGCAATAGCCTAATGTTTAACCGCCATCAGAATCTCACTCTAAATTGTCTCTTCTTACTCGACACATACACACATACGTGCCGCCGCATTTTTGTCCTAATGCCTTTGGGTCAAAAAACTTTTGCGCAGCATGCAAAACATGATATCTTCAAAAAACATTTCTAAACGGGGTTAAGAGATTGCAAAGAAGGTGTGATCCCGGGTTTCCACTAACCCATAACAACGAATGCAGTTAGGAGGAATTTACATGAATGCTGAAAAAGTATTTTTCAACTCCTGCCTCATCAGACCTAGCTTACTTATCAAATCATTTTCAAAGAACCCCATTATTATTACCTGATATAATGCCTTTAGAGACAACGCCTGAATTTCATTGAGGCCATTCGTCGCCCGTAAGAGATGCTTCAGAGCAATCCGACATTCATGGAAGAAGAAACACTCGCCTCCGTCTATGAGGTAGCCCCTCCTATCAAGAGTGCGCATCTATCAGCAACACAATGTTCTTACGGCTGACTCCCTTGCAGATGTCGCCATTCTCTTCTAATTGCAAACGCATCCCGTCTACAAAAGAGATGCGAAGCATATGTTGACGAATCTCAATGGTAGGCATACCCAGACCACCTTCAGAATGGTAGAGATAACAGGTCACCAGAAATAAATTAGAATCTTGCCTCCCCACAAGAAGGAGAACAAGAGCCATGCTAATATCATTAGTATGGCTCACGGAAGTAAAAGAAATGAGATTCGGTAAAGGAGAAACGGGTGTGAAACGAGACACATACATCCGCCTTCCTCTTAAAATAAAGATTCCCTTGGGACTACAGACGAACTGCGATCTCGACCTTTTCCCCACCCACTAATTAATTAATTTCCATGAAGAGGTTGGAACCGAACCAAAGACCGAGTATCTCAACCGGCCCAGAGGAAAGGTTCCGGAAGAAAAACTCCCTCCTACGCACCCAACCCAAAAGGAACTTATAACTAACTACAAGAAATGTGTTCTTTTTGATAAGCAAGAATGTTAACTCTACGCTAAACGCAGCTATTACTCTACTATCTCTTGATTTTATAACACGTCCTACTCAAGATTCTTATGCCCTTCGAGGCCCCAGCCTCAGCACCAATACATTTGAACTAGCTAAAAAGAAAGATATTTGTCAGATATTCTAGGATTAGTCGTTTGTCTTAAAAGTGCCAAGGCATACCGACGACATTAACAATTGAACACTGGCCCATTTAATCTTAATTTTATCGTTGATTGTGAAACACCGTTAAGCAATGGCAACCTACTGTGGGATAATCTTCTGCCCAGTCAGTCATGTCTCTGTCGAGACATGATCGCCCAAGCGTGTACCACGTATGGCACTCAACTGACTGACTGGGAAAGTAACGTCGGAAGGTTTAACGGCCTCATCGACCATCCCTCAAGTCTACCGCGCCTCGGAGCCAGTCCTGATCAAATAAGTATCCGCTTTACTTCCATAGGTTCGTCCTCATTCTAATCATCTAAATTTTAGAATTATCGTAGATATTTTAGTAAATATTTTAATGTCATGCCATTTTTACATGGTTTTGCTCTTTCTCTCTACCTGTCCCAGGGACACTCGGCATACATTTTCACCGCGATTATAAGGCAGTTTGTTTTCTTCGTGTTTCTTTTACAGTTTATACAGATGGGCTTCTCTGTCTCTTCTGTATGTCTGAGAAAGAGACAAGGACAGAATATGAAAAAGCAAAAGAGTTGGGAAGAGTGACTTGGTCATTAGGGGGCACCGGAACGGGACAGGATATGAGTGTGAAGATACCTCCACTGGCCAAGGTTGACTTTTTAACCGATTCTGTATGTGTCGATGTGGACATTTTTTAAGATGGTTTATTATGGGAAAGATACGGCCAGTGATTTTGTAACTGGAGAAGAATCTGATCTTTACATATTGGTTGGGGAAGATGGAACAAGCACTGAAGGGCGCGGTACCCGGACAGACCCAGTTTGATTTTTAGCCTTTAAGTGCTTTTATAACTTTAATTTTTCTACTATGGATTATATATATTTTTCAGTATATGTAATATTTTGGTGTAGGTAACAGGCGTCTCATTCTTGGGAATGAATCTACTACTGCTTTTGACATGATAAGGGTGATTTCAGAGGAGTGAGATCACGACTTGTGATTTCCCTCTTAATCTACACATGACCAACAAATTTTGTGTATCATTCTCTTCACCTTCGACTACCGATGGCAGCCTCTGACAGGCTCATTACAAGCGCTACTGTACAAGTAATTTATGCTTGAGTGGAATATGGATCAGATGTAGGTGGGCCATTCTGGGTCTTTCTTCTTAGTGCAGGAAAGGACAAGGTTACCAGTCACGCGTCATTTCCAATAGGTTGGTCTTCTCCTCGTCACAATTACGGTAAGTTTTTCCGCCTATGTACAAACTGTTGGTATTAGAGGTATAAGCATTACGATATAACAACAAGTATAACTTCCACTCGCCTAATTCATATTCTGGAGTAACATTCAATACCTGGCTCTACTGCATAAATTATGCCCGAAAATGCTCTCCGAGAACAATACTCAAGGATCTCGTAGACCGTAAACAGGGTCTTACGCCCTCCTCGTTATTCTGTGCGAAATATATATCCTTTTGTGGTTAAATAGTGAGACGTCATATACGTACAGTTCTCTGGCGTAGAAAAATATGTTCCAAAAGAAATTTTTGTTATTTGTTGAGATTCAATTCTCAAGATAATAACTGATTTTATCACTATGGCATTTATGCACCGACAGACTATTTGTGTTAGCTTTTCGAGCGCAAAAAGTGAGATTGTTCTTTTCGCAATGCTATCTTGTCTACCACTAGTAACCAGATGAGCGTAGTCTTGGATTCGATTCACAAACCCTGTCATATTTACTATGCATTTCTGTGGGTACTCAAAATACAAAGTGATTCTTCTGCTAGTACACCGTTGACATCGTCAGCCCCCATGTTTTGCCAGGGTATTACTCATTTTATTTATTTTTGATGACTACGCGAGTGAATGTATTTTCCTTCCTCTTATAAGGTTCACCATTAGAGGATTTCTCTTTTTTGTGTGGGTATTTTACGGGGATAGTTCCATTTGCATTGTCCGGTAGATCGGCCGTGATGACAAATTAAATTATTGTTTTTTGCGATGTTCTGATTTTGGTCAGCCATCTTGTAAGTTCTTTTTAAAAAAGAATTATTATTTTTATTTCCCTAAAACCAAAAATAAATTCAAACAGAGGATTAATTATAAATGAAATAAAAAATCAAGCCGAAACTAAAATGCAAACAAAATACAAAAATGAAAATATTCTATAAAGGTAAAATTAAGGTAGCCGTCATACGAAAACTAAAATACACTGGCCGTAGAAAAATTCGAAGGTTGCTTAAAAATTAAAAAGCAAACTCAGACGAACTTGAGTCACTGATGCCTCCTCAATAGGTGTTTACTCGTGCAACCAGACTGGCAACTGGGTCCCACCCATTCACAGTCAGGTTAGCCAAATGCAAACGACAGTTCTACTCCTGCAGCTTCTTCTCTCGCACTTCCTGCCTATGGAACTCGCTCCAGTATTCTTGGTTTCCTGATGGCTACAACCTCCAGAAATTTAAATGCAAAGTCAATACTCATCTGCTACCCACTGGACTCTAGCTCTCTCCCCACCCCCGTATAACCTTCCCTTTCTCTCCACCTATGTATCTGTCATCGCACCTGCTTTCTCAGCTTTCTATTGTTCCTTTCTAACTAGTTTGTACTCCTCACTCTTTTCTAATTAATCTTTTTACATTTTTGTAGCCCCCTGCACATCAGTGGCCTTTCCGCCTTGCTCGGGGTGAAATGATTAAAAAAAACAACTAAAAACTGTAGTCAACGTCTGAAAATTATTGAAAAACTTTCGAAATAAAAACTAATAATTAAATATAATGTCTATTTCTGGATAACAATCATGATGATCGTCTCGAAATATAACAAATAGAACACGTATATATAAAAATAAAAACTTTTATTTTTATTCGTCGTTGGTGATGGCTGTGTGAAGGTGGATGTAGTACATGTGAGGGATTTGTCGGAATCGTTGGGTAATGAAAGTTGTCTTCTCTTCTCTCTTTTCTGCGTCCTCATAGTGTTCTCTCGGTGTTTATATTTCGGTCAGAAAATCCCGAACTTATATAACTTGAAATCTCCATACATTTTTGCCTTCTCTAGTTTACGCTAAACTGTGTCATTTATGGACAGGCATATCTGTCAATCATTTTTGCCGGCTATTGCTTTTCGAGCTGGCTTTCTTTGATGTTAATCATACTTTTGTCGGTCACACTTTATATTTTCTGCGTTTGATTTTGATCATATTTTTGTCAGTCTCTGCTTTTGTTATCAATCATATTTCTTTTGTTTTTTATATTGTCCAGAATTGTCGTATATGGTAGATTTCTTGCTATTCTACAAGAAAATAACAGTGACACCGAAGTGTGTTAGATTTAATGGCAGTTGTTTTTGTAGAAATTGTCTGACTACCATTATTGGGTTTTCCTACGAGTTTGGTATGGTGCAGAGTCCTGTTTACTTATATATGTTCATCTAGCAATTATTATATTGATCTAGGGCAGCACTACTTCCTCAAAGGGACTTTATTTAGGGTTTCGTTTTTGTATGAGACACTGATAAATAGAAGCATAACATCGTCATCATTCCAAAACCATTCATAATCACCATTAGGCTAATCCAACTTTTTCTTAAATTTCTGCGCTGTACTGAGATTTCAAATGTTTTGTTTGAGATTCCGGAGTGAATGCAAAGCAGTACACCAAGCCAAATAGAAGGACAAATATCACATAGCTATCCAGCACTTGTTTCTTTGTTTCCAATGAGATTTTCCTGTCTCTCTGTACTCTGGTTAACGTTGAAATACATTCTTCACCATGCCAATGCATCTCAATATCGCAGTTTCCATCCACTGTCAGAAAACTAACCAAGTCATTAAATTTCTTTACTGGTTTTGTTTTAGTTTCTCCGTCCTGTAGTTGGCATTTTGGTGTAATTTTGCTGATAACCATACATTCAGTTTTCTTGAAGTTTATATTCCCAAAATCAGAAATTATATATAATTGTCTATCTAGCTTCTTATCATTCTATATGATATATCCCTTCAGGACGTAGGCGATCATGGCCTTTCACGTTTTCCTATCCCTGATAGCTCTTAGCACGCTTTATCCTGTTACCCAACACAAACCCCGCTCTGCTATCCACCTGCTCAGGCTCTTCAAATATGTTATTCGCTGCTTATAACTGTCTTTCTTTCCCTCTATCTGACCTGTGAGTATAAGATTCTTCAAGCGTTCATTCCCTATTATACGTCCCAAGAACTTCAGCTGTCTCTTCCTGCTGCTCATTATCAATTTCCTTTTTGTTTTTATCCTTTCTAAAACCTCACAGAATCAATCAATTATTTTACTGAATTTTAGGTAATTTATAACTAACTTACGAACACACTTGTTGAAGAAATTTTGAAAATTACCAATAACGTTTAACTTTAATCTAGTTACTACTCTCTTCCCGATAATGTTACATTTGCCATTCGTATTAAAAATTCGATAGTTTTAAATACTCATAAAAGAAAATTCAATTTCTTGTTTAATATTGGGTGTCACTTAACTGTTGTGAAATTGTCCAATATCATTTGAACACTTCAGATTAATACAGTATTTTCAAACATAAGATGTTTTTGAATTATTTCAAATAATAGTTTTAAATGTTGAAAATTATTCGTTTAAATATTCATTATTCACAATTTTTTTATTTTAAAATAATAATGTCAATAATGCATTTTATATGTAAAAGCAATTAAAGGCAATTCAAATTTAGTAATGTCTTCGTTTTGTTGTGTTTTTTTTTTAATTTTATAACTCGGAGCATATATTCCGTAACTAAAGGTTGTGTTTGACGAAAACGTTCATGATTTTAATTCTGTGAGAACTTGTTTTATAACTAATACTAACATTAAATGCTGCGAAAACGACTTTCTAACAAATTGTAACAAATAAGTGGAGGTTAATGGATATCAACAAAATTTCGATTGTTTTTTCAAGAAAAAAAATTACCGAACAAATGTAATTCAATTGCAAATCAATTAAAAATGTTTCATTATAATACGGCACTTATCAGAATAGTTCGATGCTTTCAAATTTACTGTGTTACAATTTCTGATACTTTTTCTATTTATCGTAAGAATATGACACTGGAGAAACAAGATTTTAACCAAAATCACGAAGGTTGTAAAAAGGATTACAAAATAATTTTACAACAGTTCAATCAGTTAAGTGCCATACGTGATATACGCTTTGGGCGATCATATCTCAACAGAGACTTAACTGAATGGGCAGAAGATTATCCCACAGTAAGTTTGCATTGCTTTCTCCGGTAGACTGGTTGCCAGCCAAGGCTATAGAACTCAATATGTCCTGTTATTTAACCCATAACTGGAGGGAAGAGACGGATTAATACCTTTCCCAAGAGTGTTTGTGCGTAAGTGAATGCAAGGAATTCAACTGGAATCCGAACTCTGCTCCCTGATTTGTCGTTCGGAGTTGATATCCACTGCACCACAACGCACATCCAATATTTATTTTTTTAAATCAGGAAATCCTTTAAAATTTACTATTAGTTATAATAAAAAAGTATTTGACGATAACAACATATACTTTTTCCAAATTCTTGTATATTGTTTAATATTCTATCTACATTTTTACGGAATATTTGAATATATTCGACTATTATATATTCCACCAAGTATCTGTGACTATTCACTGCCATTGGTTCTGTTATATATGAAAGCATATCTATGTATGTATATGTGTATACATATTTATATATGAGTGTGAGCATATAATGTGTACGATAGGTAAATTATTGCCATAGATTTTTTCCGCATGCGCGTTGATTATATTTAACCTTCTGAACTGCACATTATAGTATGATCAGTTAGGCACCAATGTTTTTTTTTTAATCATATCACCCCAAGCAAGGCGGTAACGCCTCTGATGTGCAGGGGGCTACATAAGAGTGAAGAGATTGGAAAAGAAAAAAACCGGAAACCGCGTCCTAAACAGGAAACAAGGGATGAGCCTCTTCACCTGTTCAATAGATGTGGGTGAAGTGTGAACCGGGCGATAGTTTAGTCTATCTACTCCAATTGAAAAAAAAAGTGAGATGTCTGGAAAAAGAGAAAACCGGAAACCGCGTCCTAAACTGGAAACAAGGGATGAGCCTCTTCACCTGTTCAATAGATGTGAGTTGTGTATGAACCGGTCTATCTACTCCAATGAGAAAAATAGCATCATGACGCAATTCAGTTCGCTGGAAATATAGAAACAGCAAGCTGTACTTGTTGGTATTCACACCGGAAACTCTAATATAAAGTTTTCATGTTTAGCTCTCTATCTGAGGAGAGTGTAGAGAATTCTTAAAATGTGAGATGATATATACATTCATCATCATGGCGCTCAGAAACATCACTAGTGATGGAATTATAACTCCATATATCATCCCAAAGGTTCTCAGATTCAACATCGTGACATACATGAAGTGCCTTGAAGATGTAGTGCTGACCTGGGTCAGCATGGCGGCAGGCGGAAGAATAGGTCTGACAACAGAACACTGCACCATGTCACCAAAATAGCAGAACCCAGTCTTGGCTGTCAGACAATTTATGCGACTAGATCCACCTTGCATTTTACCACCTAACTCCCAAAATTGCAAACCCCCGGATTACCATGTGAAAGGTGCTGTTGAAAGAAGGAGAGACCAACAAAATTCGTTGTAAAACCAAAAATGAACTGAAAGCAAGGATTATAGTAGGATTCTCTTACGTAAACAAGAAGACCGTCCAGAAGAGTACCAAAATCGTCTGGAAGTTGTGCTCGAAGCCATTGTTATTTTGCGTAATTTAGACCACAATTCTTCCATCGTATCATATATATATATGTGTTTGTGTCTGTGTCTGTGTGTGTGCGTGTGTATTTATGAGTGCATATGTATGTAAAAATGCGTGTGCTTGGGTTTCTATGATAATTTCATGTCTATCATTTTATGGGGTCTGTTCTTCTTCATAATTTCTAACACCGAGTATCTCATGAAAGAATTAATTAATTCTCTTGGAATATATATATATATATATATATATATATATATATATATATATATATATATATATAATACCGATTAAATTCACTTCTCCAAATATGACCAAATAAAGATCAGAATAGCTCTTGGAATACTTTCTTCATCGAACTGACGAATTGTCACCATGACACGCAGAGACACAGACACACACGCAGACAGACACACGCACATACAAATATAAATGCACGCACGCAAACACGCACTCATATACATTTATATATATATGCAATATGTAGAAGTGTGTTTCTGCATTTATATATATATATATATATATATATATATATATATATATATATATATATATGGATGCATGGCCGGGCATATATTTTATTTGGCACAGAAGTTCCAGCCATATTTCTCGTTAACCTACCTATGTATTAATCATCATAATAATGAAGTTAATATACAACTAATATACTAAGAATAATACGATTATTACTACTACTAATAATAATAGCAATAATAAAGCATCGCTTTAAGTATATATTTTGCAATATTTAACCCCATAAGTAAACAAGATCCAGGTGCATAGCCTCAAGAGTCTTTGATATATATGATCACTTTCACATTTTTATATTATACAAGTTTGTTGTGTTGTTAGCGAACGTTAACCAATATAGCTTATCAGATTCTCTGTTACATTTGAACACATATTTCTTTATATTTTTCATTTATATATATATATATATATATATATATATATATATATGTGTGTGTGTGTGTGTGTGTGTGTGTGTGTGTACGAAGAGATAGCGTGAGAGAAAGATTGCAAAATAGAAAAATAAAGACACTCAAACTTATTCCAAGAGCTGTTTTCACAGACCAGAGTGATATTTTGTGAGTTCAATCTTAACTGGCTATCATTTGTAAAAAGAGAATAATGTACTATTGCCCACAAGGGGAAAAAAGTCAAAATGTTTGCTATGATTTGGAGGTATCAAATGTAAACTTGTACAAATGATTTAATATTCGGCAGTGCTTTGAGCGAAAAGTGAAGGTGAATTTTTGTAGCAAAAGATCCATACGAAAATCTAAGCAGAGTATTAAAAAACAGAAATATTTTATTAGAAACAAACATACGCGTCTTGAACTATTGTATATTAGTTAATGTTAGACATAATAAGGAAAAAATACTTTGCAACGAAAATGTGCTTTTAACATAGGATGGTGAGAATACAATAGACCGGCCATTCAAACAACTTATATTTTAATCTAAATAAAAGGCAAAAAAATATTTAAGCTTTTTTTTTACAAATTTCGCACCACACAAAGAATTGGAGCCGTTATCATGTAATGAATTACAGTGTGTGAAAAAGTTTGAGAAAATAGTAGACATTATTAAGATTAGAACGGTAAAAGAACATAAATTTAGGATATCAAAGATAACCATTGATATTGGATTTAAAATTTTGGAGATCAATGTTGATTGAAAAACAAGAAGCCGGAGTGTCCACAAACGAAAAGTGTCAGAGAAGAAACTGTTAGCAATAGACTTTTCAGCTACATCTAGCCATTTTAACTGTAATTTGAAGTGATTCGACCAATTTAGCGATACGCAGAAATTTTTTTCTCGTATTACTGTGAACTTTCCCATCTATATTTTTATATCATTTCATCACACGCAAAGCAATAAAGCTACTTAGAGTCAAAGGTTTACTGATTGTGAGAAGATACGAGAAAAAATATAACAGTAAAGAGCAGGAATGAAGAAGACGTAAGACAAAGATTGAAATGGCATTTACATTTCTCACGTTCAAGTTTGATCAAGAATCAAGCCGTTTTTAGGAATTCTCAAAGATGCCGACCTCTGGGATCGCATCGGCAGACAGATAACAACGGACAAACGTTCCATGGTGAGCGAAAGTTGTAAACATTCGCCCACAGGTTTTGTTATTGCTATATATACATTCTAATCGCTGGCTGTTCATATCTATCTATCTATCTATCTATCTATCTATCTATCTATCTATCTATCTATCTCTTCAGGCATATCAATCTCATTCTATTCAATGCTGTTTATATCTTCCGTCTATCTCATTCTGTTCATATCTATTCATATATTTATTTCATGAAAGTCATATCTATCTATCTATCTATCTATCTATCTATCTATCTATCTATCTATCTCTTTAGGCATATCAATCTCATTCTATTCAATGCTGTTTATATCTTCCGTCTATCTCATTCTGTTCATATCTATTCATATATTTATTTCATGTATAAAGCTCATATCTATCTATCTATCTATCTATCTATCTATCTATCTATCTATCTATCTATCTCTGTTACTGTACACATTTCTGTATACGGGTAAACAACTCAATTTCACCTTAAGAGATAAAAGAGTAAGTCTATTTTTATTCTACTTATATGTTTCATTCCCTCTTGAAATCTTTTTTAGTAATCTTACTTACGTGGATACAATTTGCCGGAAGTCACTAATAAATATGTAATATGATATAACTCTATTGATAAACATTCATATAAACAACGAAAGTGATCCGTAGTTATATATGCAAAAAATAAAGTTCTGATATAAAATATTATCTTTTGTAAAGACTCTCTTGTCATAACTACTAAATATTTAAATCTCCGTTTGCATAAAGAAATGTTTTAAAAGACGAATCGAAAGGACAGCTCAGAAAAATACACAATATTGAAAGAAAACCCCATGAATGATGAAATTCTTCAATATCTCACACACACACACCCACACACACACACACACACACACACACACACACACATATATATATATATATATATATATATATATATATATGTATGTATGTATGTATAAGTTCAATCAGTTTTCGCTGTTTAAATAGAAATATTACCCAAAGCTTATTGCAAATATTTCAGTTGATAGCGTATCTATAAGGAAGTACTATAAGCAAGCTTGAAAATCATTGCATTTAATTTCGCGAAACTGTAAATAGCTTTGTTTTTATAGGGTTAAACACGTCAGCTTCAGTGCCTAAAATACTTTATTTACATTGAGTTTCACTGTATCATTTTATTCAAAAGAGTTCTGCAGCTGAAGCACACAGAATTTTTGTTGAGATTTAAGGTGACCATGCTCCTTTAGAAACAAAATGCAGAGATTGGTTTAGATGCTGCAAAATTAAGGAATTTGGTGTTGACGATAAAGAACGCGCTGTCGCAAGGAAAATGTATGAAAACAAAGTATTGAGGGTATTCTTTCCCACAGACTCATGTCAGGCACAAACTGAACTTGCAGAATCATTTGAAGCTCCTCATACAAGAGATTTGAAACGTTTTAAAGCATTAAGAATGATTCAAAAGCAAGGTCATTGTGTGCCGTACGAGTTAAAGCCGAGAGGTGTCGAACGGCGTCTTGTCACGTGTAAACAGCTGCTTCAACGGCAGAAAAAGAAAGTTTTTTGCATGGTATGGTGACCGGCGATGACAAGGAGCCTTCTTCAGATTTCATTACGCTATATGACGTCCTTTTTCCCATAAACTATAACTAAGGTCTGATCAGCATACTTGTAGTCTAAACTACATGTAGACTCTGTGGGTGTTGAACAAAAACAATATATATATATATATAACTTTATGATTATATATGATTTACGTGGGCACAAATGTATATTCACATATCGCCTTCTTCTGCTTTCCCATTAACACTGGAAGGAATCATTGGGGGACATGCGGAACTGTCCACCATTCTCCAGCATGAGTAATAGCTACATACCAAAATTTAGCTTTCCGCGAATATGATTTAGTGGTATGATCAATATGATGTGTGTTTTGGAAATTTTTACCTGGTAGAACACATTTCTCTCCAGGATTATATGTACACACACACACTGGCATCTTAATTTTAACAAATATATTTATTAAAATTAGCCGACAACATATTGAAATACTATATAGTGAAGAGTAAATTTATTGAATAATTCCCCATTGTCTTCAACCGCAACTCATGATTCAATAATTCTTGTCTTTAGTTAATCTTTCGTGTTAAAAAGAGTTGCTCTCTCAAGCCACTGCACGCCACACGTAAAAAAGAGGGTTTCAGTCTGATGAGTTATGTAGCCAGATGTAAGGGGTGATGCTGTCTGAGAGCCAGGACTACTGCTTGTGTTTCATGGTGAAAAGCCCTGTTGTCAAACATTTTGTCTTCTATCAGCCACCCTTTAGATCCTGGAGATATTTTTCATAGGTCACTACGTTGAGTCCGAAATAATGTGGAAAGAAGAATAGAGGCATAACGTGGCTAACACTAGTGATCACTCCAAACACCTTCGTAATCACCATTAGACTCAACAAGCTCTTTCGTCATCCTCTGCACAGTCCTCTAATTGACACACCAATACTCTGAGTTGTTCGTATATGTGCTTCCAGAGCGAATGCTAAACAGAACCACATGTCTTTGCGTCACGGTACTTTTTGTCTCACAACCGGTACATAGCTTACACTACAATTCTTTCCTGGCGATAAAATCATGCAAACAACGTGCATGCCCGAAATTAAAATATAAAATGACGGCAATATGAACATCGTACCATGAATATAGCTTAGGTTTATTTCATATCTATATCGTTGTATTAAAAATGTACTGGTATCTCCGAAGTGTCTCCCACAGATACCTAACCCTGATACCTCCCACATAAAGATAAGTAATTAGCTCGATGAAGATATTGTTGAAGAAAAGCTGATAAGCCTCAATTGCTCTTAAAGATGAAATAGTCTTTGAACCGAAATAGCTAGAGAAATAAACATTAATAGCAGTTAGAAATTCGGATTGTCATTGATAGTCTGAGGGAAGCGACTGCGTATATCATATGTTCACTTAGTCGGACTCTCTGCCTTCAAGCGGAGAGGAACACAGACGGGGCTCCGCCGATTTATAGACTCTGGGGAAAAGCAGAAGATAATTTTTGCATTAACTTACGGGCTCGGTTTTACCGACGTTAATTAGCCTTGTGCCGCATCTATCTCGAGCTTCTGTCTATGCGGGGGGGGGGGCTTAATTAATTTCCATTATCATTGATAGTCTGAAGGGATTGATTGCGTGCGTCATTCGTTCACTTTGTCAGACTCTCTTCCTTCGAGCGGAAAGGAACTTAGACGAGGTTCCGCCGAAGTGTAGAATCTTGTCTGTTGAAAAGCAGACAAGAATTTTTGTTCAAGCAGACAGGCTCAATTTACCCACATCAAATGGCCTTGTGTCGCATCTATCTCGGGCTTCGGCCAAGGTGGAGAGGCTGTAAATAATTTGAATTATCGTTGAGAGTCTGAAGAGATTGATTGGGTGCGTCAGTTGTTCACTTCAGGCTGAGAGGAACGCAGACGAAACTCCGCCAGAGTGTAGAATCATTTCTGGGGAAAAGCAGACAAGAATTTTGGCGGACTCGATTTACCCACATTAATTGGCTTTAGACAGCATCTACATTGGACTTCTAGCCTCGTGGTGTAGTCTTAAATACTTCGGCGTGTCATTTATGATTATCATCGGACTGTGCTTTCTGCGATTTTAACAACTTTACCTCTTGCTTCTCTTCTAATTATTTTGTTCTGACTTATATGTGTTTGTCTTGTTTGTACTTAATATCAATTAACACGGATATTGTGCTGTAGATATTTAATCACACATCATCTGATATTGTACTGCCACCTCGGCAATTCAAGAGATACCATTTCCAGCTATGTCTTAGAATTAAGTGAGAATACCTTAGCATTAAGAGCTATTTCTGTGATGTCATTGTGGGAGGCATTTTGCCGCATCCTTTATATGCATAAATGCATGAACTAATAATTGCGGGATACTCGTTTTTCGATCACACACATACGACAGAATGTTTAGCCAATACCTATTTGAAGATATCTGCTCGGGTATATTTTCAGTTTAGTCAACATCCACAGAGAACGCCTTGATTAATACTGCAACTGTCGTGAGTGGACTTAATAGTTTTTGGCGGAGAACACATAAAGTGCCGTAAACTGTTCTGACTTTTAGCTCGAACAACGCTAGTAAACCTCAAATGTTTTCAAGCTTACATAACTATCGACGGCTTCCGAACAATCCCGTTTACACAGTAACATGACAAGTTATGAGTCAGTCTATGGCCTGGATTTTAAGCATTTTCCAAATGTTGGGACCTACACTGGGATCACCTCCCCAGGTCAATAATATCAAGAAATCACTTTTATAATTAATTGACATGAAGTTTGTTACCGTATAATGCTCAGAAAGTGGACCTTTTAATCAGTATGCAACGCGTTCATATATGCCTACATACCTACAGTCAAGGTTAAAGAAACTCCTTGCTGTTGTTTATTGGGGTACTGATCGACAATTTCTTGTGTGCGAAATGAGTACTAGCCTGGAACCGAAGAGACAGCTCCAGCAACAGTTAAGTTAACAGTTTTTATGGAATGGAGAACTCCGACTTTTCTTTGGCTCTCTTCGTTTTTCTACTTGTTTTCGGGAAATTCTTTTCCTATACTGCTCTTGTCCAATTCTTTCAATCTGCAGATTCTGTAAACAACAAGAAAGCGTTAAAACCATATATCATGGGCATCTATTTTTGCAATTTTGGTGAGTTTATCAATGTTTAGATAATTTAGAAGTTACTAACTTCGAAAGAACTGACAGGTACGGGCAAAGTTGTACATTATCGTGCACTTGTAGGTAGGCAGATTTGAGATCCAGTAGTGCAATGTTTCACACTTGCTGTCTCTACTCTTAGTTTTCTGTCGCAAACATGAATAGCTGTTGTATACGGCCTTTGCTACCGAACCGTTTGCAGGATAGGAACGAATTGCTGCACGATGTTTACACTCATAGGAGTCTGTCGTTTTCTTTCTGCTGGAATAAGGAAGCTCTCAAATTTGTAGGCTAGTATAACAGAACAAGGCTTAATATCTACTTTCATGGGCCGGTCCATCAGAGTGTGTTAGATATATCCTCCGAGCGTCCTACCGAAATATCATGTAGTAATATATCTGTATTAATCTGTTTCACATTTCTTGCCAGCACATCTTTGTCTTTGTGACTCCCAGATGGTTCGTTCAACTGTATTCCTCACAGGCAATAACCCATGTTTTGTCTTGTTTTGTTTTTTCCATACAATGAAATCATTCAGCCGTTTTTTATGTGTGACACATTCAATTGGAAAATTTGACATTCGCAGAATGATTTACTGGAAAGGATTGGTAGAGGGAAAAAACAAAATGACTTAACTAATGAATGAATGTATGTGAATAAAAGTTAACATCTATTTGGTTCTTCCTGACAGCAATGCTCGTCCACGTCCAGAAAGAACAAGGCACATAAATGTGATGATAATAATTTTCATAATTTATTGCATTATCAAATATTAATGATGAAGTTATCTTTGTGTTGTTTCCAACAATAAGCATAACCTAATGATAACAAAAGAAAACCAGTGGGTGACATTTTCCTGCTTTTTTTACCGTTAAAAAACTATTTTTGATTTAGTTGCTTTTCGGAAGTACATGATTGCAACCTAGCATCTATTTTGGCTCAACATCACCCCACATAGTTCCAATATTAGAGAACACACGCATACTTGATGTACAGGAATTCTTGTCATAAAAGCCACAAGGAGACTATTATGTTTCGGAACACCAAAGTATATATAACTATTTACGAACATATACTAGCAATCACACACACGCACACATATAAACACACACGCACTTATTCACATATATATGTATTTACATGCTTACATGCACTCATATATATATATATATATATATATATATATATATAGTCATCCGCAGACAGATCTGTTTCGCTGTATCACAGCTCATCAGTACGGTTAGACTCCGATTGCTTTTAACCCAGGATTGAAACCCGACCGAATTGGCGTGAGTCGGCGATTCTATTTCTGGGCTTTGGGCGCTCGGTAGAAGAAGGCAGACTTTTTAGCGTATATACATTATCATCATACACGCCCAAAAGCCAGAGTTCTCTAATTCATTACGGAATGAGCGATGCGTACATGCCATGGTAGCTACTGTTTTCCAAAGTCTGCCATTCTTCTAGAGTGCTCAGTTAGGGTGTGAGAGCGTAAATAGTCAAATATATATATATATATAAAAAGTTATGTAAACGATATTAAAACACTTCCTTATGACTGAAGTTAATTTTATGTAAAATAATTATACTCTATCCTTATATATCTATCTATCTACATGGTCCTGGGTATGACGATGAACTGCATCCAGTGGCAAAGATTCTGATTCGGATGTTTTGAGGAGCATTGGACCACCTTTTGATTTCTATTGTTCCCAGGGCCACCCTGACCCGGTGTGGTACCACCAGTTAGGATCCCAGCCATGGGCAAATAGTTACCTCAAACTGGAGTCAAATCTATGCAAGTATAAAAAGACATTCATAGTAAATTTTTAGGAATACATCTGAAGGAAAAAATTATATTACAATAAATTCATTTTTGAAAGAAATAATAATATTACCAATAAAATGTTTGAACAAAAAATATTACCAACGAAGAAAAATATTATAAATTATACACTTTAGAGAGAAAAAATATTCTTAGCAATACATTTGGAAGGAAAAATTATTACCAACAATACATTTTTGAGGGGAAAATATTACCAGCAAAACATTTATGAAAGAAAATTTTACCAATAATATATTTTTTAATGAAAAGTATTACCAATAATAAATTTATGTAGGTAAAAACATATCAAACAAGCAACTTGAAGGAAATTAAAAAAAGAAGGCAGAAGATAAAAAATGAAAAAACTACATTTTGATTAAAATCTGACTAACTAAACCTTCTTACTACTGTTATATACCACTTTCTCGGGTATATAATTCTGGTGAAACACAATACTGAGTCCAACGCTGTTTGATCAAAGGTGCTGGTAAAAATGATGAATGTTGCAATTCCCGGATCGACTACTAGTTACGAACATTAAACTGCATAAACTCGGCGGTTTTCACTGAAACCATCACTACGACAACGATACTTCTCAAAACATTTGGGAGGACGATTAAATTTTTCAAATCATAAATCACTTTGTTGGGGACTATTCAAACCGACTTCTTCAGAAAAATCAGTTTCACATAATCATTTCATAATATTCTTCATCTTTGTCTTTTCGTCGTCACCGTCACAAACAACAAACAAAGTTTGCAACAAATCTTACGTCTAAAACATTAGGACCAGACCCAAATGTAAATAAAATATAAAATACATTTTTTTTTTAATTTTTATACAACAACATCTTCGGTGACACACCATGGGTTGGGAGGTTTTTTAGTCAGTGTTTTCCCCCACTCATTGTGGAGATCCGATTTTAATCAACCGTATATTTCAACAGTTGTGATTGACTCCTGCAAAATCAAAATTGAAATTCCTACTAGAATATTTTTAACAGTCAGCTTGACGTCAATTCCGCGCCATTACCAGCTACCTTCGATACAAACTTAAATATGGGACCTAAACCTCTGGACCCTGTAGACAAAATAAAAATCCCAGTTTGAAATTGCTTTCTCTTTTGCTCACCTGTTTGACATTTTTCAACAAAATAAATTTCACTCAAATTCAAAAATATTTGTCCCAAGCGCAAATACACTCTATTGCCAAATATTTCATGGCGTTTAAAAATATCGTCTAACAAATACTTAACACTGCAATTAAACATATAAAAATTACCCTAAAACTTACTTTTTGGAATTAAATAAGCCACCGAGTCTGATATGACGGGAAACAAAACTCAAAATTAAACTCACTCTTAAACTCTGTCTCTTTATATCTATCTATCTATATATCTATCTATCTCAGTCTGTTCATATTTGTCTATCTTTTGGAGATAATGACAAGAGTTTCTATATATTAGCACAATCATAGGTAAATTAATGAAAAGTGGAAAAAAGTGACGTATTAATTTCTTTGGATCTTTTATTTGAATTCTTATAGGACTACAAGGGTCACATATTTTTATACTTCTTCATTAATCTGTCTGTCTGTTTCTGTCTGTCAGTCTCTCTCTCTCTCTCTCTCTCTCTCTATATATATATATATATATATATATATATATATATACAGTTGACGTATAGCGATTAAAACCCACTGTACTGTAACTGTCATTTTAACTCCTCAGATGATCTTAAACATGTTTATATATTCAAATTATCTATATCCAATATTAAACAAGGTTCCCTCACAAACATGTCACATAAATCAGTGATGACAGTAAAAGTTCAACTTTCCTTTTAATAAATTGGTTTCCTTGTTAGATATTGCAACTGAATAAAGTAAATCCACAATCAAAAAATATTTACCAAGTAGAGTCCCGTCATTGATTTTCTTCATGTATAAAAATGTACCCATTATATTTATAAACGGCTTACATCTATATCATACCCTGAAAACATTCAATTTGATTTGGACTAATACCTATGTCAGGGTAGGATTTATGGATACACTTCGTATCCTGCAAATGTAAAAGAGGGCGGATGTATTAGAACTCAGGTACTACATACACATATCGTTAGTCTAAAATGCCTTTATCTCATATGAAGATACTCCTTCCAAGAAACTATAGCAACAAAAAGTAGAAGTAGAAGTTTATCCCTTGTTTCCTCTTTAGGATTACGTTTTCTTCTAAGTCTATTTATTTGCTTTCTTTCCTAATAAAAAAAATCTTTAACTGTAGTAAAAAAAACATCCTTTTCAGAGAAGCTGAGTTCATTTAATTGAATAATTTATTTTTCGGGTTAATGGGGTGTATTGTCAGTTGTAGTAACTTTGTTGCAAAACTGCGATCCAGTTTGACTAGGGGTACAGACTTGTGGTGGATGCGAAATAAAAATAAGTTTTTTTTTCACTATTTGCAAATTCTCGAACCAGTTGGAAAATCTATTTCTGAAAAATAGGAATAACGATTGACTCTGTACAGAAGATAAAAGACCAAAGCAAATTTCGCGATCCACTGTGAATTATTTTCTAATGAATTAAAGGGAAGCGATTTACAAGAGTAAGAGAAAGTAACATCCATTGTCTAAATGTTCTTTGATATAAAGAAACACCGTTAAATCTGTCAGATGAGAGCGGAGAGCAGATTGTCACGATGTACTAAGAGAAATCTTAAAATCACTGATCGACACATCTGTGCCAGCGACACATTTGCACTCCCCTTCTTTCTCGCGTGCGATTTTTCTTCATGTCTTCTTCTTCATATTCCTCTACTCGCCGTCAATAAAAAGGGAAGAAGACAACAACAACAATAAGACACTTGAACTGACACTTAAAATTTGCATCGATAAATACAATTTTCCTTTATCGCTTTTTCTTCCTCTTGACTATCGCGCCTGAAAGAAAGAAAGGTATGTAGACCTTAATACAACAAAGAAATCTGGATTTATTTAACTCCTTCCTACACTTTCTCTTAGAATATTTTCACGGTTTGATTATTTCGTACAAACAAACTGATGTTATTCTGTTCTGTAAATAAGTTTCTTGTTAAACATACAATCATCACACTTTATTCTTTCCAACCATCTGATGATAAATTTAAACTGTTAGAAGTTCGGTTATGCTTAGAACAAGGCCAATTTAATAAACATGATCGAGCGCCATATAGTCTGTATACGGCCTATATCCAACTCTCACAAATTAACCCAAGAATCTTATGGGCACTGTGACGGTCATCATCCAGTCAACAGCATCAAAATCCCGGCTAATGAATCTGACGGCAGTCGGAAAACTTTCCCGACGCCATTAAAAAACAAAAACTGTATGAAAGTATAAAGATACATATTTATAGTAAAAATATCCGCAATCCATTTTTTTTGGTATATATACAAAAATTACCAATAATTAATTTTGTGTAGTTGAAGGCATGCAGTTACGTATAAAATTCGGCATTAATCAATAATGGTTGATATGCTACAAAACAAGATTAACCAATCAACTAATCAACCAAACAACTATTTTTTATTTTCATCTTTTATTGTTTTCCAAACTGCGAAAATTATTTCTAAGCCAAATGAAGACATGGTTTCAGATGCCATAATCTTTAGGACTGCTTTGTATTTCTTGAAAGACATACAGAGTTTATTCGTTGTTGTTGCAGATTATGTATTTAAGCGTTCGGTGGTTGTTTCCTTTGCCGAATATCTTTTTTTTAATCTGTTACTTTTTACATGGTAAAATCAAAATATCGATGCAATATCTCCAGCTGATAGAGTTAATAGACTTTTACATATGAAGAAAACTTGGAAGACAACTTTTCGAGTAGCCGACTATAAGAAATCGTTCAAGATTGAATAATGTGGAAATTGATAAAAGAGAAAAATATTACCTGAAAGATGGTGTTTGATCGAAATTTCGCTTGATACACAAAAGATATTATTTTTATAGTAGAGGAGAAGGGCAGATAAAGGATTATTTTACATTCACACAAAGCGTGCACTAACATACTTGCCCCTCGGAAAAGCGGGGCCCGATAATTTTATATGCTGACATGTCTTTGTATCGGTATATATTTGTTATGACATACAGAAATGAATAGATACGCGCGTTAGAAAATTATTCAAATATGTATATTTCAAATATGTATATATATTTATTATGGAAATCAATGCATTCGCAATTAAATTAGCTTAATGCAAATAGATTTTTGCAAAACGTTCATGTCATGCTTATATTTGTTTGAACAATATATCAGGTCATTTTCAGTTGAGAATACTTGTTCATAAAATTATTTACAGTAATATATTATCTGGTGTGTTATTTAAATATGCAACACGGGGATTGTTCCTCATATTCTAATTAAATGTATGCAGGAGAATAGTTACTGCTTTTTATTTTTAATGATGAATTAATTCAGTTGTGCTAGCAAGCAATTGACGATTTCATATCATATAAGCAAATCTTAGAGTAAAGACTGTCATGATATACATCTAATTTTATTTTGCTAATAATGTATTATTTAACAAACGCCTGTACAATAAAACTAAGAATAAATGACTTCAGAATCGTTATGAACCTGTTCAGTTCAAATGATAAAATCATTATGCTTATAAACGCTTAGTCTCCACCCCGATATCGAAGAATGTACGATAAAAAACACGCTTGTAAAAATACAGTAAAACCACCGACAAAAAAAAAAAAACTTGGCGATATTTGGGGGTCCACATAAGGCCTAGATAAAAGACTAGCCCTGCACATGTGTAACATTAAGTAATAATTAAATAATACTACACTCCACTAATAAACCAGGGTTATGAAATAGCAGAAAAATACCATTAGAATCCCTCCAGAATAAAAAAAAATACATAAAAGAGAAAAACATCCCAGCATACATTTCCACACACAACAGAAGCAACTCAGAATTAATTACAAAGATCGAAAGACACAGGGAATTACTTAACAAGCATAATTTATTAAAGGAAATCTTAATGGTAACAAAACTAATTAAAAGCAAACGCCAACCCCCCAAATTTAAAAATATACTAACCTCATGAAAATTCGAGCAACAAACGATACAGGGGTGGGGTCACAAAATCCAACAAAAAGATGTCGGGTATGCAACATAATAACAGAAGGAAAACACTTCAAGTTCGAAAACACATCTACATTTTAAATAAAAGCAAATATGAGCTGCAATCTTAAAAACGTAATTTATGCTCTAAAAGCGATGAATGCGCAAAAATATACGTAGGAACAACACAAGGACTAAATAAAAGAGTAGCCCTGCTCAGAAGACACATTGAACTAGCGTATAACAGGTAATTATACGTTTTTCAACATTCACATGAATACAGTAGAGGTAAATTCAGAGGAATACCTATCTACCAAAATGCGGAATATAACACGCTCATGAAGAAATATTTATAAAAAAAACTACAAGCTTTGCCCCAACCAAATCACATGAAAAACTTAAAACACACACCCAGACACACTAAATTCAAACGCAACAAAATAAAAAAATGCACTAAATTCAAATAGTATTCCATGAAAAAAAAGAACTATTTATCCGTAGAGTACAAATGAATTAAAATCAAAACAATTTTAAGTGTAAAAACGAAATCAAATTTTGCAAATCAGTGTGAAAATGTGACGGGAGAGATTTAATGTGCGTGTGTGAAAAAATCCCAACAAACTTGAACGCATTTTAACTCTCTGATCTGCTCAAATTTATTTATTTATACTCGATATTTTGGCCATCAGAAATCCAAACGGATTTCGATATGTGAAACCACAAGTTTATTTGCCTAAAGAGAGACAACTTTAGACTCAAAACACGTCTTGCGACACAAAGTTCATTATGGACAGTTAATATATCATACAAAATGCAATTAATATTACTAATAATAATAGCAACAATGAATCTACACGTTAAACAAAACGTTCACGACTTCTCGCCCTATTTTCTTCTATAGCAATTTCTCTGGTTGGACAATCCCTATTTCTGTTTTTCATGTGCATATATATATATATATATATATATATGGATATAATGTGCATTAATGTGTACATATATATATATGCATATAATGTGCATTAATGTGCATATATATATATATATATATATAAATTTTCTCTGGCGAGCTGTTAAGTGAAACCGTGGTAGGTTATTGGCTCACTCTTAGATTTTCGATTTTGTTTGCTCTACTTTCGCTTTGAGTGCTTTGCATACTCTGCTTTCGTACTGAGTTCTTTATTGTTATGGTTTTCGTCTTGGGGTTTCTTTCTTTCTTATGAATGCTTGACATTTGTTCAGATATTTCGTTTGTTTCTTTTTTCTTCCCCTTCTTTTCCCTTCGGGTTAGTTCTCGGTGGGTTTCAAGATGATCTAATTTGTAGTTTAATTAATTCTAGTCTTGACAGAATTAGTTCTGTTGCTATTGGTATTATTACTATACCCAGATGTTTCAGAATATATTGTACATGAAAATGCACCGATATAAGTAAACATGAATCAATTTATTCATATCTATTGAAAATATGGTGTATTTCAGAAACACTGCCAACCATACTGATGAAAATATTGGAAGCTTCTTGAAAGTTGCCATATAAATCAAAAGATCGGCAGCTGTCTACGTGCATTCACACACCGTACCTCCAGGAGTCAAGGGGAAATGCCGCCGCCTAAATCAATATGTTGGACACGGAACTCAAACTCTATACCAAGAGGTGGTCTATTCCCGACCACATGGCTCAGGTGTGGCTGTTTGAAACTATTACAACCAGGACAAACACAGAATACTAGCAATTCTGATTAGCATACATTTCGACCAGACGGGAAAACCATCAGTTGAAGGTCACCAGCTTAGACGTGGTACACTTTATCATTTTAGCAGATCTCATAAATGCTTGAAGTGTGTTATTCAATAGACATTTTTGTATTTTTCCAAAACTGGAATCGGATATCATTTATTATAGTGAATAGCATTGTTTCTTTCTTTTATTGATTATATTGTCCGCAATGAAAAATACTGCATTTATTTCTAGTCATAACAACTGAAACCTAGCCCTTTGTCTATGTATCAATCTCTCTCAAACAGGCTATTTCTTCACGCTCCTCCATCTCGTATATATATATATATATATATATATATATATATATATATATATATATATATATATAAAGTAATTCAAAAATTTCGAAATATAATTTCGTTGGATGACCATTTTCTTTATATATTTGGCTCTGTAAATAGATAATATTATTTACATCGAGCTGTCTACCTTGATCATTTTTAATATGAAGAAAATTATTATTAATAGGATCGGATTTTTACATTGTATCTATTTGCTCTTCGTTTTTGGATTTATAATATATATATATATATATAGGTTATTTATTATTTTTAATTATTTCAAATGTTATTATTGTAGATACCAGTATTTGAAATAGTCTATCCAATTTTTATTTTAATTAGGCGTAATTTGTTCTACTTAAAGTAAAAAGAAAATAAAGTGGCGACTATTTTAATTACGACTATATCTGCTATAATATTGTTTGAAGAAATAGCATGTAAATGAAAGACCGCTGACTAAGTAATGCAATTCTGCTATTTATTCTAAAATTTTTGCATTAGACTTTTTACTTATAAAATAAGTAAAAATATCCAAATTCTCTACGTATTCGGAAGCTTTCGGTTATTTTATTAGTCATTATCAAGGTATTCTTTTCACATTTTTAACTGAATATATATATATTTAATCATCTCTATCTATAATGAAGTGAAGGATTTATATTTAATCTTTGGAACATTGTCTGCACGTTGTGGCCTTGTTCACATTTTATATAAATGACTCTATTTTTTTATTTTCTTATGAATGCTCCCATTATTTTCAGGCATTTTTTGAATCTGGGTGAAGCTATTAGAGTCGTATCTTGTACCATTATTTTGTAAATAGAGTATGGTAGCTTAGGTTCCCCGGGGTGATTAAATGGGTTCTATTTTAGCTATGTAAATGGACTTTCTTGATATGCATGTAGTAGTATGTCAACATTTATGTATTTTGTGTGTTCAGGAGATAGGAACGCAATCACAGTGAGGAAAAATTTATATACATATTATTAATAGTATATATATATATATATATATATATATAGAGAGAGAGAGAGAGAGAGAAAATTGTCAAGATATATAAGGCAGTATATATATATATTCTGCATTTTACATCTTAGCAGTTTGTTCTTTTGATTGCATTTCTAATCTTTGAGTTTTTATTGTTTTGCCTAATGTTTTTACCTTTTTTTTCGTCAAAACTAAGAGCACGATTCCTTGTAATTATTCCCCAAAACGCTTTTTACCAAATTCATTAAGAATTATAATGATGATTTTCTAAGCGCCACTTAGACGTGACAGTAGGCTGAAAGTATGGGGTACCAAGTGAGGATCGAAATTACTACTCATTTGTAACAAACAATAGTAAGACAATCTTGCTAACCATTACAAGACGTCGAGGTGATTATTATCGCTATTATATGTTTATGCTTATATTCAAAACTGTTTTGTTTAGAAGTCGTAGTAATTGTAAGCCATACTGGTTTAGAGTAGTAGCAATTCCATGGGTTGGGCCTTTAAAACACGGAAAACACCCCCACATACACCTCTGTGTGTGTGTGTGTGTGTGTGTGTGTGTGTGTGTGTGTGTGTGTGTGTGTGTGTGTGTGTGTGTGTGTGAATAATGTATGGAGCGAGAAAGCTTTGATGTGTGATAACGAATATCCTGGCAAGAGAAAATCGGTATGGCGCTGAGATTAAACAGCAGGAATGGGAATTTTGAAGCACGTTTCTCGTTTGATGAATACTATTGTCATTTTTTTAATAAAAATATGAATGTGACATCTTTCTTCTTTCCTTTTTGCTTATACAAGTCACATTAGTCCCATAAGGGGTGTAGAATCATCAGCATTCTATATTTTCTATTCTACCTACCTATTTCAACAAAAATAGCATTTATGTGCGTGCAGAAAAAAACAAAAACATACGCATGTATTTCAAACAATGCTGAAATATTAACATTAACAAAAACATATAGACATTTACACATACACACACATTCTGTGACTTTCTCTCTCATACACACATCCCCCTATATATATATATATATATATATATATATATATATATGAAAAATGTTGAGTTATATACGTCTCTTTCGTTTAACAATTTCTGATTTTATATTCAAATGCCATTTGAATATAAAAGGAAGCGTTTTGAAGGAATACTGAAAAAAATGATTCGCAGTCTATTTAAAATAAAATTCACAACATTCTTTTTCTTTAAGAATATATTTTCATTCTGATATATTCTGGTGAACATAACGAGGAAAAATGACCTGGAGAATTTGAAACTCACAGAACATATTCAAAGACAGAAAAATAGCGAATATTTTACCATACTTCTGTAAATAGAGGGCAGAACTAGGACTCGGGATCATAATAAAAACAAACACTGTCAAATGATAGAAATTAGGGAGTGCCGTAATCGCCTAATTACTAAAATGGAACAGCACATAAAAAATGCCTCGATATAACTCACTACTGCATTCTTTTTTGTGTACCGTGTCCATTCAAAATCTTGACGATCATTTTTCTTCACAATTTTCTGTCCATTTTAGCTCCTAGCCTATATATAAATGTTTTAAGTTTTCTTTCTTCAGTATGTACCGTATTAATGTCCATTCTTTACTCGGGTGCCAATTTTATTTCCATTTTTTCTAAAACTACGTCGTTTTTCACATGCTTAGGCAGTGGTATTCTTAATATCCTTCTGTAGAACCACTTTACTAATGCGTTGATTTTCATCAGTAAAAAGATAATACAGGATTTACTCTCATTTAGAAGGATTAATATTACCTAATATTTAAGTACTATTTTCTTTGTTTTTAACGATATTTTCCTGTTGCATAATACATTACTTAGATTTTGAAAAGCAACATTTGCTAATCCAATGCACGCTTAAATTTCGTTACTGGACACTTCACCCTCTTTTAACTTACTTTTACTATTTAAAATAATCGATATTGCCACAATAAAGCAATCAAGCCAAACAAGTGGATACTGAAAAAGTAGAAAAAAGAAACATTATTGATGATCGGGAAGCTAAAAGAGTAATCAAAAGAAGAGTAGATAGCGATTGACATTGCCGTTAAATTTTCCAAAATTAAAGTTGGAAAAATGTATGGAGCCGGAAGGAAGTTTCACAATCAAGAATTGCGAGTAAATTGACTGTTAGCGTAGAACATATGCTTCAAGCCAGGTCAACTGTAAGTTGATGATATCTCGACGTCACATTATTATCCCGCTGAAAATAAAATGTTTAGCTTTTTATATGGAAGAGCTCATCGTAACAATTACCTTAAAAGTAAAATTACCTTTAATTCATCAAACGGGGAAACTACAGAAAAATTTGCAAAGTAAATAAATTGCAAACATTGTGTCTGCTTATTTTAATAAAATCCGTTCGTACTCACGACTAATCCTTCGCGTATTATAATTGAAAGATGTCAGAAATGAGCTGTAACGTTGACAGATGTTATTATCTTTCATTTTTCAATGTACACAAGTACTTTCAATCTCCTTGCGAGATCATGTTCAAGGGTGTGTGTTATGATAACAAAAATTAACCGCAAAACTGTTTTGTTAAAAATTACTGTAATTTTTTTTTCTGCTTCGAATATAACGGTTTATTAAGAATAGTCCTGGAGCTGCAAATGTAAAGCCTTTGTATTAAGAAAGTGATTCTCTTCTGACTTATAGCGAGGGAGATTTGCATTAGTGTTAATGGTGTTGTACGTCCTGAAATCATGCACAAAGGCGAAATACGAGGTAGATAGTGAGGACCGAACTCACTTCTCAGTTGTAATAGGTTCTAGCGTGTCAAGCTTGCTAACCCTAACACCACGTTGAGGTGACTTTAATTTTCTAAGCGTAGCTTAGATGTGGCACAAGGCCAAATGTATGGGGTTCCCAGTGAGGATTGATCTCTCTGGTCTGTTGTAATAGGTTCTAGCTAGATAAGCATGCTAGACATTAGATTAGGTACCTCAACTGGAGTCCAGTCATTTTTCTATACCTAAATTTTAATTTTAATTTTAAAAATATATAAGTTATCTTCAAGCTTTAAAATTAGCTTTAATTGAAAGCCAAGAGATGAAATTTAATAATTCTAGTAAGCAAAACATACTGGTATATAGTTAACCGAAATTATATTAATTGAAATCTAAAATTTTAAACTTTTTTCAATTTTTTTAAAAATACCGCCATTTTTTATTGATTGACACATTACGTAAACAGTAGCCAAATTTCTGTTTTTAAAAATCTTCAAAAAATAAAATATTCCGTGTTGGCATGTTATTTATGTCAAATTTTAATATTAAAATTTAAATTATCTGTTTTTAATCAAGTAATAATTGCTTACTCCCAGAAATTTACAATAAAAAAATTAAATACGGTAGCCCTTTTTTTGTTATGTAAATCATGTAGGTGTTAACAGATGACTGCTACAGGATGTTGACAGAAACGCAATGTATGGTGACCAATCGTGATAACAAATTTTAATTCTTTTTGGTGGGGGGGGGGGTAACTAAATAGTGAAATTAAAAATTTAGCATAATAATTTCAGCACATATATAATATTTTATAGAATTTTAGTTTAGATTTATAGCCAGATATTTGAATATGCTTTCTGAATAAATAAAAATTTTAGAAACGTAGATAATCAAATATCGTAAGATTAAAATTGCGTTCTTCTATGTTTTGCTAACGATTTATAACCCAGAATGCTTGTTAACTTATAAAGTCATTTTGACCCATATGGAACACCGTACTTTATAAATTTGAACATCGTACTTTATAACTTTGAACGTATTCGCAAAAATAATTTTTTTTTTTTAAATATACGGGGTGAAAAATGTTTATTAATTATTTTTTTATAGGCAGTATAATCATCAATTCTTAACTAACAAATATAACGATTCAGTTCTTTAAAAGATTTTACAAATATTTTTAAAACTTTTTGAATTATTTATAATAAAAATAAAAAAATGAAAACAATTCTTTTAAGATTTTATTAGTAATCAAACATTTTTTTTCTTCAGACTTAATGTCCTTAATTTTTATTATTTATTCCAGCAATTAAACGCTTATCAAATTAAATTATATCAAAGTTTTATTGCATTTTTTATATTTCTCTTCGAAGCAGAGTTTTGTATAATGAATCATAATTTTAAATAAAAAAATACATGATTTTTATTTCCCGATGAATTCTGCGTTTAACTAAAAAGAAAATGCCAGAAAATTAAAATTTATTAAAATTTCATGAATTTATTTGTGAATGTGTACTGAATGTTTCATTAAAATCCGACAATTATTTGATTTTTACGAGATTTTCCAAATTAATGTATTTGAGTGAGTTACATAAAAATTACGTAATCATCTGCGACCACGTTAACTCCAAATGAAAACAAAATTTTCTGCCAAAATTTTGAACATGTTAAAAGGGATTAACAAATTTTATAAAATAAATAAAATTTACTTTGATCTTTCCTCTTCATAATATTATAAACATTTTGTTAGAAAAAGTTCGTTTTGAACCTTTTTAAATCATACTATGCTGGATTATTTGTTATGTAAGTGAGGTACCTACATTAGATTATGTCAAGGTGCCCAAATTTTTGATTAGATATACGTCATCTGTTAAAGACTTTCATGGGACCACTATTACTGTATAGTCAGTAGTATATACATTAAACATATTTGCATACTACTTTTCTCTCATCATATGCATAATGTGTGGACACAAAAAGTAGTTAATGTATGGAAACAAAAACCGACTGTTCAGCTTTCAAATCAAATAACTGTGTCTCCAAATTGTGCAAATCTTCGTCTTGTACGTCAGTTGTATTCAGTGTTTGCAGATACTTTACCGCGTGTATCAGTTAACCTCCGTCTCGAGTAGGAGGCTATCAGTGACATGGCCACCATTTTCTGACATGGATACGAAACCTTGGTTCCATCGGGACTACTGATTGAAAATTTAATGTCCGTTGCTTGAGAGCCCAGACGATCGTTAAAAGCAATCACGTGATAAATGTGCTTCTTGTAAGAAGACCGACGTTCATATAAAGACATTTATTAGTCTTTAGGCAGCAGTTTCTTTCACGGAACAACCAGGCACATTGGTGAAACTTAGCCTGAACATTCGTCGGGAGAAAAAACGCCATTGATAAATGCTTAGAGTTATATTTATATGATCATGCAGATATTTTAGAAACATCGGAATGACGTTATATAACTATACATTCAGATATAAATTTTCTCGTAAATAAATTATCAATTATTACAAAATTTTGCACAATTTTAAGGAATTGTCTGTGCATATGTTAGGTTGAGGGAGATAACCAGTGCCATAATATAAACAATGTTAGGGAAATCAGAAAAGCGTTTTCTGCGTGTAACAAATCATTCAAAGGACATTTTACATACCGTTATTGAATCGCCGATGTTAAACTGATTCAACATTAAATTGCACAAAGCATCTACATACTTAACGGCATTACATTTCACGTACACAATATCAAATTCAAACTCCATTAAAACTATGACCATCTTAAATTTTAAAAGACGCTACCTGAGGAAGTTTTTCCTGTGATTAAATATGAATTTTTAAGATCTATAGTCGGATTTAGTAAGAATTTAATTCGAATCAGAAATAGACAACCTCAAATTGTCGTTCAAATTATGACCAACGCTCATTTCTCAACACTTGAGTTGATCAATTCGGCCTTAGATAGTTTTCTCGAAGGATGCATTATAGGATGACAATCCTGAGGTAATATCCCTGAGATTGGTTGATCCCTCGCGTCAGCTGTTACTAGTATTTTTTCTAGGACTGAATAATTTTACTATTGGCATCATTGTCAGAACTGCATGACACTTTTTGTCCTATTGTTCAAATAAATTCTACATTCTTTTTTCAAAACAGCAAAATGTTCTGTCAAATTGAAGTATCGCTGTACATATGCCTGTAGAATTTACAAATCCTAAGAAAAATTTCTTTTTACTCTTATGTACTTTAACGTTTAATACTTTGTCAACAATTATTCTGGTGATCAGTTATGAAACATCCCTAAAGTCATATAGGTTCAGCGTTGTGCACATATGTTTTGGTCAAATTTGAATGCAGCGTTTTGCAACTTATTCAAAATTATTCTGTTTTTTCATTTGGATTCTTCGTCGTTTATAGCACAAACACAAATTTCATTCTGGCATTAGATTTTAATATCGCTAACGATATGCTCTACAGATCTCTGAAAATTTACATTTACAATTATAATTCCATACAACATTCTTCTCTATATTGATAAGCTGATTAGCATGTTTATTTTAGGGACTTCTTTAAAGTCTTTGTCAATATGTATTTGTTGATATGCCGACATTAGATCAATTTTCGAGAATCTTTTCATGCCCACGTGGGAGTCCAAAGCCCAAGTTATATTTGTGCAGAATATGAATCTGCAAATATTTTGCGGTTTACACATATTTTGTAGTCACTATACATGCGACATTCCCCATCATACTTTCTTAAAATTACTTAAGGGGAAGCACATCTGCTCCCTTCTGCTGGATATCGTTCAAGTAAATCATGTTCCAGTACTAGTATTTTAGTTTTTCCATAACGATTGATAGCAAAGGGACTTTCACTTTTTGTGCTTCAAAATATGAGGTGAGCATTTTCTTTTACTCTTAACATCACTTCATAGTCTATAACATTCTATTATTTTGCTTTGTTTTTGTTTACTAATTTTGCTAAATTTTTGATCAGTACATCATTTCTTATGACCGTGATACTTTTAACAATTTGCCAAACAATTAATATGTCAAATGTATATTTTAGTTCCAGGTATGTTTCAAAATAACCTAACTTCTTTTAGCATGGATCCGTTAAATTTATTCAATTGGATATCGCTTTTCTTTATCTTAGTGTTCATAAGTTCACGTAACTTCCCGTATGTAGTTTCATGTTCAATAAAATATTACCAGTTCCAGTTTATAATTAACATTTTACATTTTATATTTTCAATTCTTTTTGTTAGACGGTCGCTAGTTGTTCTTTTTTGGATTGAAAAATATCTTAAAAATGATTGTTTTTGAAACATTTTCACATTTTTCTTTATATGTCGCGTATTATTTCTTTGATGTTGATATCCACAATAAGTACACATCAGGCATTCTTTTTTTCTTTATTAATATGCCTCTATTTCCTCTACCAGATCCGTAATGTGATTCTAAAAACTTTTCTAATATTTTTTTGTTGCTGAATAAATTTAAACTGTGTTCTAATGACAGTTTCCCAGTTTTAAATTGCAGAATCATTGTAATTCGCTATCATTTTAAAGGCCGTTTAACAATTTCATTGCAATCAAGTTTTTTAGGGCAAATACAGTTTATCAAATTCACAATATTTAATGGCTTGTTTTAAATAAAGAACATAGTCGATTGCTGATTTATTCACTTTGTGAAAAATAGTCATAAATTTAGCTCTTTTGCGTTCATTAGTTTTTTATTGTTTTTTGTTTTTTACTGAGTTGTTATGTTTTTACTATTTGCTTCCTTCAAAAGTTTTGGGTGTAGCGTTGCTGTTAATTATATAATTGCCACCAAAGCAGCAGTTCCCAACAAGAGATCCGTTATTTGTATTTACTAGCCTTCCTACGCAAGGCCAGTTGTGACACATGGTCATTTTATAGTGGGTATTCCCGTTATTTGGTTTTCTTTGATTACTTTTGAATCTTTTAGATTTTTTCTAACTATAGCAGCTACTATTCTAATCCACTCTTGCGCGTATTCATAATGATCAAGTAAGAATTATCCTATTTTTTAGAACATGCGCTGCCATTGCTGTGTTAATTGTATGCATTCATGAGTAATAGCTCTAGCTCTATATAGTCTTTGTTCCATACAAATGAGTCTCCTCATAAGTAATACGTTCTATCTGAGTAATAAATAAAAGTCTATCACATCTATATAAAACATTAATGCAATGTCTATAATTATCTTGTGTTTCCTTAAAACCGTTTTCACATTAATAATAATTTCTCTCGCAAAATATCCGATTCAGTTTGGGAGATTTATCGCCTTGCTCATGAGAAGATAGTTAAAATCATAACTATGTAACTGATTTCATTCTAACTGAAAGAAGTCGGAGATACTGAATGAAAGTTTTCCTGTTTGGCAAAATAAATGTAATTTATTTTTTACCGGTGATACTCTAGTTTAGGTTTATTAAATGAAATTCCAAATTTACTTTGATGATTAGATATCTAGTAATTTAGTTTTTATATGATAGTTTCACCTCAAGAAAGGCAGTTCCGTCACTGGTGCGCAGGGAGTTACAGTGGGAGAAAAAGAACAGGGTGTGTCGAAGAAAGGACAAGAGAAACATGGACAAAAGACAAAAGATGGTTATTGACGTTGCAGTAAAACTTTTAGAAATTGTACTTATCAGGGAAGAAAGTATACGGAAAGGATTACTACATGTGAGATGAGAGAAAAAAAAACTGAGGAGTAGAAGTTTTGATAATTTTGGTAAAATGTTTCATCCTAGATGCCAAACGAGCAGTATGAGTAACTTCATGGGGTAAAGGGTACCAGGGAAAGAGACTCGTCAGAACAGAAGCCGTGAAAATATTTATAGAAAAAAAGAGGGAAGCCTCATCCTGTCGGCGAGAAAGTGACTAATATCGAGCTGCTAAATCGAGATCGCTTACGGTACAGATCCTCCTCTGGGTTTTGTCGAAAACTCCTAAGCGACAAGCAAGAGCAACCGATCGGATATGGCAACAGTATTCAAGACACAAACGAATGGTAAATTTATAAATGTTCAAGATAGATTCTGCTGAATACCATAGAATCTGGAGTTGCATGAGAAAAAGTTATGAAGACGGGACTCGTAACCGAATATGTCCGTAGGGGTACTACGGTTTCCGTAGCCGTCTCAGAAACAATGGTGTTTCATGGGCAAGATGTTTTGTTAAAGACTTACAATCTCTTGCGACGAGATTGAATTCTGTTATCCTACTACTAGATTAGTTACAAATCAAGACAATTGAGACCTGTTTGTATTAATATTTACCCATAGCCGAAAGGGTTTAAAAATATATTCATATCTTTCCAAAAGGTATTTCACGTAAGTGAATGCAACGAACTTGATTGTTATTTGAACTCGGTTCTCCGAAATCTCACTAAATGTATTGAATTAATTCCTTCTGCATTTGATTTATTGTTCTAGTTTTTGTGTTTTTGTTTCGTTTTTATTTTATTTTATTTTTTTTATTTTTTATTTTTTTTCAATATATCAACACTTTTTAAATATTGGATTTTGGCCCTGGGCACGTAGGCAAGGATTTCATTTCATCATCACTGCCCACTGGTCTTCCGAATATTACATTTTGATTAGGAATAAATTTTACTAACGTTTTATTTTAATAAATTCCAGTTAATAACTTTCTTTCTTTATTTTTTTAAACATTTCACCCCAAGCAAGGCATTCCACTGGCACAATTGCGCAGGGGGTTACATAGGGCAAAGTAATGAGAAAGAGTGATTTGATATAGGAAATGTCAGAAATAGGGTGATAGACTGGTAAAGATACTGAGGATGAGGGTTGGGTAAATGGGAAGAATGTTTGAGAGAATGGATGCGAGTTAGTGTGTTAGGAGGTGACTATTGACCTTACATTTAAACTCCTAGAGGTTGTTGGTTGTCTGTCAGGCGGGAAGTGAGAGAAAAGAATCTGTTGGAGTAGAAATTGTGGTTATATTTCATTGGTTTGAAGGGTGTAGGACCTAGTTGCTAATCTAGTATCTCGTGAAAATTCACACCTAGGGGGCACCAGTGATCAAAGTTCATCAGAGCAGAAGCCGTGAAAGTATTTATAGAAGAGGCACCGGGATGCCACGTCACGCCGATGAGAGAGTGACTGCAGCCGGTCTACGAAGTCGGTATCGATCACATTACAGATTCTCCGTTGTATTTTGTCAAGAACCCCGAGGAGAATAGCAGAGGCACCCGACCAGATGTGGCAGCAATATCCAATACACGGGCGGATGGCAGATTTATATATGTACAGGATAGATTCAGACGGGAAAAACTTCCGGGCCCTACACAGATAACCGACTTTCATAGAAGCTGATTTAGCAATAGATTCGATATAGTTATTCTGCTTGAGGTCCGCTGAGGGTGTAAGGCCAAGGAGGCGTAGTGTTTTACTCTCTGGGAGGCAAGCCTGTTCCATGCTAATGGGAGGTAGGTACGATTGTCTATGATAGTTAATTGATAGAAGCTTTTTTGGAAGCATTAACATCTACGAGCCATTTTTTACCCCAGTCCACTACGGATTGGAGCTCCTTTTCAAACTCGGCAGCGAGGTTCGCTTTGTCGTCCACACTAGATTTTTGATCGAAGCGAGAGAGTAAACTGTAGTGTCATCGGCGTACATGCAGACTTGGGATCTTATGGCATCGGGGAGATCATTAATGTAGATCAGTGCATTAACAAACAAAAAGAAAAGAAATGTATCTTTTTTAGTATGACAGTCTTTTTTATCTATTTGTAAAATTCGTCACGCCCATTTTTGTCTGTCCATCTATCACACTCACTAAAATAGTCATATATTGACCCATCGAACCAAATGTTTGGGGAGATGTTCAAACAAGTAAGGGGATACAATATACAATTGGTTTTACTAAGGTTTGTAGCTTAGTAAAATAAATTTAAATTTATTCTTTTTCAAAAATTAAACGTTTAATTATTAATCATACAAAATACTCTTACAATTTTAAATCAATTTTATAAATAAAATAACAAATAATCATTTAATAAAAATAAAGTATTACTCTTTGTATATTTTTCGATAAGTTTTTATGTATACAAGAATCCAATTTTATTTTATACCTGCGTTTCCGAGTAGTATAAACAAATTACAGGACCAAACTTTGAATTGGGTTCTAGAAAGAAATATTTATGCAAGTCCAATTGTATGGTGCATGCTCAAAAGTAAGTAATCTTAAGATTTTAATCTTCGCTTTTGTAAAGAAAAAAGTTCTTACAAATATTGTTTACCATGAAGTTATATTAAACTAAATTAAATATTAAACAAAGAAATAGAGCTTCTACCAAAATATTTTTCCATCTAAATCAAATTATTCAATTTCATTGAACAAAACGTAGTGTGTAAATATCGACAAAAAGTGTTAGCGATAAATTTAATAATACCAAATACTGTGATGATTTCAACATCCGTCTGAGTTTTACAAATAATTCAAAATAAACGTAACCTTTTACAAAACACGAAGGTTAATCAAAGTAGAGTGAGGGGTGAGATAGGTATGGAAAACAAGACTGAGGTGTTCCTAAAGATTAATGTGTTTAAAAAGATTGAGATTTTTATCAAGATTGAGTGTTTTTCGAAGACGCTGTTCTACATAGTAGCAATTGTGGGAAAAATCATCCCTTGGTACATTAGGAACACAGAAAAATTTATGGTGATTCATTTCCATAGAAATAGGCTGAGGTATATCAGTGGTAATTGTGTGAATTAGTAGTATGAAAAGAAAGGTCTACCGGTACATTGACCGTAGAAATGGAGATTGGATTACAACGATGCGTTTGTGGGGAAGAGATTGCAGAACGGAAATACGTCATTACACCCAAGACAACCACAAAGATGATAAATTTATGACTGAGCAGCTTCAGCTCATATATGACAGCCAATTTTTGGATAAATCTGATTCTTACAAACTATAAACCATACTGAGAAAAAAAGATTGTAAAAAGCTTAACTGTAAAATAATCTTTTTTTCCTACAAAAATACCTTCTGTATAAAAGAATCTATTTCAAATCAAATATTGTCGTATATTATACACTTCAAGAAAAATATTTTTAATATAAGATGAAGTAAAAAGTGTATGTCTTCTCAGTTAAATTAGGTAACGTTAGAATTAAGAATTAGATGAGATCAATGAAGAAATTCTATTTATTATTTAAACTTCAGACGATCAAGTCATATTCCTGCGAAATTTTCTGTCCCTGCGATAAGTTGAATATTTGATTTGTTTAACACACATACCCACACACACACACTGATATATATATATATATATATATATATATATATATATATATATATATATATGTGTGTGTGTGTGTGTGTGTGTGTGTGTGGACAGAGAGCGAGAGAGAGAGAGAGAAGAGAGAAAGATTTAATTTATTAATCAGAGAGAACTTCTAACTTAAAAGATATTTTTGAATATAGGAATCGAGTAAAAATAAACGTTTCAGTGATAACATTATGCATGAATGTACATTATATATATATATATATATATATTAGTGGGCCTTTATTTTTGTGCCAGCAGTTATATACCAATTCGGTCGGGTTTCAATCCTGTGTAAAAGCACTCGGATGTCTAACTGTACTGATGAGTTGTGATACAGCAAAACAGATCTGTCTGCGTATGACTATATATATATATATATATTTATATATATATATATATATGTATATGTGTGTGTGTGTGTGTGTGTGTGTGTGTGTGTGTGTGTCGAGTCGAGGAGAACCAGCAGTTTTACAATTCCGTGTTCTCAGCATAACCTCAACTCAGCTATTCACTCCTCTGATCTCTCCATGCCTGGTTATCTTCTTAAGGAAGGATTCCACTGTCCACATGCAAGGGCTGGGTGTCTACGTCAGCGAACACCTCCCCATAGCTAGGGTGACTTCACTCGAATCTACTGACCACCAATACATGTGTCTCCGCCCGTCTCTCCTCAGTTCGGTTAGTTACCTATTCTTTCTTTACCGTTCTCCCTCCTCTCCTGACTGATCCCTACTAGATAGCATTGCTGACGACATATATAAGGCTATTTCCTCTCAGCCATTCTCTCACATATTTGTATTCGGAGACATCAACGCCCACCACTCTGAGTAGCTTGAAAACGCTGTTACAGATCCAGCGGGCATTCACGCCATGAACTTTGCTATATTCCAATCCCTTACGCAAGTGGCGGACTTCCACACTCGCTTCCCAAGCACTCCCTCGGGTCATTACTTACTACTAGATATATGTTTCATCTCTGCGCCTGACGCCTGTCAAGTCTCACAGCATTGCCCTCTCGGCAACTCTGACCACGATGTAGTCTCTCTCAGTATTTCTTTCCATTCTCACTCCCCCCCGGAGCCCCCTACCTATAGGACCTCCTACCTACACCAAAAAGCTGACTGGGATGCCTTTCGCGATTTCCTCTGCGACGTCCCGTGGGGAAAAGTGTTCGATCTATCATCTGATGACTGTGACTCTGAGGTCTCGTCATGGATGAAAGCTGGCCTTGATGCCTTCATATCCACCAGGAAATATTGCCTAAAACCTCATTCCTCTCCGTGGTTCTCTCCTGTCTTCTCAGCCACCATTGCCCACAGGAACAATTACTTCCGTCTATTCCATAGACAGTCATCAGATCACAATTGGCGCCTGTTCACGTCTGCTTGCAATGAGAGCAAGAGAACCCTAAATAACGCCAAACGGTTGTTTGCTGAGAGAATGCGACAGCGCATAGCTGACTGCAAGTTCGACTCCAAGGACTATTGGAGGATTGAAAATGAGTGCTGAACGATAGCAAATCCTCAATACCGCCTTTAATCCATGAGTTTGAGTTTCTCACGTCATCTGCGGACAAAGCTGAGTGCTTTGCCCGCAGATTCTCATCCAACTCCACATTTGACTCATCTGGAGGACACCCACCCGACTTCCCTATTAGAACTGAGGCCATATATTACCCCGACAGTAGTATCCCGAGTAATTTCAAAACTCGACCCCGATAAGGCGAATGGAGACGATGGAATCCCGGTGATAGCCTTTAAGAGGTGTGCTTCTGAACTTTCCCCTCTCCTCTCTAAACTATTTAACTACTGCCTTTCTGCTTCCTGCTTTCCTGCATGCTGGAAATTCTCTTCAGTCGTTCCTGTATTTAAGAATTGTGTTGAACCCTCGGACCCATCCAACTATCGTCCTATCAGTCTTCTACCGATATTCGGGAAAATATTCGAGGCCATAATCAATGCTGAAATAGTTCAACATCTTACTGCCCACAAACTCTTCTCTGACAGGCAATATGGCTTCCGCTTTGCCAGGTCCACGGCCGACTTGCTAACAACCGTAACCGAAGACATGATCCAGGTCCTTGGTGAGTCTGACGAGGCTCTGGACATCTCCAAGGCTTTTGATTGGGTTTGGCACTCTGGCCTCCTATGCAAGCTACGGGGTTACGGTATTACCGGTCACCTGCTTGACCTAATCCAATCTTTTTTAAATAACCGCAAAATAAAAGTCGTTTTGAATGGGCATGCCTCTCCATCCTACAGCACGAATGCTGGTGTCCCACAGGGCTCTATCCTGGGCCCAACGCTCTTCCTTATTTTCATCATTGACCTCCCAGATGAGATCAGTTCCTAAGTAGGCATCTACGCAGACGACACCACAATATACTCCCGCACCACTCAGAAAACAGACAGATATAATCTCGCTGCTGACCTTGAAAGGGATGTACACTCTGTGGTGAATTGGAGCAAGAAGTGGCTTGTCAACTTCAATGCGTCTAAGACCAAGCTGTTGTCTGTCAACCATCACAGGCAACCTCTCCAGCCTCCCATATGCATGGACCAAGCGATTCTCCCTGAGAGCAACACACTACGCCTCCTCAGCCTTACCCTCTCCTCAGACCTCAAATGGAACCACTATATTGAATCCATAGGTAAATATACTGCTAAGAATGTCGGGTCACTATGTCGATCCAGCATGTTTTTTTCCGCCTGAATCCATCCTACATATATACAAGTCAACCATCCGTCTGTGCATGGAGTAATACTGCCATTTATGGTCAGGCGCCCCTACCGTTCTCCTCAGTGTTCTCGACAGGCTCCAAAGGAGAGTCTGCAATGTGATAGGTACTGATCTGGCGGCTCGACTGCAGCCACATCTCCACCGTCGAAATGTGGTCTCCCTTTGTCTGTTCTATAAATAATTTCATGGCTTCTGCTCGGACGAACTTAAATCACTTGTGCCTGCTCAACAGGTGTTTACTCGTGCAACCAGACTGGCAACTGGCTCCCACCCACTCACAGTTAGGTTAGCCAAATGCAAACGATAATTCTACTCCTGCAGCTTCTTCTCTCGCAGTTCCCGCCTGTGGAACTCAGCTTTCTATTGCTCCTTTCTAACTAGTTTGTATTCCTTAATGTTTTCTAATTAATCTGTTTACAGTTATGTAGCCCCCCGCTCATCAGTGGCATTTCTGCCTTTCTCGGGGTGAAATGATTAAAAAAAATTTCCTTTTTTTTATAGAAGTTCTCAATACAACATATATTGTAGAGTATAATATAATTAAATTTGTTTTTTTATTTAAAATGAATATAATTAACATTTCGACACGGAAATTTTTATGTTTCCAGATTTTTACTTCGTCATCAGGCAATGTCATCTTACCTCATCATTAGGCAATTGCCTGATGACGAGGTAAAAATCTCAAAACATAGAAATATCCGTGTCGCAATGTAAACTGTATTAATCTTAAATAAAAAACAAATTTAATTATGGATATATAACACAGAGCGATTCTATCAAAAAAATAGTATAACATTATTTAATTTAACTCCTTTCAAATTTGTCGTTTCTCAGAGTCGGCAAGAAGTGTAAGAAGTATAAACTATATTCTACTTTACAAAAGAATTTTTTATAAACAATTCTAAACTGAATCTGCATGTACTGATACAATGTAATGTGGTAATCCATATTTTTCACAGACATTGGTCGATCGAAACATTAGTACAAAACAGTATGAAAATATTTGTTTCTTTTATATAAAGGCAAATAGAATAGAAAAAGAAACGAACAAAATAAACTATATTTTTAAAAATATGACCTTGTGAACAGTAGGCAGGCCAAGTTAAATAGATAAAAAAGCAATATTTACATTTTGTGCTGCAAAAACGGAAAAGCAGAATCTCGATTATATAAAAAGAACGCGACTAAGGCATTGAAAACGAAGAAGACACACTGAGAGAAAAGGAATATTTCAAAGAAGAATATTGAATAGGGAGAAATGAAATAAAGCAATGAATCTTATAGAAAAAATAATGTTAAAAATTATCAAATAATACAAAAATGTTTAGTCAAAGGAGCATAGAAGGAAAGAGAATGACCATATAAAAAATATTATCGATTAAAAAAATAATCATGTGAAAAACTAACATCAAAAGAAAATATACGACCCGGGTGAAAAGCTTATGTTTGAGCGAACATAGCTAGAAGATAAAATTATTAGATCTAGAAACCCGCTTACGAAGCAATTAAAATCTTTGAACTGTCACTGTTTACACGAAAGATACAAATGTAAAGAAAACTGATGTAGTGCCAATCGATTTGTTTTTTCAAACAAAACTAGCGATTTTATCATTATTATTATTATCATTATTATTATCATTATTATTAGTATTATTATATTTCGATTTCTGCTATGGTCACACTAACTAACAAGACTGCGGAAAGACCTAAGGCAGGTACTTGTGTGTTGTTATGGTTACGTTTCATTTATTTTACTACATCACGAGCGTTAAAATCTTCTTTTAGTCTATGGGCTGTTCTTATCAAGACATTTTTTTGTAAATCGCTTAAACTGAGATCTCCAGGGATTCTTTGAATGTGCTGTTTAGTTCCGTTTTCGTTGTTGTTGTTGTTGTTGTTTTTATCATTGCAAACGCACCTACTATTATTGGTACTATTCTTGTTTTCAATTTCCATGCCTTTTTCTATTTCAATTTCCAGGTTTTTATAATTTGGTAGCTTTTTTTTTTTCAAATTCCTTTGTTTCTTTTTTACAATCCGCTGGACAAGCCATAAAAATTAGTACACATTTTTTCTTTTAATTTTGACAGTAATATCCGGAATATTTCATTCAATTTACTTGTTTAGTGTAAATAATGTAATCGGATAGAATGGTGACGTCTGCTATTTCTGTAACCGGTGCTGAATGTTATTCCTACCAGTATATTTTTTTCATATTTCCCAAAGTATTTGAACATTTTCTATTGAAAATACTGCCTAATTCCATTATGACGATTTTTATATTCATATACAAAACATCCTGAGATTAGATGATCTATGATCTCCTGGAATTTGTCAAGTACAAATACCTGCATTTTGAATCCACATCATTATATAATGATTGCCTGAACATTAGTAATGAAAAGGCTCATGTCTTGCGCTGCAAGAATAAAGCCTTCAGTTTCAAACTTAATCTAGATATTCGTAGCCATTGATGAGTATTAACTTTATCATCATCGGGTTTAGTAGCACGCTTTGAATATTGGCCATGCAGAGGTTTATCTTTCCAATGTTGTTTCCTCAGTTGAAAAGGTTTAACCTTGGATTTCTTTTTCATTTTATTTTGCTGCAAAAGTTTATTCGTATGTTCTGTATTGGTTTTCTACAGAATGTACTAAATATAAATCATGTTTGTATTTACTGCCTTCTTCCATTATTGAATATATTTTTGTTTCATTTTCACGTTGTTTGGGTAATTTTAGTATCCATTCTTTTGTTTTTCTATGCATGCTCGTTGTCTTGTATGTCATTTCTAATGTAATAAGACTTCTTTCATCTTCATTACGGAGTACAAATAGATGGTCTGCATCAACATTTAGATTATGCATCCTATGCTTAAAAAGAAACTTTCTTGTTTTAGAATACATTCGTCTGATATCATTTAGAGTCTAGATCAAGATAGTAAAATTATATCAAACCACTTGTATAGCAAAATTATTAAAGGCCATAATTCTATTCTGAGAATCTAATTCAGTTTTTAATATCAGTCGTATCCTTCATTAGTACTCTTTATTTAGTAATTTTTCATTTTCTTCTGATGTATTTCTTCACCCTCATTTACATGTCGGTACTTATATGATTCTTCTTGCCCTAAATCTATTATTGCTACATCAGGGTCTAAACAAATAGAGGATTTTTGTAAGAAACTTCATCAGATTGTGTCTTTACCGTATTCATTCCAATGTGTTCACTAAAACATTTTCCAGTTTGCAGAAACCTTCCAGTTGGCTCTCATTACTAGCAGATTTTCAAGTCATTCATGTAAAATACATTACTTATTTTTTTTTGGTCTATTTTATAACCAAAATCCGTCCTGTTAAGTTAGTGATATACAAATAGTAAGGGAAAGAATGATTGACCTTTAAATATTTATCTGTTAATGTTTATTTCATCAGACTTAGAGGTTACATTTATATGATTGAGGTAAAGTGTTGCTTTCCTTATGGATATGAATTGTTTGATACAACTGAATACAAAGTGTGATACCTTGTATATATTGAAGACTTTTAAATGGTGGCATACTCTCAAATGCCTTACAGTAAATTACCCAGTTAGTAAAGTGTTTTTTTGTGTTGAAAAAGTTTTCCATGATCATCTTACTAATAATTAATTAGCCGTAAGAGCCACGTTTGCATACTTTTCAGTTGTATTGGTTGCATTATTTTATTCTTTAGCTTTTAGGACATTATTTTCATTCCTAATTCGACTTTTCTACCAGTTCAAGTTCTTATACTTATTTCTCTTGCTACTTCATCGAGTACTAATAATTCATGGGGAAAATGCCAAATACAGGTCGGGGATACCAGAATCAAGCAAGTACAAACATTTAAATACCTGGGAAGCGTTATAACAGAAGACGCAAAGTGCGACACAGGGATCCGAAAATGGATTGGCATGGCGAATGAACCATTCCAGAAGTAGAGTAAGGTATTAAAAAACAGGACAATTTCACTAGAAACAAGGAAGAGAGTATTGGATTACTACGTGATGTCCGTCCTTCAATATGGCAGTGAATGCTGAACAATACCATCAAAGTTGAAAAAAAAACTTGAAGCAACTGAAATGTGATTCTACAGAAGAACGCTGCGAATCTCATGGATCGAGCATGTGAGCAATGATGAAGTCTTGGAAATGATGGAAAAAAGGAAATTAATACTGAGCATTAGGAAGAGTCAGCTGAGGTTATTGGGATACGCAATGAGGAAGGAGGGCTTAGAGAACCTGATACTAACAGGCCAGATAGAATGAAAAAGAGACAGGGGAAAGCAATGGATAACATATTTGAAGGACCTAATCAGGTGGATGACAGAACGAGGATTTCACGGTGTAACAGGAGAAGGCGTGCTCAGGGCCACCAGGGATAGGGAAACGTAGAAAGCCATAATTGCCTATGTCCTGAAAGGACCGGGCACATAGAAGAAGAAGAAGAAGAAGAAGAAGAAGAAGAAGAAGAAGAAGAAGAAGAAGAAGCTGCTAAATTTATTTTTCAATTTCTTATTCAAGGTGGAATTTTATGTCTGTGAAACTACTATTTTTTAAAACTTTGATGTCAATTTCATCATTGCTGCTCTTGATGATGCATATATCGCTCCATTGAGATTTGCATGCGTGTCTTCTTCATTCACAATTTATCTGAGTGTTGCATTCTAGAGATTAATATTTTTAAGGTTATGCTTTGTTGGCTTAAATTTTCAAAGTTGTTCTCGTTTCCATTTTTCAATATTTTCTATTTAACTTATATGTCTCATTATTTTTCCTTGGCTTATTTTACACTCGTCTGGTTTTCCGTAAAATATTTTTGTTCTATGTGTTTTGAACTAGTTTGCCGTCGTAAGATCACACATTTTGAACATTTGAAACTGCGTAATTAAGGTCGTGTCGAACGGGCAAGCTATTATACGAACGCAGTTGTCCACCAAGATTATATCCTAGGCCCTACGCTTTTTTTGAATGAAATCAACGATCTCCCTCAAGTGTTCAGATCCCAAGTAGGTATTTACGCTGATGACACCACCATTTACTCTCAACTCAGTAATAAATCTGCCAAGGCTTAGAATGTAAACCCCGCTGCTGATGTTGAAAAAAACTTCAAAAAACTGAGGAACAAATGATTTGCAAATGTTAATGCTTTTAAAATGAAGCTGCTATCGTATAACCACCATAAAAAATCTTACTTAACCCACAGAAGTATTGATCATGCTAGTCTCCCGGAAAGCAGTACATTGCGCCACCTCGGTCTTACTCTCTCAGCCAAACTCAAATTGAACAACTACATTGAATTACTAGATGAATCTACTGCTAAGAAGTTTGGGTTACAGTGATGAGGAGGAAGTTTTTCTCGCTTAAATCCATTTTGCACATATGAAAATCAACCATCTAACAGGGCATGAATACTGTTGTGACATCTGGTAAAGAGCTACTGATATTTTTTCGGGGTTCTGGACACATTCTACAAAAGAATTAGCATTGTAATCGGTCTAAACCTGGCAGCCCGACTTCAGTTAATTTCCCACCGAGGATATGTGGCTTCCGTCTGTCTCTTCTACAAATATTTTCACTGTTTTAGTTTCGACGAACTTAGCTCGCTGGCGACCCGGCTACACGAATTTACTCGAGCTACAAAACTGGTAACAAGGTCCTACCCACCCTTTTACAGTCAAAACAACCAAATGCAGCCATCACTTATACTCTAGCACCTACTTTTCTTGCACTTCATGCCTGTGGAACCCTTTTCTCTACACTTGTTTCCCTGATAGCTAAAATCTCCAAATGTTTAAACGCATCTTCAATTGCAATCTCTTATCATCTTGACTCCCATCCTTTCCCAGACATCTGCTCTACCTTGTTATTTTATCTTTGCGCACTATTCTTAAGTAACTCTCTTCACACCATCGTTCCCATCATTCTCTAATCCATTCGCAGATATCAAATGTAAGCTGTTCCTCTTTCTCTTTGTTCTCCTATTATGTAGCTCCTGCGCACCAGAGATAGTACTGCCTTGTTTAGGATGAAACGATTATCAAACAAAAAACACAAAAAATAATATTCTAAACTTTTTGCATTATCATAACAGTGATTGGTGTGCATCCCAGTTTCTTCATTACGATCTGTGATTTGTGTGATGATACTCTATTTTATTTCCGAGTCTGGCTTCATTTCATATTTTGTTGATTCTTCTATTCTGGTTACAATTCTTTATTTCTTTAATATAAACCTCTATAAATTGGTTATTTCGCATGGTGTACATTCTTACAATGACTGTTATATTTTTATCTATGAAATTTCTAATTAATTTCTAAAAGAAATCAAGAGAATATTTTTTTTAAATTCTTAATTCTAACTTTGGTTAACATGATATCTTCAATGGTTAAGTGGTAAGATACTTCAGATCTAATATCTGATATCTCTCCAGTATCTGAGAGTATGCAAGTTGGAATCTTTCAAGAAGATAGATATTTTCCCAAAAAGATTTCTTGAACATCTTGGCTGGTGGATAATGAAAATGTAGTGTATAATTACAAAAATAAATAAATAAATAAATAAAATAATGATATTTACGAGTTCAAATGCCCTTTTAGCAGATGTGTTCCTGATCAAACTTAAATCATAAATTACTTGGTGATACTACTAAATATATCTCTAGACAAATTATTTTACACCTATCCGACCATAGATCAAAGAAGACCCATATAAACACACACAAAGACCCAGCAAATTCCAGACAAAACGTACGAGTCAAACATAAAAGTATTATAGCCTAATCCACATGTAAAATATATTAAAAATAATAGAAGCTCTAAAAATACAATTAAAGTCCATATTAATTAGCATTAACTCCGAAGACGGCAACAATGTCCTGACCGTGTTTGTAAAATAGAGCATTCCTATAACTATATGTATTCCGCATACATAAAAAAACCACAGTTATAAATAAAAAAAATCAACATTGATAATGTCAAAAGAATAGCTAAAAAATCTCAAATATAAAGGGATTTTGGACAGTTTTTACACATTTTGGGCCCAGAAAAGTATACACATATTCAAACGCAAAAAAAAAATAAAATTAAAAATAAAATCTCAATCGCACTATCTTGCTATTCGTTTTTAACGAAACATGTATAAAATAATTGCTTCCCAAATACATATGTGTCTGTGGGTGTGCGTGTCCGAGTTTGTGCACGCACGACGCGCATAATAATTTTGTGGAAATTAAGATTAGATCTTGGACAAACTGAATACTGTTTGAAACAACCCACTGACAATTATGACTTTTGCTTGAAACAGTTACTTATGTGAAATGCATATCCAGTATTTTATATTTCTGTCTACAATTTTAACATATTTTCCCACCATATCCACCCTTGATTTCGCTCATGAAAACTGGAATAAACGTAAATAAAGCTATAGCTTGTCAAAAAAACAAAGGTTATCACAGATTCTTAACATTATCTCAAAATATTCCATTTGAGTATTACGTTATGCGTAAATAAAGAATTTACTATACCACCCAGAAGGAAATTTGGAAAACTGTTAAATAAAAGCATTTACATTTGACGAAAGTCAGTCAGTTGACACACTTGGGCGATCATGCCTATTTCGAACCATGACTGACTAGGCAGCAGATGTTCCTACAGTAGCTTGCCATTACTTTCTGTGGTACACCGGTTGTCAACCAAGGTTAGAGAATCCAATCTACCCTGTAATTTAACCGACAGCTAGCTTGAGAAGAAATGCATTAATACTATTCACAAGGTTATCTGTGCGTAGTTAAGGTATTAAACGAATTCGACCAGAATTCGAAATCGGCTCTCCGACTTCTCTTACTCAGCCGATTACACTACAACGCACCAGAACCAGAAATCAAATGCATTTGTATATATCAGCCAGTTCTCCTGCTGCTTCATTTAGCCATCGACTGCTTTTGTGCATTACGAAATAGCAGAATGAATATTACTTGTGTGTTTTGGCACAGAATGACACCCTTAGGCCAAGAAATCTGTAAAGTTAATGAAGCATGTATACTTACTTATACGATATCAGTATTTGTATTTTTCGGTTATTAGTAATGATTCAAATACAAGCTGCAAGAGTCGGGCGAAAATATTATTGTCCTGCCGATTGGAAAGGTTGTATAATGTTAATATTTATTTCTGGCTAAGTAGTGTATTAAAAGGTAAAATTATAGTAATTTTTTTTTTCATTTCTATCCTCCGTAACTCCTGCATTATTTTCATACATCTAAAAGAAAAATAATGAAGGGCCAAAAATATTACTGACAATTTTATGAATTGGAGCCGTGTAATTTGTACTCTTTAGATTTGTAAACATTTTCCTATCGGATAGTTCTTTTAAAGTAAAACAGTACCTCCGCCACGTTTCAATTAGAATATTCTAGATCTAAGAACATCATTCATCTTAAATGTTCTCAGAAGACAAATGATTCAATCGCATTTTGTAATTATAGGGTAACCAAAGATCCTTGCCATGTGTAACATCGAGTAGGAAAAATATTTGCTGATACGCAAATGGGGACATGCAGAGAATGATTTGAGAGCATGGTTAATTATTGCTCTTGGCCAACTCAGGAGAGTTGGGTACACGAACCAGGTATTGGTTCGAAAAGACATTTCAAGTAATAGGTCACTTTGTGATTTACTGCTGCCATGGTCAGCCACAGGTATTGGATGTTGAGGCTCTGAGTACGGCTTACAGCAACCAAATTCTGTGATGAGCTTACCGTAAAGTGAATCCAGTGTAACATTACCAAATATGTCAGATATTGGTTATCACCAAGGGACTCTACACTTGACACCACAACACCACCTCTACACTCACACAGTACCATGCTCTGTGGTCAAGGTGACAGTGGTATACTATAATGTGCTTCCAATGGGTCAAACGATCGCTGTGGCTCTGTACTCGAAGCAGTAGATGCGTGTACATTACGCACGGAAATATAATGATAGCATTAGTAAATTGCAAGGATCTAATTTTACTCCATGACAATACTTGGCCTCGTACTTTACATTACTTCCAAGGCATTGATCAGTTTGTACAATTTTCTGGATGCCCATGGGGATTGTTTCGAAGACTAACGTTATGTCTAATTTGTTGTATACTTTTTTTCTATTAAGTCAACAACGGCAAATACTTCTTCGTTTAATTTTCATTAGGACATAACAACCAAATACCACTCATTCTTGTACAATTTCTTCAATTTTTGATATTGAGAAAGTGCTAAATATCTAATGATCATCCTTGATCCAAAATCTCATTTAGTCTACTCTTTGCTTTCGTGCGGAGAGGAACCCAGACGAGACTCTGCCATACGGTGAAATAGACAAGAGCTCGACCCGGTCTTAAGCAGGGTCTACGAGATATTTTTGGCTGAGCTTAAGAGGTATGATTTCCCACATTAATTTACTATGTATCGCATTCATCTTGGACCTCTGCTGTAGTAGGGAAGTGGTAAATACCAAGGGGATATAGTTGATCTTTACTAAATCTTTGCCGACTCTCTGCTTCTGGACGGAGATGAACCCAGACGGGGCTTCGCCGAAGTGTAGACTCTTATCTAAGGAGAGTAGACTAGATCTCGACCCAACGTTTAGCAGAGTCTACAAGAAAATGTTTGTTGAGTTTAAGGTTTCGGAATCCCCATTTTTATTGATCTTGTATGAAATATTACGATGAACTCCATTATTTTGTTCTATTCGTTTAGACATTTAACGCTAGATATTTTACCAGAACTAATTATCGGAGGTCATAAACTAAGGTACTCTGATCGCACTAAGTTGATGGCATGCGTATACAAGAAACTTTAGAGACTCCTATAAAATGCACTAACGAAAATCCGTGGAAAAAAGGATTAATTTTCAAAAGAGTGAATATATCGCTATTTCCATCTCAAATGTTTGTATGAACTCCACCTTTAGTTCCGCCAGTTCTTACTTTTATAGTTAAAACACACGATAATACATCTACAGAGTCGAATCACCACCGTCATTTCTTCCGACTTCCAAATGCAGGTAGAAAATGTCATGGAAAGATCTTTATCCCTTGAACTGTCGCTGGCTATATAATTTCCGTCGTACTACCCGGCAGTAGATGTTGAACAATTTTCTTACCAATCAAGAGAAGATTTGGGGTAAAAGAGGTGTGATTTCTAAAGAAGGACATTGTGAATTGCATGTGTGGAACTTAAAAAGAAATGGGAAGTTTTATTGAAAATAGAAACTAAAAGCTACTAATACTTAGGACCAAAAAAGCGAGAGATGTAGATTTCTTTTCATTATTTGTGTCATTGAAGTCAAAATGACGGTGATTAATGGCGTATAATCTAGCTATGGAGGTTCAGTAATTTTTATTTAATCATTTGACATCAAGTAAGACAATATAGCCACTGCAACGGAAAGGCTTACTGAGAGTTGCAGAATATGTGAAGAACTACTATTAAGGAAAGAGGACCATAAAAGAACGAGAATTAAGAAACAGTAGATTACGATTGACATTGCCTTTTAATTTGTGAAAATCAAACTTTCACAAGTTAGAAGTGCAATGTAAAAATTGTTAGCATAGATCTTACGGTTGCATCTAGGCATCTCAAGTGTAACATGATGATATCTTCTTGCCAATATGTTAGTCAGTCAAGTTCCATACGTGATACACGCTTGGGCAATCATGCCTCTAAAGAGACCTGACTGACTGGGAAGAAAATTTTCCAACAATAGGTTGCCATTACTTTCTTCGGTAGACTGGTTGCCAGCCAAGGCTATAGAACCCAATCTATCCTGTTATTTAACCTATAACCTGAGGGAAGAGACGATTTAATACCTTTCCCAAATGTATTTGCAGGTAAGTGAATACAACGACTTCAACTGGAATTTTAATTCGGCTCCCCGATTTCTCGCTACGAGCTGATATCCACTGCACCACAACACGGCGTCTAAATTCATAGAATGTACATATCATAGCGACAAGTTCGACTACCATGAACGAATTTATAGAAAAGACAAAGCTACATAACGGTAGTGGAAAAGAGACTCAAGCGGAAATGATAATAAAATTGAAGATTCTTCTTTGGTTTTTATCAAGAATTTATAAATATATATATACGAGCTTCAGACTAGATGTTGAAGCAATATTTAAAGCCGATTTATAAATGGATTTCGTAGATTTTGACGAGAAAAATTGCTTAACACAACATATTGAGCAAACTATTTTAGCTGCAGATTACGCAAATAATTTAATATACACTTTCTCATTAATTTCAGCTGACAACGTTAGCTGTAGAACATTTTTGAACGCCGGGATATGGAAGAGATAATAAAAAGATAATTATTGCTAAGAGATACAAAGGATATGAAAATGTGGATAGCCACGATCGCTCATGTAATGAAATGGACACGGAGCATAAAAAAGAAGCGTACAGTCAATGTAGGTGTTGAAATAGTATTAAAATACAATTAAAAAATTGATTTATAAAATATGTCCTCTGCAATAAAATTTCATTTTCTGATATTTTATAAAACAGTACTTTTATCTACGTCTAAAATCAGGAGTTAAGTTATCTCTGAAATATACTATGAGAATGTCTTTAAATAGAGAAATATATACTTACAATTTTTAAATGCATTCTAGGCAAATCATTATATTTAATACAGGAAGTCGTAATATTTCCAGAAGCAAAGGCTTAATTGTTTCATCTTTAGAAGCGTACAAGTGCATGTTATCTTCTGTTTTTTTAGTTTATCTTATGATTTTTAGTTCTTTATTATTCAGAAAGTTTTCTTTTTGGCGATTCAGATAGTTCGATATTTAATTTTCTGGCAGACAAGTAATTTGTCATATATAATTTGATATAAGAATATAGACGTTCATATACAAAAGTGAGATGCGTAAAGGCTCATATTGAACTAAATGGTTTCTCTTATCTATTGCGAGGAGATTCACGTAAAACATACCGGGAAAATGAATGACGTTAGTTAGATTACACCAATAAATGCACTTTATGACATATCTATCTATCTATCTATCTATCTATCTATCTATCTATCTATCTATCTATCTAAACACACACACACACACACACACACACACACACATATATATATATATATATATATATATACACACACACAAAGGTGTGATAGGTAAATTGTGGCAAATTTATTTTTTATTTTGCGTAGGCGCTTTGTGTAATTTTATTCTGTCGACTGCACACTATAGAAGTGGCAGTTGGGCACCAGCTGTGAGAAAAATGTCTCCTTGATGCAATTTACTCCGCCAGAAATATGGACACTGTATGCTGTTTTGCTTGGAATTCGCACCGGAAGCTCCAATAGACATTTTTTTTTTAATCATTTCACCCCGAGCAAGGCGGAAACGCCACTGATGTGCAGGGGGTTACATAAATGTAAAAAGATTAATTAGAAAAGAGTGAGGAGTAGAAACTAGTTAGAAAGGAACAATAGAAAGCTGAGAAAGAAGGTGCGATGACAGATACATAGGTGGAGAGGAAGTGAAGGTTATATAGGGGAGGGGAGAGAGCTAGAGGCCAATGGTTAGTAGATGAGTATTAACTTTGCATTTAAATTTCTGGAGGTTGTAGCCGTCAGGAAAGCAAGAATACGGGAGTGAGTTCCACAGGCGGGAAGTGCGAGAGAAGAAGCTGCAGGAGTAGAATTGTCGTCTGCATTTGGCTAACCTGACTGTGAATATTTAATAGTGATTTGATGTCAATCTGAGGACATTACAGACGATTCAAAAAGCGTTGGAGGACATATTCAGTCAATATCGGGGTATTTGAAATGATCACTAGTATTGGTAAAGGTATGCCTCCATTCATAACTACCCTGGGCCAAGAGAGTGGCTACTAAATGAATCTATATCTGGAAGTGAATTTTGCACTATGCTTCACAAGCAACATAACACAATCGTGGCTGTCAATCTTTTGACAATTTCTACAGCAACCTCACCCCATACATCTAGCCATCCAAATCCCCTGAGGTATCATTGTTATTTTCATTTTTGCGTAATTTAAATGACAATTTATTCATCGTACCATGTATATAATATAGATTCACATTTTCATAGATATACAAAGGTGTACATAGAAATACGTAATTTATAATATCTATTTGTGCAACATGTTCGTTACTGCATTCATGGAAAAATGTAAGTATATGCAAATTACTTAAATATATATTTATGCAATACAAAAATTTAACATTAGATAAATGATAAATATATAAACAATTTTTTAAATCTACAATTCACCCGTGAATTAAATACGGTTGCCATATCAGGCCGGAAGTCCTTCGTTTCATCTCGGGGTTCTCGACAAAATTCAAAGGAGAGTCAGCAATGTAATGGATCCCGATTTGGCAACTTGATTTCAGTCACTTCCTCATCGACGCGATGGGATTCCCGCTGTGATTTTCGGCTTCTACTCTGATGAGGTTATCTCCCTTGTTTCATTTCTACACAAATTTACTCGAACTACTAGATTTTCAACTATGTCACTCTATTTTAATGTCAAAACAGTTAAATGTAAGTGCTACTTCTGCTCAAGTATTTTCTTTTTTTAAACTTTCGGCTTTGGAATTCCCTTCCATATAATTGCTTCCCTGATAGTCACAACCTCCAAGAGTTTAAGTCTCACGACAATTGCCATCTTGCATCGCCTTGATTCCCATCTCTCTTTTATCCTTTCCTCGCCCCTACTGTATGTTTTTTTTTCTTCTCAGTCGACTCCTGTGGAACAATCTGCGCATCAGTATTTCTATAATTTCTTATCCTTTCTCCGACATCCCTTGTAATTTCTTCCTTCCTCTATCCTCTCATGTTCACCAGTGGCAGTACAACTATGTTTAATGTGAAACTATTATATATATATATATATATATATATATATATATATATATATGTGTGTGTGTGTGTGTGTGTGTGTGTGTGAAATGATTTGTTTTAACATTATGTTTGATCGATACTCGTATTTAAGTAGATATTCTGTTTATATTCAAACATTATAATATATTTATTTATACCGGATAAAATAATTTTTGTTACGAAAATGTGTGTCATTCGGCAGGACTAGAACGTGTGACCCCTATCCACATCGATTCGTAATGTCAACAAATGTAAACATGTTACGGAAATTAACGAAGTTTAACGAAACTAGTTATAAACAGCCGACAATTTGAAATGATCTGCTGAACATTATTTTTATCGATACTTGTATTTAATTAGATATCCTTTTTATAATCAAACAGTATCATATATTTATTTCTACCCTGCCTGATTATTTATGATAAAGTTTTGATACGAAAATATGCGTCATTCGGCAGGATTTGAACCTGCGATCACTATGCACATATAGGAAGCCACCAACTGATCTTGTGCGTCTTAGACCTCTCGTTTGGTTAATCTTCCTTAATTTCCATAGTATGTGTTTGTGCATGGGTGTGTGCGCGTGTGTGTGTTTTGTGAATGTCTGAATGTAAGTATATGCAAACAAGTTCGGCAAATACTAAAATAGATATACGTCTACATGTGTTCTTGTTCATACGTTTGTATAAGTTTAAGTATAGGCGCGTATATCACCAAATTAAAAAACGAAACATCGGTCAAGTGAAGTTATATATATATATATATATATATATATATATATATATATATATTTAGCTGATCCTTTAAGCATTGATAATATAGGTAAAAACTTAAATGCAATTTTACAAAATCAAGAAATCCAGCTCACGATTTAACAATCAAATAAATGTTTAAAAGTTGTATGTGAGAAATGCTACGACTGAAGAAAAGAGAAAGCAAAAATCCAATATGGAGTGAGTATAAAGTCATATCTAAAGCGATGAAAAAGAGAAATATTTACGATATTTTACGCCTACGCATATAAGCGTAGGTAAACACCTGAGCACATCATGCATATGCGTCTACCACACGCGACAACGCACACGAGCGAAAGCAACGAGAGCGCTTTCAACGCACGTTCGTGTGCGTGCGCGTGCGCGCAAAATGGTCGGTTTTGCTGTATCACATCTCAGCAATGCATCTATATTATTCACCTGACTCAAATCAGGACCAAAACCCGATGGATTTATCAGCTGCCCTAGATTTACTCACCAAACTATCCGCAGACGTTCGAGAATGGATGATTTCAAAATGTGTATTATATTTACATTAATATAAATAAGCCAGCAGCTGAAAGTGTACAATCTCGATAAAAACAAACATAGAATAAAGCTACCGGCTAACACCATATTAGCAGCAGTTCCCAGACCAATCCCCATGCCACTATACACTCAATTAAACAAAAAACCCACTACCACCATTCCTTCTCGGCCTACAGCCATGTGCGACACAAAAAAGGACCTGTCTAATTTTCTCTGTATAACTCCACTCTGTTAATAATAATTTAAATATTCTATGTTCACTGAATATTAAATGTTCATCCTTTGATAATGGCTTATGTAAGCCGAAAGCTCAGACCTGATAAAAAAATCATCAATTATTGCGATTTCTTGTCTTTCCATGACAACACTATGAAGCTAATCAGATCATACGAACGGATCTTACACAAAATAAATAGACAGAACTTGTCTATATTATTCAATGAAACCTGTATTAATATATATATATATATATATATATATATATATATATATATATATATATATATATGTATGTATGTATGTATATATATATGTATATATATAGTTTTTTTTTTAACCATGTTATACTTATGGGTAAAACTATTCAACATAAGGAATAGAGTTTACATAAATATAGCAGTTGACACTGATTTCAACAACGAGCGGCAAAAGTATAATCAGGGCATTTGTGTCTTGTTTTGGATTGATTAGTTCTATATGCTAGTAAAAATGATGTATTATGCGCAGCAGGATCTATTAATATAGTGTTATTATAAGTGTTATTGGGTTTGCGCTAACCATTATAATTAAGATTATTCTAGCAGCTACTGAATATAAAGGATTGTGGTTGCTATCGAAGATTTTCCAACTGTTTTATAGCTACGACTAACTGCATTCGGGCGCATAATTATTTAAGTACTTTTTATAAATATTATTGAATTGTAGATGGATTAAAACAAATAATTGCTTGAATTACTTTTTTTTACGTTTCCAATAGGAGAATATTTCTCCAATTAAACTCACCTGACATCTTAGCTCTCTGCGAAAGTAATCTTGACCCATCTATTTCTTCCTGTGATTTCTAGATCCTTGGTTAACTTCCCTTTTTTAGGAAGGACATCAGTGTCCATATCATGGACTTGGTATTTAGGTCAGCGAACATCTTCCTCTAGTTAGGGTAATCTCTCTTGAATTTCTACATCATTCTTACATATGTCTCCGTTTCTCTTTACTAAGCTCGGTTAGCTATCTTTTCTTTCTCTAACTCTCCCACTCATCTGCTGACTGTTCCGTACGTGACAACACATCGAACAATATTGATAAGGCCATTTCTTCTCACCCGTTCACCCATATATTTGTGTTTGCAGACTTTCATGTCCACAACGCCAAGTGGCTGCAAAACTCTGTCACAGATCTTGCCTGTCTATTGTATGAACTTTTCAATTACTCAATCCCTTACGCAATCATTTGGTTTCGTCACACGTTTCTACAATAATGGACCTAATTTACTTCTATACCTCTGTTTCACTTCCATCCCTGAATTTTGCAATGTCAAACAGCCTAGGCCTCTGAGAAAATCTGGTCATGCGGTAGTTTCTGTTCATATCTGCTTACACGTCTCCTTCCTCAGGAACCTTAGACGATCAGAATATCTTACCGCTAATAAAGAGCAGACTGGGAGTCCTTCCGCGATTTCAGGTGTAAGTTTTTAGCGTTCCCGTTGAAGACTGTGCCTCCGATGTTTATTTTTGAGTTGAAGCTGGAATCAATGCTTTCATACAAGCCATAAAATTACGACTTAAGCCCCATTCGTCCATAGGAATCATGTCTTCCATCTTTATCGAAGCCATGTGTCAGACCATAATCGGCGCCTTTTTGCCTCTGCTCATAATGAATGCAAAACGATCCTTAATGATGCTAAACTGTTGTTTTCTCACAGAATAAAGTAGCGTATAGCATTCCGGGTGTTCGGCTCCAAATACTACTGGCAGATCTGTAAAGCGTATTAAACGACAATAAGCTCTCGATACCCATTTTATTCAATAAAATTCATAGTCAGCGGAAAAGGCCGAAAGCTTTGCTCACAGATACTCCTCTAACTCAACATTTGATTCGTCTGGGGTGTCCGTACCTGAGCCCCCACCCCGATAACTGAGGCCCACCTGACTGACGTTCACATGAACCTATTGCTGGTTCTAACTCAATTTTAGTCTCTTTTCTGAGAAACAGTATGGTTTCCGCTTCATCAGGTCTATTGCTGATATGCTAACTACCATCATTGAGTATATAAAACAGGCTCTCGATGAGACCATTAAAGCTCGAGGTGTTGCCCTAGATATCTCCAAAGCATTTGACAGAGTCTGGCATGCTGGCCTTCTACGTAATCCACAGAGCTATGGTATGACTGGCGATTGTTTGATCTATTCCTGTCGTTTCTTTCAAATTGCATAATGAAGGTAGTATTGAGGAGACATGTTTGCAGATACTATCATACGAACCCAGGTGTCCCTCAAGTCACTGTCCTAGGTCCTACGCTTTTTCTGATCTTCATCAACTATCTTCTTGATGTAATCAGATCCTTAGTAGGTATCTACGCTGACAAAATCACCTGTTAATCCCACCTCGATAAGAAATCTGGTGAGGCTGACAATGTAAACCTCTCTGTTCACCATAAAAAAGACCTCCAAGCTGTGGTGAACTGGGGTAAGAAATGGTTTGTGAATGTTAATGCTTCCAAAACGAAGCTACTATCTTTTAACCACCATAGACAACCACCCCTACCTTCCATCAGCGTGGATCAGGGTTGTCTCCAGGAAAGCAAACACTGCCCCTCCTCGACCTATATCAGTCGACCTTAAGTGGAATGACTACATTAAATCCATAGCTAAATCAGCTGCTAAGAAGATCGATTCTCTATATAGGGCCAGGAAGTTTTTACTGTCTGAATTCATCCTGCATATATATAAATCTTCTATTCACCCGTGCATTAAATACTACTGTCACATCTAATCGGATGCTTCTGATATTTATCTCAGGGTTCTTCACAAAATCCAACGGATAAGTTGCAATGTGATCGATCTCGACCTGGTAGTTCAGCTCCAATTAATTTCTTCCCGACGTAACGTGGCTTCCTTCTGTCTTCTCGACAAATACTCTCACGGCTTCTCCTTCGATGAGTTTAGATCGCTGGTTGCTCCCTTCTACATGAATTTACTCGATCTACTAGACTAGCAATGGGGTCTCACCCTTTTACAGTAAAACCGACCAAATGTAGCCGTAACTTCTACTCTATAAGCTTCTTTTATTGCAATTCCCTCCTATGAAATTCCCTTCCGTATACTTGTTTCCCAGGTCTCTTCACACCAGAGTTCTCATCCTTCTTTTACCCATTTTCTGGCATACCCTATAATTCTTCCTCTTTCTCAACATTCTCCTCTTATGTAACCCCTCTGCATCAGTGGCAGTACTTGTTTGCTTGGTGTGAAATGATTATAAAAACACTATGGACACTGAAAAGTTTCAAGCAGACATTTTTAAGTAGATAAATGTCTCTTGCTTAGCCTTGCTGTAAAGTGTTTCCCATTTGAAACTTGGCCTCTTATAAGCAAGAAATGAAAATTCATAAACTGCTGGATAGATTTTAATTTTCTATCGTTCAATATTTACCAACGTCTCTTTCGCTCTCAGTATCCCTCGGAAAGTTTAAATTTTCCAAGTCACCTTTTCTCATTATAGTTCTAAATAATTTCAGCTGTCTTTTTTTATATTTTATATGAGTGTCCTTTCTGGTGATATTTCTTACGACTGCCATCTTTCTTATTCGCTCCGTCGATGAATGTTTCAAGATCCATCCATAAAAGTGCATTTCTAATGCATCTATTTTTTTCCTAATCCATTTGCGAAATTGGTCGATATTCAGTTATATAAAAGGGTGTATATAACATAACAATCCACAATATATATATATATATATATATATATATATTCAGTTCTCACCATCTTGCTTTAATTTTAAAATGTATCTTTTGCTAGTCCAATGCTTGTTTGGATATTTTTGTCGTATTTTTCCATCCTATGTTTCCTCTACCGCAGAAAGCAATGGCAACCTACTGCGGGATAATCTTCTGCCCAGTCAGTCATGTCACTTTTGAGACATGATCGCCTAAGCGTGTATAACGTATGGCACTTCACTGACTGACTGTTTAGTCTGTTCCCAAAGATTTGAACTTCTACACCTGCTTGATGTTTATATCCCTAATTTGCCTCTTGCATTATGGTGTTTTTCTCTTATTAATGGCCATATTTCTGTATTCTTGCTCATGGTCAATCCTTTTTTCTCTCTCTCGTTCTATTTTACCACACTCTCTAGGAGATCCCGTAGTTTTTTTTCCCGGGTTCGCCACCAAGAAGGTGTCATTTGCGTATTTTCAAATCTTAAGATTAAATTCAGTGATAATAAATCCGGTTAGGGTTTTCAGTTTTCTGTGGATGACGTCGCTAGAAATGTTGAATAAAACTGACTCAGGCTTCTTTCTATTCTTGTTTAGCAACTCAATTTGTTTCTATCCGTATGCAAGCTCTGCTGCACCCAATATAAGTTTGGGGTTATTCTAACATCATTTCTAAATATAACTAGCCTTTGCATAATTTTTTTAAAAGTGTTTTAATGCATGGAAATATTTGAAATTCTTGTGAATTAAATTTAGTAAAGATTCTTCCGGTGTTTGCTTAAACATTACGGCTAAAATGATGGTTCAATAATTTAACTTTCCAATTTCATGTTTAAACCAATTTAAATTATATTTAATAAATTAGAAAATGACATCCTATATTTATAATTTATAACAAACATGAACCATGAGAGAACAAAAAATAAAAATTCAAATTTAGTCATTTAATAATATGCACCTGATGAATTCATAGGATATGAAAATCCGAGTCGTGCGATAGACGTAAGATAATATATATATATATATATATATATATATATATATATATATATATATATATATATATGAATTAGTTATTAAGTTCTTCAGGAAAAAAGACAACAGATGGAAAATTGAACAATCAACTAAACAAAAATTTATAGGTTTACTAGAAAGTGAAAATAATTTTACTATAAAAGTAAAGGTGCCAAGGTGTTTATCCAATTGTAACATTTGAATTGTACAGATCACAACCAAGAAACTTTAGGCGAAAATGTGTAATAAAGCAAGACAATGTTCCTTAATATTATATACATCTGCCAAATGGGGTTTCAAAGATACTAAATTCATGGAATGACCCTCATCTTCTCCTGATAATAATTCAGTAGATATCTTATGGCCTATCGTGAAAAGATATTTGAGTGTAAATTGAAAGTATTCAAGCAAATGTTTCAAAAAAATTATAGTAACTTCTCAAAGTGAAACGTTGTCATAATAGATTACGTTGCGTCAGATATATTACTCTAGGCCTACCGTTTTATCGACAAATCCTTAAAACTGGTGATCGTTTTGGAAGCTCTAAAGGCGTGCTTGGCGACTATTATTGTTGTTTGGTCACGAGACAAGTCGGTTTTCAATAAGCCTACGGTGGACTGTCTCTACCTTTTTTCAAAATATGATATCTTTCCTCCTCAAGAGAGGTTACATATCGTGGTGCTAAAATACCCAACGCATGTAGATTGAATTTTTCTGCTTTTATTAAACCTAGTAGGGTAAATCTGCAGAATACATAACAGTAAAGTGAGTAGAGAAATTGATTTTGAGAGATATATCGAATTCTTAACAATTTCAATTCTGTGTGTCCATAAAATGACAATAATTCTCACTCAAAAACCACAGTAGAAGCTTTTTTTATTTAGAATATGTCTACTTCTTGAGAATTAATAATTCTTTATGTGCCACTGTCGAATTTCAAGAAGCTCATTCTCGTTACATCTACTTGGATGAACAAACTGTTATCTTCATTGATTTCGTTTCCTTTTCTTCTGATGACAGATTCCCATTCTCGAATCGGTAGGTTACAAAAAAGTTAATTCACTATAGACTTAAGTGCTCACGTTCGACTGGCCTATAAAATCTCTCGATCCTTTTCCGTTGTCATAAGCAATAATAACAGTTTTCAACCATTTATTTCTTTATTTTCGTTTTCATGAGGGTTTTTACCTGTTGGTGTATTTTCTGAACTAGAAGGGGTTAGATATTCATATATCATATTTAAAAAAATATTTCCAAAAACACGAGTGGATTGTTTGTTAGGAGATGTTTTATTTTTAACAAGTTATGAAAGGAAATCATTTTGCACTTCTAATGATAATCATTAATCTGTACTTTTTACCCATAGAAGATTATGTAAATCAAATAATGTGAAAGTGAAAGGAGTAGAAATTTTAATAAATTCAATGAATGAAAGAGATAAACGTTTCTGCGTCTTAAGTTTTAAATAAAGTGTTTTTGTTGGTATGATGAACTCGCACGCTATATATATATATATATATATATATATATATATATATATATATATATATATATATATATATATATATATATATATATATATATATATACGCTAAAATCTGCCTTTCAGTGGCAGTAGCTTAGTGGTAGAATCATCCAACTGATATCGAATCGGTCTAGTTTCAATCCATGCTGGAAGCAGTCATCTATCTAGCCGTACTGATGAGCTGTGAAAGAGTACTGTAAACGGATGACTATATATATATATATATATATATATATATATATATATAGCATACCAAGTTTGAATTATTGTGTGTGTATGTGTCGATAAAAATATATTTTGGGCAAAGGAAACAATGCTGCATGGTAACAGTTACCTTTGCACATAAAAGCAATCTTTAAGCGAAATTCCAATTTTACTTCCAATTGGTATGATGAGTTTTCATAGACTGTTTATCATTGGATGATATATTGGAAATTGATAACCCGGCTCAGATCAAAATCATGTTTTTTTAGCCATTTTATTTTGGTTTTTGCTTCGGCTTAGGTATTATTGTAGTTCTTAATCTCAGCCATGCTACCGTTTACTCAGAGGTCTTATTTAGCCTTCAAAATTCATTTCGCGACGGAAAACTTATGTGACATCGATACCGGAAATCAAAATTTGTTTACATCCATTCATTTTCCTTTGAATTTAAGGTTTTACTTTGACTGGAAACAACTATTGCTTTTTAGTCTTTCGTGCCAACGTCCAAAAAGTCTGGGGTCCAGGACTATAGATTAGTTTTGAAGCTTTCATTACACCCGAGCAACGCCGGGCTATACAGCTAGTATCATTGTAAAAATATTATGCATTTGTGGATTTCACGAATATTCAGACCGTCGATGATAATAAATAAATATATTGTTTAATAAATATACAAACATTTACTGAAATACGGGCATTCACTGGAAATAACATTCAATAAAATATTTAGATTAATAAATGAAAATACTCACACACATACATACACACAAATATATATATATACATAGACTCATATAATCATAAATGTATAAATATTTTCTCATATTATCACATACATATATATATATATACTCATGTATTCACAAATGTATATATATATATATAGTCGTGTACTTTCTAATAATATATATATATACATATATCAAGAAATATCATGTTAGATTAATAAATAAAAATATTTATACATATATATAATACATTTTTAACACATACACCCATATACTCATAAATGTATATATAATATCCTCAAGTCACAAATATATATAAGTATGTAAATACATATATATATATATATATATATATACATATATATATGAATAGTTTTATATTTTCACAATGTATATTGTGTACTTTCTAATAATATATATTAAGCAATATAATATGTCAGATTAATAAATGAAAATATTCAAAAGTATATGCATATATACATATATATATAATATATATTTATAATATATGGACACACTCATATAGTCATATATATATATATATATATATATATATACTCTCATACAGTCACAAATAATATACACACATATATATATATGTGTGTGTGTGTGTGTGTGTGTGTGTGTGTGTGAATATATTTTCATATATTTGCAAATGTACATGTATTGCTGTGCTATTTCTAACACTATATATATATATATATATATATATATATATATATATCTAAAAGTACGTGTAATATAACGTTTTTTTTATATGTACCTATCTGATAAGTGGAAGCTCGTATGTATGTATGCTTATGTACATGAAAGTAAGAAAACAAGTCGCAGGTGTGTTTCCCTCCACTTTTCTATTTGTATTCTGTATCTCTCTAAATATTATGGATTAACGGTCGAGATTTCTAATGCATAAACAGTGATTCCAGGCACTGTATTTTACCCGCAAACACAAACCTCGTAAACATATTTATAAACTTATTCTAATATGTACGATTTAAACAGATTTTATATTGCGTTTCCATTCCCTTTTGAATCGAGAAAACACGCGATGTCTGCTTACTTGTTTTAAGTAAATTCAATCGTATTGCTTTCTCTGGTATCTCCGATATTATTATTATTATTATTATTATTATTATTATTATTAGTATTGTTATTGTTATTATTATTATTATTATCTCATCTGTTTGCTCTTGTAGTTTAATTCTTTTTTTTTTCTGTTTAGTCTCTTTCTTTTCTTGATTTTGTGATTCGTTTTCTGGGTTTTCTTGGTGTTTTCTTCTTTTTCTTCTTTCCGTCTGACTTTATCACTTCTTTATCTTATAATTCGTTTGTTCTTCTTCTTTTTCTTCTTATTTTTTTGCTTCTGCCTTTTATTTCACTGTCTCTATTTCTTCATCGAGTCACCGTCTTCTGCTTCGGTTTTGCTTCTTCCACATCTACCACATTTCACCTTTTTCTTCTTGTTCTTCTTCTTCTTGTTTTTCTTCTCCTATCATTGCTTTTTTTCTTCTTCTGATGCACACTGCTCATTTGCCTATTCATTTCTTTATCTGTTTTGTGCTTTATTTCCTTCTTCTTTCATTTTACTTCATTATGCGGTATACATGAATGTAACTAGGAATTATGCACAAATTTATGGATTTCAAAAGACCAAGTTCTAAGCTGATCACACAAACTCTCTTATCGAACGCTAAACTATACAACTCATAATAATCTATCGCAGTGTTTATATTTTATATAATTTTCCCAAATCATATTCTTAAAGCTATCCATTCGTTAGCGTACATAAGCAAACACGCTTAAAAAAAGACTGCCATAACATTGTGAATACATTTCTGTTGCTTATATTTCTCCTTACATTGAGTCATTTACAATTTCTTTCCCTGTTTCTGAGTATCGGACATAGCTGGGCATCTAAATTACTCAGTTAAACTCTATAATATTTCGAAAAAATAAACATCAATAACGAACCAATATTAATAAAATTTATTTACATACTGTGAAATGGTTAGCGAGCTTGTCTCACTACAATCATTACAATTGAGTAGTGAATTCAATTTTCACTTGGTGCCCAATACTTACGGCCTTGTGCCACATCTAAGCTGCGCATAGAAAATCGTCATATTTTATAAAAATCTCATAAACCTTTAATTATCGTAAATTATTACCATTCTCACAAAAAAACATTAGAGAACGCATTAAACTTTTAGTAATGGTTGATCTTAGCTCACGGAAAGTTACACACACACACGAGAGAGAGAGAGAGAGAGAGAGAGAGAGGTATGTAAATCGCCTCTCCTGACATTCAATGTACTCTTGTAATCTGAATTAATTCTTCCGTTCATACCACCCACAATTTCTGTTTGAATTAAGACATGAGGATGTTTTCTATATATTCTGTTACTTCAGGATGACTGCTATCATGAGTTCCAGCGTATATGCGTCTTGTACTAGAGTGAATTAAGAATTGTACTAGAGTGAATTAAGAATACACAAATTCGCCTACACATGCCCCTTCACTAACCAGCAAAAGCGGTTTTACACAGATATACACATCGCTAAATACATTTCCTGTGATAATTATAATTTCAGATAATAGAGTGAAGCTATTATTACAATAAACAAAGATTTTAAAATACAATGTATGTATATAGCAAAAATACCATTAAAATTTGCGCTGTGGTTCAGTGGTTATAGACTCGGAACGGCAAATCGAGAAACCGAGTTCGAATTCCTGTTGACTTCCTCGTATTCACTTACGCACAAATACTCTCCATTTATGGATTAAATAAGAAGACAGATTGGGTTCTATAGCCTTGGCTGGTAACTAGTCTACCGCAGAAATCAATGGCAACCTACTGCGGGATAATCTTCTGCCCAGCAATTCATGTATATTTCGAGACATGATCGCTCAAAGCGTGTATCACACATGGCACTTAACTGACTGACCATTAAAATTGTCGAAAGAAGTTACTGAAATGAGTACTAACCTATTTATCACTGTTTCACTCAGAAGTCCTACTGACCTGTTACTGAAGTCTGAGGTTCGAGAAACACCGGTTAGTCAACACTAATGGCTATCAACAACTTCCTATACATTTTAATGCGATTGGTTTTCAACATCACTCCTACCCTTTCCTCTACTATTCATTGATGTAGTATGATTAATTAGGTTAATCGTTGTTTTTCGATGAACTTCTTGCATATACAATGTCATGTTCTTCAATGCTCTAAACTTTTTTCTTATTACGTGCCCTTGAAATTGGAAATGTCCCTTACTGATTATAATTATAAGATTCATTTGTTTTTCTTTACCCTAAAACAAACTCGTTGCCCATTTTTTCAGTCCATGTTATTCTCATGATTTATCTGTAGTATCACATCCTTGTTGTCTCATATTTCTTATTACTCTGTGAGATGATGATCTAGCATACACTATCATATAGATGTGATACGCTATAATAGATTAGCATTGTTTTTTGTTGTTTTAAATGAAATTTTCCTGTTTCTTCATACTTTGCTTAGATTTGAACGAGCTATTCAAGTGCATTTTTGGATTTCTGTCCAGGCTCCGTTTTGTTAAAATACTTAAAAGATATTTAAATTTTTGAACTCCACTGATTTTCTATTTCCAGTTCTTGAGTTTTTATAATTGTTGACAACCATATATTCTGTTCTATGAATGACAACAGTAAGTTCTTCTTTCCAACACTAAACTATTTCTTCTCCTTTTCCCTTGCTAAGCTCTGTAGTATTTCTTATAGTTTTCTGCAGTGCTAACACAATATTTACTTATAAATAACAGTTTATCAATTTCGTTTTGATAACAAACATTTACCAAACTATGTTCTAATCTAACAGGACCCTGCATGAAGTTATCCCCTGCACTGAAACTGACCATGAGATTATGTTTGCAAACTAAGTGTCTGTATCAAACCAACCGAGAATAAGTAGAACAAGGTATCCAAAAAAAAAACATCAAATTTTGAAGTTTCCAAATCTAGCACCATTTTCACAAGATAACTGCAACGTTTCAATGGCTCTTTAAGTAAAATATACTAAAATAAGATAAAATGCGCCGACAAAAAACTTTCTGGACGATACCGTGACTTCTTAAGAAAAAGTCCATTCTACTTCATTGAACATCTCCCCAATAATAGAACTACTCTCAAGAAACAGATCTGGACAGGGTGTGGATCATGCCTGAACATCTGACCGACGAAAGAAAATCACTTTTTTGCTAAGCACTTCTGCTCCGGTTTCAGGCTGGAAAGCAAAATAGGCACCAGACTGAATAATAATATTCAAGTCCATGATAGATTGAACTCCTGTGTTTGAAGCAAAATAAACCACAAAAACAAACCTGTTGCTGTAAACCTTTTTATATAATGTTGAATCCTGAGTCATAAATTCATACTACCTATGCCTACTGAACATCTCCATGTGTTTTATATCTCTACAACTCAAAAAACGAAATTGGGATGCATTCATAATTAACACTTAAGTCACTCGTTTTGGACGTCAGTCAGTCAAGTGCCATACGTGATACACGCTTGGGCGATCATGTCTCGAAAGAGACATGACTGACTGGGCAGAAGATTATCCCGCAGTAGGTTGCCATTGCTTTCTGCGGTAGACTGGTTGCCGACCAAGGCTATAGAACCCAATCTGTCCTGCTATTTAACCCATAACTGGAAGGAAGAAACGGATTAATACCTTTCCCAACGGTATTTGCGCGTAAGTGAATGCAATGAATTCAACTGGAATTCGAACTCGGCTCCCCGATTTCTCGTTCCGAGTCGATATCCACTGTACCACAACGCACATCAAATACTTGTTTCGGCCAGCTGACAAAATTGAGGGAAGAAATATTAAGACGTTGTTTAGAGTAACTGACTTAGCTAACAGATCCGCATTTAGGAGCATGATCTACGAGGCAATTGCCATCAGAAGAACAAGCGTATTCATTCAATACAAGGCTCACAAGCAACTCAAAGTAGAGTGTTACTAAAAAAAATATGTGGAGTAGACGAAAGAGGAGTAAGTAGGAAAAGATGATGATGCGGATAAGGAGAGATGACGATTGAAGAGCATCCACGGTTGAGTCACCCGAATAATCAGCAGTTCATGAAATTAAATGGAAATTTGTTTTCACGGAATAGAAGAAAAAGGATGGTGAATTGACTCTGTCTTCATAATATGGCTAGTTTTAGGTATAATGGATTAAACATATCGACCGGATCATTTTATCTCCAGTTTTACAAGATTTGTCGATTTGAGTTAGACTAATAAATTTTGTAAACATTATACGCACAAATACTTCTGCTTGCCATATCTAAACATTGATTTACTTGTTTATATGTGTTCTGAAAAGATTCTTTGATTGTGAAGCTGTATCTGCACATGTTGCTCATAAATATGTTTTCAGAATTAAACTCATTTTCCGAAGATTCAGTGTGTTCTGATATAAATCGCGTTATCACGATGGATTTCCGTTTGAATTTCGCAGGCGGAAATACGAGAAAGAAAGAACGAGAAGAAGAGAAAGAATTAATGTTTGTCTCTTTCCATGTTAGCATATATTCTCTTATGTCTGTTGAAAAGATTTTTAAATCACCAATATTCATCCCTGATAGTTATTTCTAAAAGAATTACTGTCATTTCTTACTTTCACGCGAAGATGGTATGTGTACCAATGACGATAGTATTTTTGGCTTTTAATGGACAAAACACATACATATAAACACATACAATTCACGTATGAATAAAAACTAGTCAGTGACATAGCAATATGAGTAAAGGCAAAAATAAAACTCATCTTCGACGACGCGATTTTCTCTTAGATGGACTTTATCAAGATAGATATATTTTATTTTGCAATACGTATTTAAAAACAAAAGTAAGAGAAAATGAATAAAATCAATGACAATATTTACTGACTTTTGGTTATTAGAGATTAAATTAAATCACTTACCCTTCTTCATAATTTATCTTGACTTTCAGTTCGCCTGAAGTATAATTATGAACGTTCTTGTTGCAAAATGAAATCCTTACAAATATTTTGATATAGTACATCTGATGACAAGATGCCTCGAATAAGATAAATCAGGAAATATATATATAGTTTGTGTATAAATAAATATACATATGGGTATACAGTCAAGTATACACATATATAAAAAATATTATTCAGGGGTTAATGAAACAGTGTTCAATCTAGTATAACAAATATATTGATTATATATTTATAAGTATAATCCTACGACGGTGGCACAACTCAAAGTTTCATACGTTAAGCAATCATCATCATCATTATATATATATATATATATATATATATATATATAATATGCACCATATAGTCATCAGCAGACAGACCTGTCTTCCTTTATTACAGCTAACAGCTCATCAATACGGTCAGACATCCGCTTTCTACCAGCCGTGATTAAAACCCGACTGATTAGCTTTAGTCGGAGCGGTTACCGCTAACCTACCGGCGCACGGAGGCGGAAGGTTGACTCGCTACTCGCTAAGCCATAGGCGCATGGAATAAAACCAACTGTTCATGCATTTATTTTATAAAGAGTGTTCAATACAAAGAATAGCTTAATATTTTGATTTTGCTATTACAATGGTTAATATAACCATTATATTACCACACAAAAATCTTTCAGAATAATATTGTTCCTCTTCAGACGATATTTTGAAATTAAATGATGAAGATGACATATTTTCAAAAGAATAAAATGAATTTATGTTTATTCAGAAACTTCAGGAGAGTTGGTTTGAGGAAGTTAAGCAATATGATTGTGGATGTGTAAATATTGCTAAATCAAAAGTGAGAAATAGGTTGAACTATGGTGTTTGAAATATTTGTGTCGCGTAGAGAACAATGCAGCATAATGTAAAAATATAAAACTATTTTATTTTGTCTGGGTAAGATACATACTCATGATGCAAAAGAGGCAGAAAATGATATTAAGACATGGAATGGATTACAGGGAACTACACAAGGAAATAACAAAATGTAGACAGGTTAAAGAGGAATGGCTCAATGATAAATGTATAGCGAGATTAACCAGAAATAATAATGCAGACATGCATAAGAAATAAAAGAACTGTCAGGACAAAAAAAACCCAGCTCTTCCACAGGCTGTACAGCATCCAAGAATGCAACACTCATACTGCAGAAAGAGGAAATACGCCAAATATGCGAAGAATATTAAAAAAGATCTTTTCCACGACAAGTGAGAGCAACCTATAATACACAAGCATGACAACGGACCGGAAATATTAAAGTCTGAAATGGAATCTGCAGTAGCTAAATGAATAGAAAGAAAGCAGCGGACCAGACGGCATAGTGATAGAGCTGCTGATAGCCCTGGAAGAATTTGGTATAGAGAAAATTACTGAAATAATAAATGAAATTTATAATAGTGGGGTAATACCAGATGACCTCAGCAAGTCTATCTTCATAGCACTACATAAGAAGCTAGGAGCAAACGAGTGCGAACTCCACAGAACCATTAGTTTAATAACACATATAACAAAACCGATAGTTCGAATCCTGATGAATAGAGCGAGAAGCAGAATCAGGCCATAGATAAGACAAGAACAGTGTGGTTTCGTTAAAGACACTGTAACAAGGAATGCCATATTTATGATTAGGACGCTCTTTGAAAGGGCTATACAAATGAAGAAAAACTTATACTTGTACTGTATTAATTATGCGAAGGAGTTTGACAAATTAGGCCACAAAGAATTGATGGAGATGTACAGCAGCCTGGACATATTTGGGAACGACTTGAGTAATCAAGAATCTTTACTGGCAACAAACTGCTTGCATACGGACAGGTAACGAATAGAGTAGATATACAAAGATAGAAAGAGGCGTAAGACAAGGATGTGTCTTTTCACCGGATCTGTTCACCTTCTGCAGCGAGAATATTTTGAGGACCCTAGAAGTAATACCTGGATTCGTCATCGGAGACCATAATTTAAACGACCTAAGGTACGCAGATAATACACTGCTTATAGCAGACACAGAAAGGAAACTACAAGATCTCCTACAGAAGGTAGCTGAAGAAAGTAACAAGAAAGGACTAGAAATAAACTGCAAGAAAACCGAATGCATGGTCATCAGCAAAAAGGGCAGCTCAATATGCCAAATACAAGTCGGGGATACTAGAATCAAGCAGGTACAAAAGTTTAAATAAGTGGGAAGCGTTATAACAGAAGACGGAAAGTGCGACACAGAAATCCGAAGGCGAATTGGCATGGCGAAGGAAGCATTCCAGAAGTAGAGTAAGGTATTAAGAAACAGGACAATTTCACTAGTAATTAGAAAGAGATTACTGGATTGCTACTTGATGTCCTTCCTTCAATATGAGAGTTCATGCTGGACAATACCATGAAAGATGAAGAAAAAAATTAAAGCAACTGAAATGTGGTTCTACAGAATGATGCTGCGAATATCATGAATCGAGCATGTGAGCAATGATGAGGTCTTGGAAATGATGGAAAAAAAGGAAATTAATACTGAGCATTAGGAAGAGACAGCTGAATTTCCTGGGACACGCAGTAAGGAAGGAGTGCTTGGAGAACCTGTTACTAACAGGCCAGATAGAGGGAAAAAGAGACAGGGGAAACAACGGATAACATATTTGAAGGACCTAATCAGGTGGATGAAGGAACGAGGATTGCATGGTGTAACAGGGAAAGGCGTGCTCAGAGCCACCAAGGATAGGGAAACGTGGAAAGCCATGATCGCCTACGTCCTGAAGAGGCAGGGCACATAGAAAAGATACATACTAGAAACATACATTATGCAAATGAGTAGACAATAGTTTTTAACAGTAGGTTTTTTTTCTGTTAATAAAAATTTTATTTTGTACTATCGTATTTGTTAAAAATTAGAATTAACTAATTATGGTATACCAAAGTATACTGGAGTTATGAAAACCAAATAAGTATTGTTTGGGTCATTAATTTTAAGAAAATAAGTTTTGAGTGTTAACAGAGTATTATTTATAAATGAAAATTATAATTAAATAATTTTAAAGAGAAATATTTACGTGTTTATATAATAGTGTAAATTCATTTTTATGGTTTAGTAGTACTTTATTTTTAGTAGTACTTTATTTTTAGTAGTACTTTATTTAGTAGTACTTTATTTTTAGAGAACCTTAATCTGTAGCTTTTCATTTAGGTACAACCCTTTATATTCTTATAGTATTCAATATCAAAAGGCCTACGTTTACTAAGTATATTGTCTCTAGTAAGAAACATTTGCCAACTTGTCTATTTCGACGAAGATAATAGAGTAACTTCCCAATCCTAATATTTGTAAACACATTTCTTTGAGACAAAAATTCTCACTGAAATATTTTGGTGAGAGAAACTTATTTTTATCATGAATCTCTTATTCTTGCTAATTGCTGATTATTGTTCAAGAGCCAATGAACAGCTGTCGATACATGCATTACTTTGTTTAAGTATATGTAACAGTATATATTTTTAAAAACCATTGTTGCTAGTATTTAGAAGATTTTTATTTTCTCGACTAATCTTTAATATTCAGTTATTGTATTTTCTTTAACACACGTTCAGTGACAATTTACCTTTAGAACGTATTAATTGACTTTTTCGGAATATTATATATATTTTTAATCTAACCTTTTAGTGTTTCATTCTTATCATTGATCAATTCATTGACAAATAAGATACCTTCAGAGAGTATATGATGTACTCAATAATTATGCATTTATTTAGAATTCCCTAAAACAATCATTCTTTATTAAAGAAATTTCCCTTCTATTTTGTGTATTCATATATATATATATATATATATATATATATATATATATAAGTTAATTGTCAAAATACTCCGTTTAGACACACTCCAATAAATTATTCTCTTTGTTCGCTCCTTCCCGATAAATGACGGTAAAACATTTACTGTTCCTTAACGCTTATTTTTAATTTTACAACGCTCAATACAAAAATAGAGTTAAATATTATTGTGATATGATTAATTTAAGTGACAGACTTCTCCACATTAATTCAATTAACGCTATATCTGTATCTCGATATCGAGCACATTCTAACAAGTAACATGCATGAGAAAATACTTTTCTATGGGTAAACCACTGAAAAAATACAATCTTGGCACTAAGCTTTTTCACAGACACACACACACTCAAACATATATATATATATATATATATATATATGATTAAACCATTACAATGTAAAAAAGGGCAATTGACCAACATCATATAATAAATATAATGGAGAGCCATACAGAGGTTCTAATCTCTAGATAAATCTTGTCTTGGAAATGAACAATGAATATATATATATATATATATATATATATATATATATATATATATATATATCCGAGTGAGCATAGAATGAGGAGAGAAAAGAATAATTTTTTTCCCGTCCAAAACATTAATTTAAACAGTGCTCGATATATGATGTATAGAGCTGTGATTATTTATTATAAATTATGTTTTAGAACTTTGTACATAATCTTTTTTAAATATGTCCTTTTCTCTACAATCATATGGTTGTTTCAGTGTTTGGACTCCAACACATCATAAGGAGAAGGAGAGAGTAAGAATTTGGAAACATTCTCTGTTTATATTTGGTTCGTTGTCGTTGTGGGGGTTGGTTTGGGTTATTGATAATTAAGTGAATGTGTCTTTCGTTTTGACCGTTAGACTTTTGAAGAACCTTATGTGTAAGTGTCAAATTGTTGATTAATGGTATTATCTGTTGGAATGTACGTTTTATCGGTCGAGTATATCTTTTGGTTAGAATTTCTAACAGAGCGGTGCGTGGAGTGGTCAGTTTTGTATGTTTGTGTGGGAGTTCTTTTTTGGGTGTGTTGTTTAGGAACTTATTTTATTTGCTGAAATTAGGAATGTTTTAGGACTGCATTATAGTTGGCTATCGTTTAATTTATTGATGTCTGTTGTTAGCGGACTCATTTCATGTATTTACTTTGATCCTGTGGCTAGGTTTTCACTTTGGGGTTTCTTAGATAGACGTGATAGGGGTGGGGTGTTTTTTCTTTCCAATTTTGATTTTTTCGGTATGGAATATTTTTTTTAATTTTTATAGGGTTTTTTATATATATTTTTTATTTTATATTCAAGTTTGGAGTATTATTGTATTTAGGCGAAGTTATTTCAAGAAATCTAAAGTTGTACTTTTTAGGAAGTAAATGCAAATTAGCATTTTATCATTTTTTTATATGAAGTTGTATGTTTAATCTTGATTTTAATTTAGACCATCGGTATTTTCTTTTAATTTTTTTATATTATTTTTTCTATAAATTATCGTTTGGAATCCTATTCATTTCTTTTAATTTTTTATATATTTTATTTATATAGATATTTTTGCGGGTATTAGATTTTACTTTAAGGATTTATTAGATCAATATTTTTCTATAGCACTTTTTATCTTTTATAATAAAAATATCTATTCAAATTTCCAGTAATTTTAGTGTGATTGTAGGTTAAAATCTTACGTGTGCGTACAGTTTACTTTTGTGTATGGTATAATTATTCTGAAGTAGCATATTTAATCTTGATTTTGAATATATGAATTTTGATTACTCTCTCCTTCTCCCGATAATGTGTTGGAGTCCAAACAGGGAAACAACCATATGATTGTAGAGAAAGGACATATATATAAAAAAAATTATGTACATGTTCTAAAACATAATTTACATATATATATATATATATATATATATATATATATATATATATATATATAAACATATGCTATTAAATATAAGAGACAATGAATGTCTATTATGTTTAATTATGAGCCGTTCTAAACGTCGTATTTTTGCTTTAATTTCAGTTGAAAATAAAAACAAAAATTCTCCAACATTTGGATAATTATTTATTGGTTTTCTTCTAAGCTTTCGGCTCACATGAGCCATCTTCAGAGAGGTTGTTTAAACTGAAATATTATAAAATCCACCATCACCGACGATTTTATTTTGTGTTGACATAAAACTCCGCTTGGCAACGGCAATAGTTACCAAAAATAATGAATGCAGTTCTTAAATTTGCGATGCGGTTTTATGACGTCACACTGCGGGCTAGCGCGAAATGACAACAAAACCATGTAGTCAAATGCAATGTAATAAGTTATTTCCTGTTTTAAATTTGATTTTATTGAATGTTGGTTGTTTTGATTTGATGTACATGGCCTTCAATATCTGCAGGTTCCTCTTACTGTGTGTATGAGTAAGGATCACCGTATTGTTGAACAAAATCTGTCTGATATTACCTACATGTTTATGTTTTTCAGAGAAATGTTATTTAATAGTACTCTGATCAGAAAGATGACATGTAAGTCTACGGGAGAGCGTGGTTGTAGTAAAACCAATATATATACTAGGTTTTTGATTAGTATCAGAGATGCAATCTCTGAATGGGCCTGTAAATTGGTACACTACATGTGTGACTATTACGTTTTTTTGTTTGTGTGTGTGGTTTAGTGGTTTTTTATTTTTTATTTATTTTTTTTTTAGAGAGTTCTTTACAGCTATCACGTGATGCGCTTGGTTGCGAAACATGTAGCTGTCTGACAAATTTATAAAAAAAACTTCTCAAAACCCCATTCTTATTGCTAAATAATATAAGGTTGATGGTAGGAGAAAACATAGTGCCTCACTTATAGCTAGGTGCTTTTGATACTCTGATTTAAATACTATTTTTGTATTTTCAACCAAAGTTTTTTTAATGCTAGCGTAGGAAGATACATTCTTATATCATGATAAGTTTGTGTGAATTTGTGTGTATGTTTGTGTTCGTGTTTAATATGTGTGCGTGTTCATAAACCTGTACAGATAACTTAAAGAAAGAACGATAGTGAACATAAAGACGCAAAATTAGTTTTATGTTTATTATTTGTCGAACGAATTTCTTGAATGTTCTTACTTTGACAGCCTTCGAAAGTGGAATTGATTCCGAGGACACTTGCATCTGTCGGAATCTGTCAGAATGTAAAACCGACCCAGGATCTCATTCATGCGGTTTTAAGGACATCTTAGCACAACTTCGCCTCAGCGAACATATACAAAATAGAATCCATCTTCGCTATGACACAGCGGAAGTTTTACAGCGAGAAAGACAGCTAAATCTCATCGGCTTGATTTGAATTGGCAGCCATCTTTGCTAATAAGAAGCAATGTGAGTGACGAAGGGGTTTGCTTCGTTTTCGGTTTTATTGCTTGTCTAACGGAAAAGGCCTTTGATATTAGATGACACATGAAATGCGAATCGGTAACATGACCAATTTACTTTGGAATTTGCTGTATTATGAGAGGAGCTTTCATTCACGATTGACAAATGTCGCTGGCTTTGAAAATCTGACAATTCAATATTTTTTAAACATTTCTTAGGCTGAAAAGTAAGGAAATAGGAGGAATATTATTAAATTTGCTTAATTTCCAAAATTATAAATGTACAAATACATCATTAGTACTGTGTTGAAACAAACGTTCGTAGCATTATTCGATAGAAACTCGCGTTTATACTTATATACATATATATTGAAAACAGATATAGGGGTTGTTCTAGCGAATTAAATTGGTATAGTTGAAGAATTTTCGAGAGGTCCAGAACCTTTTGTTTTAAGTGCAGATTTATTCTTATTATTATCAATGTCATTTATCTTTGGTATAATACATTAAGTGTCCATAATTATGTGTCGCTACACGTGTTTCGAACCCAAACAAACACGTATGCATATCAATCTTCTGACTTGTTCACCGACCACTTATCTATATATACACAGTGTTTTCGGCCATCTGAAAGACAAACGGATCTGGATATGTAAATTCACAAAATTATTTGTCTGAGAAGAGTCAGATTTGTGATCGAAACATATATAGCGACACTAAGATAACCATGAAGACTTAATGTATTATACAAAAGATAAATAATATTAATAATAATTATAGCAATAAATCTACACTTTAAACAAAATGTAAACGACTTCTCACACTTTTTCAATTATATATATATATATATATATGTGTGTGTGTGTGTGTACATATATATATACCTGCAGAACGACACGGGGTCTCGAGCATAACGCACTCTTCAGGTTGTGAACTATTGCGTTTTTCATGCATTAAACCCCGAGTAATGCTATCGGTGATGTACAGAATGTATTAATATATAGTTTATTGTTCTGTTATATTGCACCAAGTACTATTTTATTAACACAATCATTCAATGTGCAATATCATATATAATTCAAGATGACTTTTCAGAGTATTCTTCTACACAATTCTTTTGTGAGTTGTGAGTTATTCGTTTTTTTTTTTACATTTAACGAGAAAAAACTTATTGATGCACTTTTTATTCAAGAAAAAGAAAACGCTTAACTGAATGAAAAAAAAATATATCTACCGTTTATAGAAACCGTGTCATAGATGAGAGCACTGTTTTCTGGATTTATCAGTGGAAATGTCGATCTGGAATTGAGAGGAATTTCAGCCCATTTACAAAGGATTTATGAGGAATTCGTGGAAATGCTGATTTGAATATTGTAACCTATTTTAAAACATTTTGATAAGCGATGATGTTTAGGTGCTTCACGATTTAACAGAAAAAAGATTTACTCTACTTCATTTTCATCTTACCCAAATGCAATAAATATTACTCATTTTTGAAAAGACTGATTGTAGGTGGCGAAAAAATGCATTGTTTAGAATAATGTAAAAAGAAAAATGTCCTGAATAAAATGAAATAAGTCGCTGATAATAATTATCTAAAGCGGGCCTGAACCTAAAGTAGGTGACACTCTGTGTCTAGTGGAATTAGACAAGCGTTCTGCATGAAGTGCTGCTTCCGCAAAATCAGATTTTGAATTCAGAATGTAACATTTCCAATTGACTTGTTTAAAAGCACTAATCGATTTAAAGTTTCAGGAATTGACTAATTCCTATAATGTTATAATATTATAGGTCTCTTTGAAGAAATTCACAAAATGTGTAAAACTTGGCTCTGACGTCCTACTAAACACACTGTATCAACCTAAACTTGCACATTCAGATTAACACATAAGTCGATTCTTAGAAAATTAATTTTATATTTCTTCCCAAGTACCTCATCGAGGATTATTGTGATTGATGTCTTTTTTTTTACGGCTTATCAACCTTTGCCAGAAAGCTGGAACATATTTTTTAGTTGATAAGAATTATTTTGGTGGTGGGATATGATTATGACTTACTGATAGAAGTCACACTAATGAATTCATAGGTAAGTAAGAAAAGTTGTTAATTTATATTTTTTCCCAGTACTTGTGGTGTAAGGGAATGTCAGCAACTCTCGTGAAATTAGAACTCGGATTTTCGGGTTCTAATTTTGGGAGGTTAAACGTTAATTGACCTGCACATCCAAGCTTAAAAGACCTGTTATTTCTAAAAAGTTACCCGTCTAGGTACTGACCAGGCTCAATGCTCCTTAAGTTTTGTGACCATTGGAGAACCAATGTCACAAAGACATATAGCTGTTAGCTTTTATCGAAGAGCCGAATTCGAATGTCAGGATAATTAGATTCCGTGACGCACAAATAATATAGAGAAATGTATGGAATGATATAAATGGTTTCAATTGTAGGACGTGTATAAAAAAGCATTGTTTTTGAAAATACGGTTAACTTATTCATTTTCTTTTTCATAATGCTAAAACAGAATTAAACATCACAAATAAGTTTGATAAATTTTAAATAAAAATAACCTGATTAAGAACTTCAATTATATAGAAGTCTTTTAAAACCTAGACAAGTTCACCACCAAAGAATATAATTTCTGAAAGGATATAATTATGAAGTTGTCTAAAAAGAAGAAGAATATAGACCACAATGGTGCATATGGTTCAATAAATCTACACACCTAAATACAGTCTTTGAAAATGACTTGAAAATCCCAAATTTAACTTCCGCCATAAAATGTCAAAATACCTACTTAAAATAATGAATTAAATATATATTTTAAATCATTCCCTAATTTTTTGTGGCCTATTATTTTTATTTAATTAGATTCTCTTTTTCGCTATTTTTTTCGATTTACTCAATTTACATTAGGGTATGCGTTGTAATGCAGTGGATATCGATTCGGAACGACAAATTGGGGAGCCGAGTTCGAATTCCAGTTGAATTCCTTGCATTCACATACGCACAAATACAATTGGGAAAGGTATTAATCCGGATTTTCCCTCTAGTTATGGGTTAAATAATAGGACAGATTGGGTTTCTATAGCTTCTTTCGAGACATGATCGCCCAAAGCATGTATCATGTATGGCACATAACTGACTGACCTTTTACATTGTTCTGACTATTGTCATTTTTGCTACCCTTATTACAACATTTCGGCCGTTGTATGGTCCATCCTTCTTCAGGTGCTAGGAATTTCGAACAGAACAATTTCTTACAGGTGTATATCATTTTCATTCCATGAGTCGCCATGGTCACCATGTAGTCATGTCTAAGTTATTTGTTCACCACTGCTGTAGCCTGGTGATTGAACTCACAACTCTTTGAGTCAAGTCTGTTGAACAAACCAACGTCTATATCTACTGTCCAACTGTCTTTGAGGACAATAAAGATGAGGAAAATAGTCCAAACGATGTAAATAAAAGTTCTTTCGTCTCTCTCTGTCTCACTCTCTCTCTCTCTCTTTCTTTCTCTCTTTTTCGACGTTTCTTTTCTCAGTTCATTCTTATCTTCACCGTTCACGTTCTCATTTCTTCTTCATATTTTAATGTACCTATTCCGATTCTTTCTCTTTCCCACCCTTAAATTATTTCTTTCTATTTTTCGCCTTCTTTGCGTTTCCTTTTTTTTTCTACATTTTATTGGAAAGAAAAGAATTTATAAATGAACATAACAAGCAAATGATTGAAAAGAATGGCTGAATAATCACTTAAACATCTAATGAAAACTTTAACGAAATAAACGGGCCTGATTAAGATACCCCCGTCATGATAGGTGATACTTAAGTTCTGCTCGGGTATGGAGAAACATGAATTGTTTGATTTTGGGCGCATTGAATGTATAAGATAGTCTTTCCTCTATTTAGCTACCATAAATGTCCGAGGAGTGAACAGCTATCAGGTCGTGGTCGTTTTGGGGTTTTAAGGTGCTCTTATAAATTGTTTGTTATCTGTTTATAAATTCACTGAAGATCGTGTTATGTTCTTACGAAGATCATTAGTATAGAGCAGAGAGAGAGAGAGAGAGAGAGAGAGAGATTAGGACTGAGAAGAGAACGCTGGTAATTGCCAAAATTTATATCACTGTCTTGGGATGACTTGCCGTTAAAATGGCCTTTATGGACTTACCTGTTAGAAAAGATTTGATAATTCAGAAAGCCATTCCATAGATTTCTTATCCGGTGTAGTTATGTAGCAATCCCATAATCTCACATTTTACGATAGGCATATAATATATATTAAGCAATGACCTTCGTGCCAATTCTGTGAGTAATGACAAGTAAGATATCTGTTTTTGATCTAGCAGAACGAAATCTATAGTAGTTATCGCTGAAGGGGTATACAACAAAGTTTTTATTGATTATAGGTCGAAGATTTTGCTGATGACATCAAGGAGGCTAATAGATCGATATTGCGACAAATGAGCGCTCACCGGTATTCTTAAAATTAGGACACATAGCTGATACATTCAATAGGCTTGGGAAGTATCCCCCGTTCAGCGGTTAACGGCTTTGCTAGGATTGGAAATAACTGCTTTTACCATCTCTATCACGGGAGTAAGAAAAGAAGTTTACCAAATTTTTTCTCGGATAATTTGCTTCTCTATCAGCTATTGTGCCAATATTTTTTTTAATTCATTTCATACCAAGAATGCTTATAAAGACGCAAAAGATTACTGAGACTGGAATAAACTGAGAAAATTTTACAGAGTAGAAAAGAACAATAAAAGAAATATATTTAAAATAAATACGGACGGTAATGGTCGACGTTGAATTTAAATATATACTTGGCAGATAAACAAAAAAGCCGGAAAAGAATTGTATACAAGAGGGGGTGATAGAAGCGAACATATGAGAATAAAGCTTGTGGTTCTCATCTTTCTTACTCTCTTTACCTCGTAGGAAAAGTTATCCAAAAATAAAAGAAAGTCAGTTTTGTCAATTTTCTTTTGAAATTTAACGTTTATTACCATCATTATTAACTACGGGATGAGACATTGTTCTTCCAATGTCGAAACAAAATATAAAGTTGTGTAGTAGATTATAGTTTATACATGTTCTAAAGTATAATTTATTATATATATATATATATATATATATATATATATATATATTTAATTTAAGAAGTTCAACCGATTACGCTGCCATGGTTTTGAAATTTCAGTTTCGTCAGACGAATTGTATATGCATCGAATTTTTTTTTTTTTAATCATATCACCCCGAGCAAGGCGAAAACGCCACTGATGCGCAGGGGGCTACGTAAGAGTAAAAAGACTGGAAAAGAGAAAGCACATCCTAAACGGGGAACAAGGGATGAGCCTCTTCACCTGTTCAATAGACGGGGGAGGAGTGTGAACCGGGCGATAGTTTCGTCCATCTACTCTAATTGGAAAAAAAGAGAAGAGTGAAAAGATTGGAAAAGAGAAAACCGGAAACCGCATCCTAAACAGGAAACAAGGGATGAGCCTCTTCATCTGTTCAATAGACGGGGCAGGAGTGTGAACCGGGTGATAGTTTAGTCTATCTAATCCAATTTTAAAAAAATTAAGAAAAGAGTGAAATTATTGGAAAAGAGAAAAGCCTGAATACAAAAGCCTGACGGAACCGAAAATGTCGAAACCGTATAAGCTAAATTTGCTGATCTCCCGAAATCAACATTGTTTTTTCTTTTAGACATGTCAGGTTAAATAAATTGCAAACATTGTGTCTGCTGATTTTTAATAAATCTTTTCATACTCACGGATAATATTTCGCGTAATATAATGGAAAGTTCTAAGAGATGGAGCTGTAACTTTGACAGATGATTTTATTATTCATTTCTCGATATTTCCAATTATTTCAATCGCTTTTCCAGATGATCTTCAGGAGTGTGTGTTGTGGTAACAAAAATAACCATAAAAATATTTCCTTTATTATACAAATATCACAGTTGATAAATTAGAACGTGAAAATTATAGAAAATGTAATTTCTTTGATGTTCTAATGTCTTGGTCATGCACGTGTTAAAGTTGAATACTGTAGTAATGTTCTAAAATGTTAGTAAAATGAACAGTCTTCCATCTATATATATATATATATATATATATATATATATATATATTTCTTTTGTAAACGAGTTATTACGCGACCCAGGTTTCTACCATGAGTGGTGTCTTCAGGCGATTTTCAATAACTGATTTTACTGTTTACATTTTTTTTCAGAACGCTCACGTAACGGTGTTTTTATTTTTAACTCCCATGTGAGCGTGAAAAAAGCACCGTTACGTGAGCGTTTAAAAAAAATGTAAACCGTAAAATGAAAATAATGGAAAATATAGAGAAGTTCTACAATATTGAACACTTTTTAATACAAATGTGCACTGGTTTAATTTAATAAATGACTATAAACAAAGTAATTAAACAATCACTATATCTATCTGTCTATCTATCTATCTATCTATCTATATATATATATATATATATCTTTCTAGATAGATAGATAGATAGATAGATAGATAGATAGATAGATAGCCAATTAATTTTTATAATCGGTCTGCAATTTCTTAAGTAAAGAATTCATTTTTATCTGTTCTCTTTCAATAACACTCTCACTAATAAGGAATTCAATAAGCGATAAAGAAAGTGATCTACATAGATGGATCAATCGTTAACAAGTTTATCTTTCAGTTCAATTTTATTTCTACTTAAATGAAATTTATTATTAATTACTGCATCATTTCCGGCTTTGCATTTTAAGCATTGATCACATAGAGTTAGTATTTAAGTAGTTCTTGCGTTTTAGTACTTATCAAAATCTGAACAAATATATATTATTAAGTGCGTTTTTGTTGGACCAAGTACTTTTCATTAGTCATTCGTACATGAGATACGCTTGTGTGCATGTATTATAAATACACAACGATGTCTTCATTATATAGATGTAAACATCGTTTAAATATGAGTAAAGCAATAAAATTAAAATCGTAAATATTTACAGGCGCTTATGTGCAGGGTTGTTATTTCAAGAAAAATATTTTTTACATTAAATACTCTTATCGCCTTGAAAATAATATTCATTTTTTCAAACAATATTTTGTTTAATTTGACTCAATCGTATATTTAGAAGTTGTTTCCCGCCAAATGAATAGGACTAATGGTTGTGCTGATGACAGTCAGTCTGTCGAAGCCTGTTATTCCTTCGATTTTTTGAGTTTTGGTTTTACCAGTTTTATTTTAAAAATGAAAATGTCAGCAAACTTATCTAGGGCTCAAATTGGGAATAATTCAGGTTGCAAAAAAATATGGCATGTAATTGTGAGGGCGTGCGTGTTTTTTTTTTGTTTTCATTTTGTCGCTTTTCAAAATTCGGCTTAACTTTTTGGAAAAATTACCTATATCTGAATAGGAAAATTTAAAATTTGATTTTTTGAAAACCAAAAATTACGAAATAGAGTTGAATTTTATGCTTATCGATATATGCATATACCAAGACATATATGTTTATTTTCTAAGAAATAAAACATGATAATGAGAAAATGAAAAATAATTATGAATATTAAAACAATGTATATATATATATATATATATATATATATATATATATATATATATATATATATTGCACACAACTATTGCCATCCAATTAGATGAATCAACAATGATACTGCTTCCAGTAATGGTCTGATGGCAAACATTATTATTTCCCATTCTTATAAGAATAAATTTTAAAAATTATAGCTTCATATTTCAACAGACTTTCTCGTCTCAGTTGTGTATTTATAAAAATATTCTATGTGTTTGAATCGTATTTTAACATTTCTAACAAAATAAAACAACTCGATATATATGTTGTCTGTAATTGACATTTAAATATTGATTTCTAACTTATCTTGATTCTTTTATTTGCATTAGCCCACTTGAAAATGTTTCAGTAGCAGGACTCAATTGACTCACTTGACTCGGTATCGACTAGTTAAGAAAATGTAAAACTTCTTAAATCTCTCTGTAACTATTACAGACTGTTTTCATTATCTTCTAAATTGAAACAATTCTATATCATGGGAAAGTGAATTTTGAACATGAATCGTATGCTTATGACACACTTAACTTAGCTGATTTATAATTTGGTTACTTCAATGGCTATAATAAGTTGGGCGGCTCATTTGTATCTTCATCTGATAAATTTTCAACATGTTTACGTAGATCCCAAGAACTTGTAATGTGTAAAATCTGTTGTTTTCAGATTCACAAAAACAAGTGTAAAGTGCTTACATAGCCTCACTTTTAATTTTTATTTAATAAAGAATACGAAATATTATTTACAGAGGAGTAGGCTGCATTTTTTCAACATTGAGGTTGCAAACAGTTAAAGCGAAAAAATATCTATATTCTAAATGTAGTGGAAGATAAAGGAAATTCGATACGCTTATATTTCCAAAAATTTGTGGCAGTTCAGAGTTCAGATTCTTGATCCCATGCTTCTACAATAGCTATGGTATTAAATAAACATAACACAAAGAGGAAGATGTTAAGAGTAAATATTATTTGTTTCAAAGAACATTATAAATCTGAAAGAAACTACTTAGAGGTAAATTCCAACGGATTCTTTTTATAACTATTTTGTTGAAAAAAAGTATTAAACTAGCCTTACCAGAAGCTGCTTTTGAACTTAAGAAAAGAATTTATATGCAAATGCCGTCATAAGTTCAAATTTAGATACAAATTTCATACTTGATGAACTAAATTTAAAATTGTTTCTTTCCTTGTTAACCGTTTAATGAAATGATATTATATAATAACTTTTTCTTAAATTCATACTTATTCTATGTCTTTCATTTACATAGATATGAACGCCGTCCTTGATTTAAATTTAATTTCTTAATAATTAATCTAAAATTCAAATTCCTTAAAATAATATTTTTCTTTATAGTTTGCCAGATAACTACAGTATAACTACCCGTTTTAAATCTCTTTTACTTCTAGTTCTACTTTTTCATTTTCTCCTAAGTGATTTTCACCTCATTGTTTTTTTATTAATGCCGTCATGGAGTTCAATTTAGTTTTTTTCTTAAATCTATATTCCTTCTATTTCTCATTTGTTCATTCGATATACGTCTTTTGAACAGGCGAAGAGGCTCATCCCTTGTTTCCTGTTTAGGATGTGGTTCCCGGCTTTCTTTTTTCCAATCATTCTATTCTTAATTAGCCCCATGCGCATCAGTGGCGTCACCGCCTTGCTTGGGGTGATATGATTAAAAAATATCTAAAAAGTCTGCCTATTTCCACCGAACGCCCATAACCCAGGGGTTGAGTCGCCGACTGACGGGTTTCAATCCTGGGTAAAAAAGCAATCGGAGTCTAACCGTACCGATGATCTGTGATACTGCGAAACAGATCTGTCTGCGGATAACAATATATATATATATATATATATATATATATAATACTACAAAAACACTAATGAAGTAAAATGGAGGATATGAAAAAGAAAAAAGAAATGCTGAGGTTCTATGAATTAGTCAGCGTCTGAGTATTTAAGTAAGAATGAGTTTCTATATCTGCATGTGGTCATTAATTAATATCTTTTGTTCAATAACTGAGGTATATTTAGGTGTTTTGATGTTATGAGTTTTTTCTAAAAGGCGTTAGTTACATCTATTCCCTTTTACATTGTAAGATTATGTTTTCGCGGTGATTTCCTAGGTAATATTTGGAATGTCTTGTTATTTTTAACCAAAAATATTTGGAGATGGGAGTACTATACTTCTACTTAATAATATTAAAGTAAACTCATGACTATTAAATTTTGATTTTTGTAGCTCGTCCCTTGATCAAGAAAAGAACGTTGCATCGTCGTAAGAATGTATGCTAACCTTGTAAATTGTACATTTGATCATACCCTCTATATCAGTAAAATGCTATGTTTCTTTTTATTTATTTCGAAGAGATAATTTAGTCTCCGCAAAAACAAAATATCGACCTATTCACAAATGCACCCATAGCAATGCAGAAATCCGGATTGTCTCTCTTGCTGTCAGAAAATAGGATAGATGTTTGGGCTTGGAAGATAATACTTAAGCCATGGTCACTACTTGGGTATTAACTTTTAGCTAATTATAAAGATCTACAGTGATAGATGCGTAACAATTGAAAATATCTAACTTTATGAACGTGCATTCGTTTTTGTTAAATATTTTGGTGAACCATTATATAGGATTCAAATGTATTACACTACTAGTTCGAACTCATAGCATTTTTGTGAACTCGCACGTTCGTGCATGTCTCCAAACTAAACAAAAATCGTGACGCTCTCTTAAACACACAATTTTTAATTTTTGGACACTGAAATAAAATATTTGTCTTCCAGGATCTTAGTATCCTATTCCATTTCAGGGTTTCGGTATAAACTTAACTAAATTATACATTCAATAAATACAATTATTTCCACAAAAGATTTGCTGTTTATAAAGACTTTAAACTGATTGACAATAATACCGAAAATCATATTTTAAATGGAAAAACGGTCAGTTCAGAAAATGTGCACCTGATGAATGCAAGAAATTCCGAATAGGGAATATATATATATATATATATATATGAATAAAACTTATGTATAACTCTCCTCCGAGTTACTATATAAAAACGGGCAATTGACCAACATCATATAATAAATAAAATGGAGAACCATACAAAGGTTCTAATCTCTAGATAAATCTTGTATTTGTTGAGGGAAATGAACAATGAGTTTATATATATATATATATATATATATATATATATATATATATATATATATAAAATCTAAGCAAGAGCCAACAAGAGTTTAAATTATAGTTTGATTAATACTAGTTTTACTATTGGTGTTGTTGTTGCTATAGTATATATATATATATATATATATATATATATATATATATATATGTATGTATATATATAATCAAGTGATGTTGGTCAATGATCATTTTTACATTACAGAAATAATGATTTGGAGAGGGTACTGGCAGCAAACCGCCTCCATACGGACAGGTAACGGATTCAACAGTTACACATATAAAAAGGGGCGTAAGACAAGGATGTTTCTTTTCACCGGATCTATTCAACTTGTACAGCGAGATTAATTTGCCAGGATTTGTCATCGGAACCCACGATTTAAACAACATAAGGTACGGAGATAATACAGTGCTGATAGCAGACAGAGAAAGGAAACTGCAAAATCACCTCCAGAAGTTAGCTGAAGAAAGTGACAAGAAAGGACTACAAATAAACCTCAAGAAAACTGAATGCATGGTCATCAGGAAAAAGGGCAGCCCAATATGCCAAATATAGGTCGGGGATACTAGAATCAAGTAGATACAAAAATTTAAATACCTATGAAGTGTTATAACAAAAGACGGAAAATGCGACACAGAGAACCGAAATCAAATTGGCAAGGAGAATGAGGCATTCCTGAAGTTGAGTAAAGTATTAAGAAACAGGACGATTTTGCTAGAAACAAAAAAGAGAGTACTGGATTGCTATGTGATGTCATTTCTTCAGTATGGCACTGAATGCTAGACAATATCATCGAAGATGAAAGAAAAACTTTAAGCAACTAAAATGTTTTTTTAGAAAGATGCTGCGAATATCACATATCGAGCATGTGAGCAATGATGAGGTATTGGAATGGGTGGAAACGAAAAGGAAATTAATAGTGGGCATCAGGAAGAGACATCTGAAGTTCCTGGAAAATGCAACGAGGAAAGCGGGTTTGAAGAACCTGATACAACAAGCCAGATAGAGGGAAAAAGAGACGGTAAAAAGCAGCGGATAACATTTTTAAAGGACCTATCAGGTGGATGACGGAACGAGGGTTGCGTAGTGTAAGGGAGACGTAGAAAGCCATGATCACCTACGTCCTGAAAGTACAGGGCACATAGAAGAAGAAGAAGAAGAAGAAGAAGAAGAAGAAGAAGAATGAAAAATCAGCAGCATTTTGGACATTTTGAATTTTGAACCTCTATTATGTAAGATTTTATTTCCCATGTATGTAACGTTATAACCTTTCTATAGCTTTTCAAGTGCAAATGTTGAGCAGAAATTTATACTATATTCCACTTTTTTCAGACATTCACTGCTAGGCTACACCACGCCACTTCAACCGAATTGAATCACATTCATTTCCTCGACGTTCTAAATGTAACAAGGAAGATCTACTCAAAAGCTTTGTCAAAAGTCTGTCACTTTGTTGGACGGACACTCGTTTGATTGTCTCTGAAAATGTCAATTTGTTTTTCTATACAAGTAGATGTTCAGCTTTTATCTATCCTCCTTATTTTCAAAATTCTCAGTTTCTACCAACTTCATTTCCACTCATAATACACTTCGCCCATTATTATTATTTTGAATGTAACCTATATTAAGAGACTTTCGAATATTGTATTCTTTGATATTTAGTAATAAAATAAACACGCCTGAAAATACTGAGTAAATCTGTTAGCTTTCATATAAAATTTTCACTATTTTTCAAAGGATTTCTCACGCATGCTCATCGGTAAACACGCAAACAATGCTGTTATTTTTTAAGTGTTTCTTTTAACCTGTGGGATTTAAAACTGTTATGAATCCGAAACTGATCGATATGAAGGAAATATTTTCTTTGCTTTGGAATCAATATCTTTCTTTTTATGAAATCGTTCTGCATTAGTGGTTATGTTCTTTTACAACCCGTGTTTTGAAACCGCTTATGATTCAGCCTTCATTTTTTAACACTTCCCTAAAGGAAACCCTTAAATTATCAATTTCTTTTCTTGTCATGTAATGTTGGTGTTTAGGCATCTAATAATGTTTTCAAAGAATGCTATTTTTGTTTATTCATTGCATCATACGTTTGAATCTTTCTTTGACCACACAAGTAGTTTTCTTAGAGAAATATTTTTGCAAATAAATAATTTCTTTTGAGTCGAACTAAAATCCCACAATAATTATGGAATATAGATTTAATTTAGATTAAATTCGACAGTATCTTAGATCTAGACTTATTTTTTCTCGTTTTGAATCTGGTAATAAATATAGTATACCTTCCCAGTGACAGCCTTTTTGAACAAGAATAGAGACATTAAGGTTTCAAATCTGTTGATAGCTTCAGTAATTTTATGTTAATTAAGTTGTCTTGACTTCAAAATTCTGCTTAAATTTAAATTGCAAAGGTGGTTTCATAATAAAAATTAATTCATTTTTTGGATAGATATTTTGAACCAGAGGAAGTACAAATATGAATTCAATCTTTTGGTATGAACACTAGTGTATGTATTTTTTTGATTATTCCAAAGCCGGATTTTCACCCAAGAAAGTTGTGCATGGACAGAAATATATGTGTCTGTTTCTTTCATTACTTTCATGATTGACTTACTAGTGAAGTAATGAGTTTAACTTATATGAAAAGTTTTGTTTATATTTAATGATGTATTTACCAAAGACAAGAAAATTCACATGAGATAATTCCTACTAATAAATTGTCTTAGATTTATTTAAATCAATAATAAAATTGGTCATGTTTCATAGAAAAGCCAAGCAAATAAAATCAGAAAGGATTTCATGTGTTTTATGACAGTTTTTTATGTCAAGTGCTTTCTGTCAATGAATTAAGTAACTTCATTTATAAAAAAGTTAGTTAAAATTTACTTGTGAAAAGTATGTTTTTTATTTTAATACAATGTTCACTTACTTTTTTTTCTTCTACTTTTTCAATGTGCAGTGTCTTTTGAGAACGTTGAAGATCACGGTTTTCAACACATTTCCGATCTTCGTAACTGTTCTGGGTTCGCCCCTTTTTGTATACAAGAATGGACTCGCCTGATGTGTACATATGATCCTGCTTATACAGAGATCAGCAGTTGCCAAGTTGGTCAGGAAGATGTTGCAGAGTTAGTTGGATAAAGACTTACTACCCAGAAATGCTATTTCACTTCGAGACTGTATATATTAATTTCTACTATTAGTATTCCTGAATTGACTAACCCCTGTTCCAGTTTGTATATTTTGTTCAATATCACTTGCATTTTCAATCTCCATAGCTGGATTTGTTATTTATTATTTTGTGTGGTTTCTCACCGGAATCCACAACAGTAAGTCTTAATAAATGCATTTTTGTTATCACCTTTAAGTCCTGTTCTATCATCCATTTACGCAAACTCGGTGGGTTGTGTTGTTTTTTCTTTCTTCCACTTTCTTCAATCAGTCCTGAATCACATTTTTCAATCCATCTTAATGTCTGTTTAGTCAGTTGTGCCATACGTGATACACGCCTGGGCGATCATGTCTCGAAAGAGACATGATTGACTGAGCAGATTATCCCGAAGTAGGTTGCCATTACTTTCTGCAGTATACTGTTTGCCAGGCAAGGTTATAGAATTCTTCCAGTTATTTAACACATAAATGGAAGGAATAGACGGATTAATACCTTTACCAAGGGTATCTGCGCGAAAGTGAATGCAAGGAATGCAACTAGAATTCAAACCCCCGCCCCCGAATTTTGTTCCCAGCTGATAACCATGTCATGTCATTTCTGGATACGGGTAGGAATAACTCTCCATAACTTCTTATTTTTGCTGATGAATGTAACCTTTACAATTTCACTATACCCTATTTTTATCTTGTTTTTGCCATGCCATTTATGACGTAAAATCGTTTTAAAATGGTTTTTGGAAACAAATTTCAACTTGAACATTTTCGCGCAAATGTAAAATCAAAATCCCTAATAACATTCATTATAGAAAATACAAGACGTAATTGTATATCTACAGTGATTATTATATAATTAAATAATGCTCCAAAACCAATATCATTAACGTAGCCAGTTCGACTAACTAGCACTATTTTATTCCCATGTTCTTGTACCTGACATATAACTGTGATATCTTACTTGCTGTCAGGTGAGATTAATTACAATCTCCAGGAATATATTCGTGTGAAAAACTCACGTACACAAAATTGTGGAGAACTGCAATATTACTCTTAGGTATAGTGTAATCTATATGTAGAACTGAATAAATATTAAATACGATGGTGATCGTGTCTACAGGTACGACATTAATGATACAATCTCTAATAATACCTCCAGATATCTGTTGTACATATATTTCAAGCAATACTAATACTGAAATTCTAAATAGGCACCTCATTCAGTTTAAGAAAAACAGTGTTGATCAGTGTAAATAACTCAACAAAACGCGTAACTCGAAAACTGTAGATATGACTGAAGTTGGGACCCGTAAGCTAAAAATAAAAAGTAAAAAATAAAAATCGAAACATACCAGCACCCAGCCCAGGAGTGAAGAAATAAAAGGAAACTGAACGTTGCAGTTGTGTTTCAAAATGTTGGTGCTTCTTAAAGCGTGTCAAATCAAAATAGATAAAATTTAGTTAGGAAATCTTGCCACGGTGTTGCTAGTTCATGATGTTTTAAAATTATTGCTACTATTACTTTATACAGAGATACACACTTGATATTTGGCGCGAATAATAATAATAATAATAATAATAATAATAATAATAATAATAATAATAATTTACTGTACCCATGAACATTTCATCTGAGGTTTTAATACATTATGAAGGTAAGCTATTTACTCACCGCCATGACTGACATCAGCAATAAATCACTTATGCAGGATTCTTTGCAACTGAAATTACTCATGTAATAATACTTTTGACTGAAAGTTCTTAAACCCCAGGTGGATGAGAGGAGGAATCCGAAATATATATTTACTTATCTAAAATATATTTGCAACGATAGCTTACACTTCTAAATATCCATTTCAGATATATATTCAATGAAAATAAACACATATACATACTATACAGGTAAATCTTCGAAAAAATTCAACGTGAATTGCTAATAAAATTTCAGTTGTCAACATACGTGTACATATAATTTTTTTTATTCTATTGTTTCGTCAAATTCAAGAAAGCATTCGCAACAAAAAACAGTGCATCTTAATATGTGTTCTTTGGTGTAAAGATAAACGTCACACCTGGTTAAGTCAAATATTCTTTCAAAATGCAAAGACAAACTTATTGAACTGTCAATCCTCATCCTGAAACGGAACAAAAGCTATATTAAGATCACCAGTAAATTATTTTTCTTAATATTGAAGCGAGTAAAATAGAAATTAAATCAAATAATAAATCAATTCAAATAGATAGCTACAATTATTAAACATTATTTAAACATCAGTTACAATTATATTTAAATATTGAATCGAATAAAATCTTTAAAAAATTATTTATTAAAAGCTTAACAAGTATTTTATATCAACATTATTCTATATATGGTTTAAATAAAATAAGAGTCAATGTAACTTGCAAAATAGACTGAAACCAGTGTTTAGAGAGAGGATATTAAATATATTTCACACCTAGAATGATAAAGAGGATGGCTTATTCAAAATACTGGAATTCTCGAGTATCTTTTAGATCCGCATTATGCGAATAGAAAATGATTTCATTCAAGGTGCGCACAAAAAGATGTACGAACTAAATTGATAACATATTAAGTTACACTGTACACTATACTATACGTAGAAAATGAAGCGGACGTCCTGTCTGAAATCAAGATTTTGATTCGTAAACTAAATACAGACCAGATTAATCCGATTCCGTAACAAGCGTAAAATTAATTAATGGTTTATTCTTCAGGAATTTATACATCATTAATGTTTACAATAAAAATTTACCGTGAATTCATTCCTTGAAAGTAGCCTACCGCTAAAAACGTTTTCTAACACTGCAAATTTGCTAGATTTCATAGTTAGAGGCTTACTTGTATTCTGCAAAACCTGTCTTTATATGAAAGAAACACATATGAAGAGGTTTCTTTCTTAAGTTTGTGCCAAAAATATACGCAAACAGCATGAATATATTTATTGTAGAATCTGTTTCGAAATCTTTTAGTACATTTAAAACCTAACGAACATGATTTTCTAAACCTAATGCCTAACTTGCACTTAAAACAAAATAAAAATAACCTTATATTTATACATGGTAGCTTGTGAGGTTCAAGAGCAAGGGAAATTACTGTAATTATACAACCTTCCAGAAAAATCACGCGTTAAAGTAAAAATAAATCTTAAGGAAATAACTGTAAAATCTCAAAGAAAGAAAAGGACCAACAGTGATATAATCAGTAATATGTTATTTATATTCGAAGATGAATTATAGTTAATAATTAATTTAAGAATAAAATCATTTGAATCATTTTTAATATTGTGTACGTTTTTTTTCCAATTAGTAAATTCGCACCAATTACTGACCCTTGAAAGGCGTCCCTAACATTGTAATAATAATGACAAAAATAATAGTCCACTACTTTATTCAGTAATAAAGAAAACCATCAAATTCAAAAGTGAATTTCAGATGAGTGAAGAGGTGCCAGTAATCAATAATATACTTATGGAGGAGCAGAGAAGCTAAAAAAGAAAGCGAATGCAAATTCAATGTCCCATATGCACATTCAATGGCAAAATCTGTTTCTTTGTGGCCATTGATCTACCTATAGTAAACTAGATGATATAGACAAAGCCAATACTCATCAGTGGTTACGGACCGCAAGATAAAAACGAAAACTGAATGGTTTATTCTTGATATACAGAACCAATGGTTGTTAACTTGTTCTTACCAAGCACACATTGAAAACTGGATTAATCTAATTTGGAAAATCACAAATAATTATATTACGGTCGAACATGACGACATATCAAAAACACCGGGAAAAAGACATCGTTTAAAATGGCCTGTGAATAGGCTGAAAGCTTATATAATGTCAAAATATATAGAACACTTTTAGATTCCTTATCACCAGTAAAAAGGAAACTTTTATGAATACTGGAAAGATTAAATAAAAAATGAATCAAATCATTCTTGTCGGTCGTTTTTAACAAAACATGTTTAGATGAACGATTGCTGCCTATATATATATATATATATATATATATATATATATATATATATATAACAATATTTATTATAATAGAGAGGGCTGTGGTATAGAACATCAGCTGCCAAGCTTAGTGGCATTGTAGTAGAAACTGAAATATAATGGTATTGGCAATGGTATTATGAGCCGTTTCCCTACAAGGAAAAACATCGATTTAATTAAACGAGCAAATTTCGGTTGAAATCTATGAAATTTTCCCATGCAAACAAATTTTCAGGAAAATGTCTCTCTCAAGTCGATTAGATGTTGTCGCTCTTTCTAAAATTAATATCGGGGGTTCTTGCCTAAATTTTACCTGAAATATTGTGAAATGTCAACATCCTGATTATGTCATTATTTTCTCGCCTGGTGGTCTCTCTTTTAGTTATTCCTGTCGTTACTAGCTTTGCAGATAACCTGTGCAATGTAGTGTACTTTATTACAGGCGGGTAGCCATATGTGAGAATGGCGTTGAACATGAAAGTGCGTAAATATTGAATTCTTTCAAAATCTCAGATATTGTTATGTATCAGTGGTTACTAAGCCATTGCCTAATTATGGTCACAACGACTATTTGATTTCAATAAGTTTTACTTATGGAAATCAAATAGTCGTTGTGATTATAATTAGGCAATGGCTTATAACATTCAGTTGTAGCATCAGCGACGTTTGTAACAAGGAAACTTTATCATTGTCACAGGCAAACAAATTTCATCGATGGTGGTACCTCTGCTTCTGGAAAATGGCTATAGCCAAAGTTTTTGTTATGCACCTTGTAGTTGTTATGCATTTCGTTAATATAAATAGGAAGAGTTACTGTTATATACAGTATTTATATTTTTTGGACTATTGTCCTCATCTTTGTTGCCATTTGTACAACGTTTCAGCCATTGCAGGCTCCGACCTTCTTCAGTTGCTAGAAATTTTTAACCAAACCCTTTATTACAAACATTCTTATTCCTTGCTTAGAGCCTCTTCTGGTAATTATGAATTCTCTCCCTTTAACGTTGTAATTTACTTCTTCACCTCTGCTGTAGCCTGGTATTGAGTACACATCTCTTTGGGTCAAGTCACAGGAACTAACCAACGTCTAAATCTAATTGGTCATGTCCTTAAACGTAGGTGACCACATATGGAGAGACAAAGGGGATCACCGCCCCCTATTGGATGAAGTTGAAACAATAGATGGAGAAGGCCACTGGAAAGTAGCTAAACTTAAGGAATCAGCACATATGCTAGACTACAAGAGTCTTCTAAGCCGATCAAGATATAGATGGACACAATAGGAAAACCAGTCATACGGAATGTCAAAGAAAAGCATTAGTGTCAAAATTGCAATATGAACTCTGGTAAAAAATACTAGAGAAAATCATTTAGATCAGAAAACTGCAATATGCCTTTGATTAAAAAAAATGGTTACTGAACATTAGGTTTATAATTTCCAAAAACTCAGTTATTCTTGTCCTTAAGGACACATGGATATAGTCGTTTGTTAGTTCCTGTGACCCAAAAGGTTGTGAGTTCAATACTAGAAATAAGAATGATATACTCCAGTGATGGTAATAAAGTGTTTCTTTTGAAATTCCTAAAACCTAAAGAAGCTCGGAGTGTATAATGGCTGAAACGTCATGCAAATAGCAACAAAGATAAGGAGAATAGTCCGAACAATATAAACAATACTTCATCTCAGAAATATAGACAAAGACTAAGGGTCATGACTTAGTCAATATTATGTTTAAATATATGTTTGGACATTTATTGGTATTTATGATCATATCTATAGGGATAAATTTTTAAAAAAATATCTGAGGATGTATGATGACTCACGAACCAGAAATACGTCAATAAATTTTCTTTCTTTCATTTTATAGTGATCCAGTGAATTTGTTCCTGCTCTTCTATACTGACATTTGCCTCCTTCCGTTTTATTTATATTCGTATCGAAAACCTAAATATATCCGGTGCGAAACAAAACAAGAGAGAACTACAAATTGAATTTTGTCATATTATTTTTTACATGATATCATTTTACATAGCTTCAGCATTCATTGCGAATCTTTGTTGACACATATGTAGCGTGAAACTTAAGCAGTAAGTACGAATATGGCTCTCTGCATCTTCATGCTCATTGTAAATATAAGAAAAAAATCAAAACAGAAAAACTGTGATATCTTCACAAAATCGAGGAAAACATTAAAAAAGGCGTCTATACTAATAGGAGAGATACATTCACACACACACACACACACACACACACACACATACACACACACACACACACACACACACATATATATATATATATATATATATATATATATATATATATATATACAGGGCAATGGTGTTAAATACGTAGATGGTGCGAATAATCCAAAAAGATATATATAATATGAAATATTAAAGAGATAAATCGATATCAATTACTCAGTGGATATTATCCCTAGTAATATGAAAAATCAACACATCATTAATTATAGTTTATAAACGCGTTAAATGATGCGTTAAGTTGACAATTATATATATATATATATATATATTATATATATATATATATGTGTGTGTGTGTGTGTGTGTGTGTGTGTGTGTGTGTGTGTGTGTGTGATAGACTCTTTCGTTGTTTCCAACGTATGGGGTCAAACAAATCATTTCATAGAATCAACTGCCGGACTAAACGCACATATCATTTTTTCTAATCATTTCACCGCCACTAGTTCTCACGGGGTTACACTGAGAGATGAGACTGCTTAAAGGGGTTATTTTGGAAATTATCAAAATTGAACGGGATTCAAAAAATAAAAGATGACAGTTGTCATTGTTTTAAAATATGTGCAGATTTTAACTATCAGGAAATCAATTAAACGGAAGAGAGTTTCACAAATTTGAATGCGAGAAAAGAAACTATTCAAGTAGAAGAAGCGTTGACATTTAGTGACATGGTGGATGCTTGTGCAGATCCAACCATACTTTTTGGAAGAGACGAGAACAAAAAACTGTTGCACAATATATGCGAAAGTCCTCAAAGGGTCATCTGGATACAGATGTCAACATCAAGAGGCGACAATCTGTTTCATGTTTTAGCCAATATCTGTTGTGTTTTGACTCAACTATTTATATATGCTAGTTAATTTTGCTCTATGGCTAGCAATGTCCATTAGATTATCCTATCGGTTATTAGGTGAAGGGTAACCGTATGTTTCAAATTCTGCAAGAGGCTATTCAATATAAAAGATTATGGACCAGAGTGCTGTTATTTTTAGCCACATTATAACGTTGTTTGTTATGACTTTACTCCTTAGTTATTATTGATCGATTAATTACTTGTTGATTATTATTTTTACATTTTCATGTTCATGCGTGCATTTTTGGCTTCTTAATTTCTTTATTATTTACTTCATTTGTTTAACCATTTATTTAGATTGTTTGCTAATTTAGATCGGGTACCAGTTTTCTTATACATTTTGTTTAAATTATTAATTTAGATAGATAGATAGATAGATAGATAGATAGATAGATAGATAGATAGATAGATAGATAGATAGATAGATAGATGTGTATGTGTGTTTCTGTAGGGAATAATTATTGTATACGGACAAAATGTAACTGCTGAGTAAAGGTGCATGAGAGAAAATGTGAATAAAACCGAGTTTCTTCATAGGTTATCAATGACATCTCTATTTTTCAGAAAGTGGGTAGACGCATAGAATATTAAGTAAACACCCAATTTCTGCACGAGGCATACACTATGATAACTACGGTCATAACACTTGATGTAATATAAATGTTTGATTAAAAATAAATTCAATAATTATATATATATATATATATATATATATATATATATATATATATATATATATATATATTCCTACGTTTAAGGCACGACTCATTGCGCAATTATTGAGCGCATATTATAAACTAACCGTTTTTTTATTTGAATGTTTTTAGTTATTAGCGTTGCTTAAGGACGACCCAAAGCAATGCTAGTACCTAAAATAAAAATTAAAATAAAAAACTGTCAGTGTATAATATGCACCTGCTGACTGCGTAATTCATGAAATTCTGAGTTGTGCCTCAAACGTAAGATAATATATTTATTTATATTAATATTTATTAATATATATTTTGAGTTCTGTTATATTACATTTAGCACTGTTCTATTAACACCAGATAAATATATATCTGCATGTATCTTCGTGTATACACATATGTATATTTACTTACATTCATACATATATGTGTGTGTGTGTGTGTGTGTGTGTGTGTGTGTGTGTGTGTGTGTGTGTGTGTGTGTGTGTGTGTGTGTGTATAAACAGTCCGTATGCTTTCTTTTTATTTTGGTACGTATCAAATGAAGAAACCAAGTCGACATATTGAATAATCACATCTCCAAATTTTAGTGGAAATAGATTAAGCAAATATAAGTAAGAAAAGAAATAATTGTCAAATGATTACCACGTTCATCATTTACTTCTGATTGCCACAGGATTAAAATCAATAATAAATACAAACATTATATTTTCAATAGATATTCTAATATTTTGTATGTGTCATAAATAGATGGTATATTTCGGGAGAAAATATTTGCACTTTTACGTAAAGATCTGTATACTGTCAGATTCGAGAGACATGGCCTTCTCCACTGGCCAGTAATAAAATGAAGTCTGACTACAGTATAAAAACGGCCAACAATAAAACACTATTAAAAAGACATCATTAAAAGCCTGATAAAGATAATTGCATAAGGTCACGGTTTCTAATCGAGTTAGTTGTGCAGATTTACTTTTCTGATTGGAGGCTATTTAAATATTATTATCTTTACGATCCGGTGACATAATTCAGCGCGAATAGGCAGAAGAGTTATTAAATTATTCGGTTGTTATAAAAATAAATACGCTTCACTATCGTTATCACAGGAAGGCACGAGTGCGTTTGGAAAAAAAATGAACAATTGTCAAGGGGATAAAGAAAAGTAGAAAGCGAAAACGAATAAACATTATCAAAATGATAATGTATGGACATATGGTTTCCTGTGTATGCATGCGATACTTAGAGAGATGGGGATTGAATAGGCGCCATGGAATCATTGTGAGCGAATTAAACTAACATTTTATAAATACGATGTAATTAGTTTCAGTCCCGAGAGCCGCCCACACGTAAAGAATTCTGTCATACTACAGTTAATCGAGTAATTATTAAATGAAGCATTTTAAAATACTATGCGTTTTAAAGCTAGTCCATACTTTATAAAATATGTCTAAGTTATTGTTAATTATTTTTAGTATTTTTCTAAATCTTTAATATTATTCTTTATTTTTCGAGATAGAAACACGTGCACGCAGATACACACACACACACACACACACACACACAAAAACACATGCACACACAAATACACACACATATTACAGTGGGTATTTATTTTTTCGAATAAAAAGTGTCCACTGAAATACCTTTTGAATTTATATAAAAAGACTGGTCCAAAAGTACGTGCACAGTAAATGATATCATTTATTTCGAGATTAGATATGCAGTTATATTTACTAATGAAATTATTACATAGAAAATTAAATTTAATTGTGAGCAATAATAAAAAGCGCTTAAATTTTATCAAAGGCGGTGCTCAAACTGAGATTCATCAGAATTCACATAGCTTTGAAGTCTATTTCTCACGCTTCGCCATTTTTTTTATGTCTCTTTGTTTATGAATTTCTTGAAATGCATCTCTTGTCTAATTTTTCAAATCACTAAAACTTCTTGGTATTTGACTTTCTTGTCCTTGATTACCTTCCAAAAGAAGAAATCTGTTGTCAAGTCAGGTGAAGGTGCTGGCCAATAAAATGGATTTTTTCGGGCAATCCATTTCTCAGGAAATGTTTCATCGAGATACTAATCTTGAATAATATGAAGAAGCCATATTTTGCTGAAACATATTCACAAACCTATTCAACAGACTATTCACCTACTTTCGGACAACTATGTACATGTATGTATGTATGTATGTATGTATGTATGTATGTATGTATGTATGTATCAATTAACAATTCAATTGGCTAGATTCAACCCTCAGTTCTTTTCCAACAGTTTCATTTTATGTCGATTCCCGCTTGTGGAACTCTTTTTGGCTTCATGCTTTCCAGCCAAAATTGTACTTCAAAGAATTTAATGAAATATCAATATCTATCTACTATTGTTTTGATACATTTATTTTAATATTCTTGCTCCTTAATAAACATTATTTTATTTTTCTTATTCTTATTCGGCAAGCACTTGATTGTTAGTAGGTTTAATGCCTTTCTTAGAGTGAAATGATTAAGAATAACATGGGAAACAATTCTAAAAACATACAAATATTCTCCAGTTTTATGTTGATCATATAAGCGTAGATTAGATGTGGCACATATCCGAAAATACTTGACACGTAGACAGGATCGACCTTTAAGGAAACAAAACAAGTTCTAGATTATAAAAAATTCAAATGCTAAGCACTGACTCATAGATTTTGTTAGAAAATTAAAAAAACGAATTTTCTTGAATTTACAAACTTTGCTGAGTACACACAAATCTTGCAAACTTTCACACCTCGATGCGAAATGTTCTTCGGCCAATAGAAAACTAGCAAATACCTAAAAAACATTCAAATAATCTTTAATTATCAAAAAAAATCCTTTTACGGACCCTTTTTTGCTAGCCGACGCGAAGTTTTCTGTCGTCCAATGGAAAGGCAAGAATGACATCCGGTAGTCAATTCCCAAATGACCTGTTTGGAACTCGAGAAAACGAAATAAAAGGTCAGAGCAAGAAGACGATCGCAAATGAGAAAAAATGGAGCGTAATTAACACGTCCCTCGACAAACGTCAAGCGATCGCTATTATTATTGTCTCTATCTTTCTCCCTCGCCTCCTTACATACTTACATCCACACATACGTACACATAAACTCACTCTTGCAAGGGAGACAGAGGAAAGCAGTGTATAACATATTTGAGCAGTTAGATTGCTGAGTGTGTAACAGGAGAAAACGTGCTAACAGCCACCATTGATAGAGAGAAGTGCAAGTCCATGATTGCCTACATCTTAAAGGGATATGACATTTAGAAAAAGTGCGAATTCTAAGCAGTACAGCATACAGTTTTCAAATTTCTGGCGTGGTGAATTACGTTATCTTAATCTTTTTCGTACAGACGGTGTCTAACTGATCTTAATATAGTGTGCAGTAGACAAAATTGACAGGAAACTACTCGCATGCGCGAAATAAAATGTATAATATGGCGAAAACATTTGCATATATATGTGTGTGTGTGTGTGTGTGTGTAGCTCGATGCTGCTTATCAAAATAAATAAAAATAGTGAGAAATTAACTAATTTTTATGGTGAGAAAATTTTGTATCAACAAAGGGACGAATAAAAACTACAGCAACAGCAGTTTACGAAATTGTTTTTAAATGTTTCTGGAAGTTGCCTAACAAGACTCAACATCATTTAAATCAAAATATTTGCCTAATCCTGATTAGCACAAACACATTTATACACATTCAAACACACACACACAAATATATATATATATATATATATATATATGTGAGAGAGAGAAAGAGAGAGAAAGAGAGCAAATAATATTCAAAAATAAAATTATGTTTTGCTAATTTGAGTTTTGTATATATGGTATCATATCTTATCAGAAGGCTGAATTTATTTACAGAAATCTGATATTCAGTTTAATTCAGAGGAAGAAAAATTTATCCAAATTTCACACGCTGACCCCTGTCGGATCGATAACATAGACTCAAATTTCCGAGTAGAAACACACAAGGTGAACATTTAATTCTAATTGTTTTTATTAATGCGTTATTTATTCTATTATTTTTTGTGTTATTAGGCGGAACAAAGTCATTGACATTGTTTCACACAGATAGACAGACACAAATATACTTGGCCCTCCTATATATATATATATGTTTATGCATATATATATATATATATATATATATAATAATAATAAAATTGATTCCGTACGTATTCAAATCTTAAAATGTTACACAAGTAATTTTTAAGAGCCACGAATAACCGGCAGAATCTAACTCCGTTATCGTCCTCGGCTATAAAGCTTTGAACAACGAGGGGAAAAAAATATATTTATATATATATATATATATATAAAACGAGGGGAAAAAATATATTTATATATATATATATATATATATATATATATAAATATATATATATATGTATTTATATATATGTTTATATATATATCATTAGTAGAAAAAACCGTAGTAAAGCCAGAAATAAATGAAACCTAATACTTACTGTCATTGATGAACATGAAAAAATAAAAATACGAAGAAAGAACGACCGACCTGTTTCGATCTCGACCTCTTCAGGGTCATCAGGGAAATTTATTTCATTTTTAAAAATTTAAGAATGATGATGAAAACGTATAAAAACAAAAAAAAAAGAAATTTATTGACAGCAAAAAGAAAGGGACAGGAAAAGAAAAAAAGGGAATTATTTTTCCTCTTTTGTTCCTTTTCCTGTAAGCATTAGACACTGAAAATATGAAGTCCAATGAGGCAATTTTCTGTTTACAGAAAGACGGTCTCCTGAACCTTGTATTTAGTGACTCTAATGCCTGCAAATGAAAAAAACTAGTGCGAAGAAAAATAATGCACCCTCAAAGTCTTAATACAGTGCAAAATGTGCCTAAATTCGTATTTCCAGTTGTAAATTCGAACATAGAAACAGAAAAAATAAAATGTAATATAACAAACAATAGAAAACATCAATGCAGTAAGATTTAGGAAAATATTCTATTACAATCTTTATAACCATTATATCGATATGTCTAGCCATCACGTCAAGCAATGACGTTCTTAATAAATAAAAGTATAATTGCTAAAATAAATAAAAAAAATCCAAAATCGCACTGAATATTATTTACGTGTCCTTGATATAGTATAAAAAACTATTCAACTATTTCTGTAGGGCAGTAACTTTTTATTGATTCCGTAACAAACTGTGTTTTTATGGGGCAGGGTTGTTAGCCCTGCACCCAACCCACAAATCTCGAGGACTGTTGGACCATTCTTAATATTACGTTTACAGCACCTAATATTCCCAACCGGTCACCCATCTAAATACTGACCAGTTTCAGTGTTGCTTAACTTCGGTGATCGAACGAGAACCGGCGTATTTAACACGATATAGCCGTAGACAACAAAATGTTTATGGTAGTGTAATTGCACAAGGGTATGAAATAGAGAGTAGTTTCTATTAATATGTCTATGAGTATTCAGTCTAGCCATTTTAATTTTAATTTAACCATAACCTGTACTGTATTTTTTGTCTCTCGCTTAAGACTGTCAGGTTGCATTATTTTTCTTCTGTGCATCATGTCGTTCCAGGAAATGGGAAGTCTGTTATCTCTACAACTGCCGCTCATTTACCCTCTTAATAACGTTTGTCTTTTTTGTCTCTCTTACACACGTTCTTTAGGCGGCTTATTTGCTAATTTCCTCTTTTCGTCTAGTTTTCAATGTGTCTTGTGAGTTTCACATTGTTCGGGCCCTCCTTCCTCTATATTTTTTGTGCTCTAGAAATTGTTTTTCTGATTTTAAGTAGAACTGTTGGGGTAAATATTCATTAAACATCATAGTCATCAACATTCAGGCTTTTGTGGCTATCCAAGTGTCGGGATTCCAACCATTTACCAACAACAGCAAATGGGTGTAATGAAATCTTTAAAACTAATTCATTGTCCTGGAGCTCAGACGGTTTGGACGAAAGACTAAAAAGCAACAGTTGTTTCTAGTTAAAGCGAAACCGTAGACTGAAAGAAAATGAATGGATGTAAGTCAAATTTTGATTTCCTGGTATCGATGTCAAATAAGTTTTTTTTGTCCTAAACTGAATTTTGAAGGCTACATCCTCTGAGTAAATGATATCATGGCTGAGACTAAGAACTATAATTATATCAACTTAGAGCCAAACCCTAAGCAAAAACTAAATTAAAAGGGCTGAAAAAATACAGACATACAGGCAGATAAACAGACACACACTCAAGCATCTTGACTTTTATATATATATATATATATATATATATATATTATCGATTTTCTGTGCTATTGTAAGAACTGCAACCTTGAAACTTCTGAATATCGTTTCTTATGTCTTTCTCTATGAGTGTATGAAATTTGATTAAAATCGGACACACTCCTTCTATAACCTGATTTTTTCGATTATCGATTTTCGATATTTATCGGGGATACCTCGACGCAAATCTTAGCTACAAACACTTGCAGACGCTTATAGTACAACTGTGTAAATTTTCAAGAAAATCAGTTCAGCCGTTTCGGAGTCTATATGTAACGGACAAACACACAGACACACACAGACATGGTTCCATTTATAAATAAATTAAGAGTTCATATTCAGCTTTGAAACGTGGGAATAAACTTAATTTATAACTGTTAGCCTAATTTGTTTGTGGGCCCATAGACGAAGATTTAGTAGGTGATTTCTGGTTAATCCCTTCTATTATATGCGTGGACAAGGTATTAGTCGGCGGCTGCTGGCTAACGTATCTTCAATTGTGTGCTTGTGGGTGGGTGTTGTGTGTGTGTTTGTAAGCAGGAGCAGATCAAACTGGTCTCTTTTCGATGTCAAGAAGTAGTATGCTTCTATTTTTGTATCTGTCAGTCAGTCAGTTAAGTGCCATACGTGAAACACGCTTGGGCGATCATGTCTCGAAAGAGACATGACTGACTGGGCAGAATATTATCCCGCAGTAGGTTGCCATTGCTTTCTGCGGTAGACTGGTTGCCGACCAAGGCTATAGACCCCAATCTGTCCTGTTATTTAACCCATAACTGGAAGGAAGAACCGGATTAATACCTTTCCTAAGGGTATGTGCGCGTAAGTGAATGCAATGAATTCAACTGGAATTCGAACTCGCTGTCAGTGGATTCAAATTTCGCTGAGAGGTGAAGATTTTCAATGCTTATTTCTATTGGTTAGAAAAAATTTCACACTGGATGGCGAAATTATTTCTCTCAAATTTGCTGGTGTGGTAAAAGGAGTTATTAATGCTATTTTCTAAATGGCCCAAAAATAACACGTGGTTGTTCCACATGTACGCCCTGAAGTATTTTGTAGGATTCGTCCTTGTAATGATTGTTTAACCAAGAAATCGTCTGATGGAATTAGTTGAAAAATATATATAGAATTCAATTCCTATATAAATATGCACTTGTTTCAATTTCCCTAAAGATTCGTTGTTTCTCTTCATATTAGTACATTATATTTTTATCATCCTTCTTTAGATCCACATTTCTGTTGACTCAAGTCCCTTTCTTTATCTGAGGATTAGGATTGCTTAAGACAACATATATTTAGCTTTCTAAAATTGAATAAGTACGGATAATAAGGTGTATATAGTATGTTCTTGGTTCATTTATATTGTCAACGCCATCTCTCCGAAAACGTAGGCCTGAAGTATTGACAATATTAAAAAATAGTGAAACATTATTTTATTCATCAATCATGTTCATTTGTTCGCTGAGAAATTTTGACTGCATGGATTATGTTTCATTGACAGGAGAAAAGTAAGTCGCAACAGTTACTATATATATAATATCTTGATAGCATGAATTTCTTTAATTTCTTTCATTTTCTGTTTATTTTTAATTTTCATTATTTTATAAAACATTAATTTCACATTTGATATATTGACAAATTTATCTCCATAAGATAAAGTTTAGAAACCGTTCATCGAAATGATGAGAGTTCGGCAACGAACATAAGACGACATCCACGATATAACACGTTTTTTCGTGCTATCTTGCCACTGACATTTTTGATAAAATGTTCAAAATTTATCGGTATTTTTAACACTAATTTTTAAAAGAATAGTTTATACTTAAAAGAAAGTATGTCGGAGTTGAGAAATTTAAAGATAATTGAATTTAAAATTTAATAATCGTATTTATTTTTTCAGTCTTGTTTCTAACCTCTCCAGACGCTATAGTATTTCGAAAATTCTTATCCATTCTAATTGTTGTATGAAGTTGATATATCCATCACATCTTTTAAATTACCTCTTTTGTTTGAAGACATCGTTTACGTGTCAACCACTTTCGTATCATTCCATACAGCTTTGGTGCTGTAATAAAAGTATTTCTCTTTGAAGTTATTGATTGCTAGGCGAATAAATATGCATATCCGAGTATATGTGTGTATGAATATGAAAACACATATGTGCATTGTAGTGCAGTGGATATCGGCTCAGAACGAGAATTCGGGGAGCCGAGTTCGAATTCCAGTTGAATTCATTGCAATCACTTACGCGCATATACCCTTGGGAAAGGTATTAATTTGTCTCTTCCTTACAGTTATGCGTTAACTAACAAGACAAATTGGGTTCTATAGCCTTGACTGGCAACCAGTCTACCGCAGAAAGCAATGGCAACCTCCTGCGGGATAATCTTCTGGCCATTCAGTCATGTATCTTTCGAGACATGATCGCCCAAGCTTGTTTCACCTATGGCACATAACTGACTGTGTAAATATTCTTGGAAATATAAAAATACTATTTTAAATATATATATATTAAATTACTCTGAAATAAAAAAACTAATATTATGTTCTATGACCTTTGTTGTATTGAGCACTTTTTAAAAAAGTAAACGCAGGAGAACTCTGGATACTAAACCTGCTGGTTCTCTACATGTGGATATATATATATATATATATATATATATATATATATATATTGAATACTCTTTACACATATATATGTGTGTGTTTATGTGTGTTTATGGGTGTGTTATAACATTTTACATATAGGTTTTTCTCTCATATACACATTCACAAAAACACACAAACATATATATTTGTGTGTGCTCTCTCATTAATAATTCGATGTTCTTGCAATTCAGTGTGGTTCTACTTTTTCTAAATATATAGCAAAAGCGAAACTAGGGAATTTCAGTCTGTGCTAATATTTTAGATTACGTTCCTCGTCACTCTGAGTGCTGAGTTTGAATTCCAGTCGAATTCCTTTTATTCATTTGCGCCCAAGCACCCTTGGGAAAAGTGTGAATCCATCTTTTCTCCCTCCAGCTATGGGACGAATAGCAGGACTGGTTTTATTCTGAATACTTGGTTGGCACCCGGCCTACCGTAAAAAATAATGGCAAGCTACTGCGGGAAAATCTTTTGCTTATTCAGTTATATCTCAATAAAGATATGATCGGCTAAGCGTTTATTACCTATGGTACTTAACTGGTTGACTATATGACCGATCAAGGAAAGCATAGCATTGCTTACCTAACGAACTTTTGTAAATGGTTGGCAGAACAGAGATCACAGCAGATAGCAAAAAACAAACGTTAATGAGAGCCACATGAACCTATAATTGAGAAGTGCCATGTTCGCCTATATTCTGAAGAAGAAGCCCTGTGAATTTCACTGATTGCTGTTTGTTATATATACGACAGGATTTGGACCTGGGTTTCATTGTTAGAAGAAAACACCGTTTTCAACTAAACTTATTAATGTTTTCTCGAAAGTCATATATATTTAGCTTCGTACCCAAAACGGAAAAACGAAAAATTCCAAAGAGTTAATAAGTTTTTGTTGTTGTTGTTGTTGCTGCTTTGTATTGGTTCCACTGATAAGAGATAAAGTGCTAAGATATCACGACTATCCGTTTGATATTGAAAATTCCTTACACAGATTTAATAAGAATTCTGTTGCCCAGATAATAAACTGAATTGATTCAATTGTATTATTTCATTATCAATTATTTTTTGTTAAACTCTTATTGTGCCTTATAAAATTATTACCAAAAATATGAACGTCTTCGAAAAAGATGTCAATTTTCTATTAGGTATGCTCCATTGGTTTATTCATACGCCGTTCCGTGACAATACCATTAATCATGTTAGATTAAAAAAGTATTACATTGGTAAAGGAACACATGTTAGCCGCTAGTAAACCTATCGTTGTCTGATAGATTCACCAGGTAAACAATTAATTTAGAATAGATCAATACAAATGAAAACTTTACTAAGCTGAGCTTATTTAGTTTACAAATAATATGTCTTTTCTATTTTTTATGTAAGAAGAATCCGTTTGTTTTCGAAGCAAACGTCCAAATTTCATCCCAACGTGTTGAGTCTACAAATAATAGGAAACAATCACAGCCACCGAACTAATCTTCAAATATTAACTATGATTTCTCTCACCCTTGGATATAAAAAAAATTCTAGATTAAAACAAAAAAATGTTTAAGAAGGTTAGTTTATTGGCCAGGTTTTTGGGAAGCTGGTAGCACAGAGATCTTCTCAAAATCCGCTTATGTAATCTTTAAATTAACTTGGATAAATGACCAGGAAAACTACGAAATTTACGTTAGTTGCGGAAGTTTAATTACATAACTCGAACTCAAATCGCAATTAGACAGGCATCGTGCGAAAATATTCAGACAAAATAAATTTGTTTATACATCATGTTGCGAATTTACAAAGTCGTCGTCCTCAAATCCCATGAATGTAAATTACAGTCGTAGCCTACCGAACATTTCAAATTAATTGAAGAATGCGTACCTTTCTTAGGACACATTTACTGAGCAAACAAATATGTGACATACTATAGGATGCCGCATTCTATCAGCAATTAACGACTTATGTTTATTGAGTACACGTTTATAAGTATTACAAGTGGAAACAGAAAGGCGTTTGTTGCGATCAAAACTATCACGTTGGTATGGCCATTAAAAGTGATTCTTATACATTTTAACTGCTGAAGAGGCAAGTAAAGAACCAGAGGGAGAGTTCGTTTTATAATCAGATATTTATGAAAAGAATAAGAGTCTTGTTAGTGACTTTCACCGAAGAAGGATCTTCAGAGGCATAATTTGCAATAGAAGGATGAAAGATTTTGCTAAAAGCGAAGAAAAAGTAAAGATGAATCTCTCATTACGCTGGTAATGTAATGACGTCTTGCTAATAAGCTGTTCATCTATAATAGACGAGGGAAATGAAATATCAACAGGGACTAGAGCATGATTGTACCTGCTACGTAGCCAGAATTGCACGATACGAGATGAGCTAGGAAGGGGAAGTATGTAGAATGTTCTGTGAAATGTTCTGCTTTCTGTACCGATCCAGTGAGTAGCTAAATCACCCTGCTTTTACAATAGTTAGATCAGGCTAAAAATGAAGTACTACTGTCATTTAAAGTCAAGTGTTCACTCCCTGCTCTCAACAGAATCCAAACCCTATCCGGGTTTTTGTAAGCGACGAATTATTTTCTACTATCACCTTTCTCACAGATGATCTACCGCAAGAAATTCACTACTCTATCAGTATTTCCATGGTGAGTGTGCTCATACAAGCCTTTGCTTCACCCTTCTTAACTTTTACGGCTAAGAAACACTATGCCACAAACCACTCTCATTCATTTCTAATTCGGCACAATCGACTGTTATGTGGAATCAACTAGAAGGTTGCTTACCTCATCACTACAATCATAACTTGTTCAAGGTTAGGTTTAACCAGTATATCCCACACATATCTGCATAAACTGTATCTCTTATAATATAACCCTCTGCCTTAAGTGACCTCGGGGCCTTTTAAAGAGTTAACATCACTGTAAAAAAATATCATGTTGGTCAGAATAATTAGGAAAATGTGTAGAAAAATCTACTATTTGAGTAAGAAGTTGAACAACTGAAGATTTGAAAGTGTTTATAATTGTATAAAAGAAATAATAGAGAAATGCTGATCCTTGCCAAGTGTATCTTACAAATTTAGCCAGGATTGTATATAGTTTTTTTACAACGCTAGGTGGTAATTATTTTACTTGCATTTGAGAAGTTTGATCAAGAACACCCGCTGGCCAAGTAACTTGTCCAATCAAGTAATTTATGTCTGACTGTAGAAGTCCCCATTATAGAATGAATTTTTTTCTAGTTTCCATATCCCCCACTTCTGTAACCACAGAATAGATTGACGCGATAAGTTGAAGATTTGAACTAATGTTTTGCGATTGCCCTCTCATTTGTAGGTATGGAGTTCGTGGTTATCGCGTGTTTTGCCATGGGCGTTTATTTGTGGCTGGTGTCAACCAATATTGGTGTTCTTAAAAATTATTTTTTACTAGACTCACCAAATCCGCAGTGACGTCATTTTATATTTTTCTGGTTTATTACTCGTGGTATTTGGTTTATGCGTTGTGTAAAAAAGAAATGTAATCCGCCTCAATCGTCACAGCATATAAACTAGGTCGCTTCAACAGGATCTAAGAACGTGCAGAGGTATCATAGGTATCAACACTTAATGTATTTAATTTTTTCCCCTTTTACTATATTAAATCATCTGTAAATCTGGGTGCCATTAGTTCGAAGGGACTGCTCCTCGAATTATAGTGAGAGAAAATGGCTGTATCTTACGGATCTTGCGTAGAAGTACCCAGTTGCTTCTATCCACACGCACATAGTACTCCCGGTTACAGAGTAACTTTGAAATTCTCCCTGTTTTCGTTCACTAGCGAGGGTAAGGGACAGCTTGATTATGTATCTGAAGAGAATCGCTAATTTATAATTCCTGAATTTGGCAACAATATTCATTTTGAAAGTTCTCGTTCCACACGAGTCTTTTAGTTATTGTTGCTGTCTCGATTCACTGATTTTTCTCCTCTATTTACGTATCTGGTATTTGTTCAGTAAGACCGGTGGTCTTTGATAACAGAACTGTATAAAACCACAGCCAGATACAATCAAAGATCCAGGACGGGAGTGTTGCGTTGATTAAGAAAACCATGGGCTGCAAGATCATGACACAGCCAACCCCAGCTGTCAGTTTTTTCTGCGAGTATACTCTTAGATATTTTGACGGCCAGTTCTTCCCGGCTATTGTTTGTGGGTAGTAAGTCAGTGAAGTACGATTCCATATTCCTTAATTCTTGAGTAATCAATGGTATTCATGAGGATCAAAAGGTAGTCCCCTGTCTTAAAAGAAAGTTTTCCAGATACACCATATGTGCAGAAGCAAGTTCTCAAGATGTCGGATGTGGATGTTCTTTCCAGGTTAGATTAGGGCCACTTCTACCCAACCAGAGTACCGAATTGCATGTACAATATATTTTCTACCGTGAAGAACGAAAAAGTCGATCAGAGTTTGTTGGAATGGAAATTCAAGGTAAGGCCGCGGTATCAAGTCCCTCTAAGGCTGTGACGAGAAGTCAAAATTACATATCTAACATTGGTATCTCTGGCTGACGCTAGCATTCAAAGTAGCTCAAGTTTAGTAGATTTCTGTAGCTACCCTTTTTACATGACCACCCAAAACCCGAAATTCTGACATACCAGCATAGCTAATTAATTATTCTGCAACTAACACAACTATTCTTCTTCGGCAAAGAAGCGATTACAATATTTCGGGGTCTTCGAAGCGCATGGCGCTCGTTGCCAGATATCTGTAGGTAGGCACAGGCTGAGTGGCTAGCATCATTTAGTAACCGTGCCGCTGACTTTTCTGTCGTTTTTAAATTAACGGCTCTGTCGAACTTTTGTTCGAGGTTGATGAGATTAGAAGGCTCGGTCAAAATTGGACTCTAGTGCTCCTTTTTGGCAAGACTCACAAGCATCTGCCAAGCCATCAAGTCGCACGTGTAATTGATTCACTGACAACAGCCTTCCGTGTTCAGACAATTGTGAACGGTCAAAATTTGACTTGATTTGGAAGCCTTGCTAAAAAATGAGTGATCGATTAACCTTCCGTTAGACGTGCCGAATGAAAGCTCTGCCAGTGTGAACTTTCTTGTGCAAGCCCATTATCGCAATGAATTGGATGTGTAGCAAAAGGCTTTCCTCTGCAACTGAATCTAAGGTTTCAGCCATTATAAGATCGAAAAAAAAGCCGCTCTAACGACAACAGCAAGAATAGCAGCTACAGCAATTTTAGCAACTACATCAACAAGAATATCAGCAGCAACAACAACTATCACTGCAACAGCATCAACGTCAGCAACGACAGCAAAAACTTACAGCAGCAGCAGCAGCCTGATTACAGCATCGACGTGGAGAATATGCCATCACTGTGAATTTCTTTAAAAAAATGAGAGAGAATGAGAGGAGAGAGAGTAGGATAAGATTAGACGAAAACAAATGCCCGGTGGAAACAGGGCGGATATTTCAAGTCTCAATCTGCCCTTTATTCGCCAAACAGAAAAGAAGGATTTATCCCGACTACTCCATTAGGGATTCGCTTTCCTTCGCCATGCCAACTTCCAAACAAACCCCTCAAAAAAAGAACCTCTTCCACAGGGAAGTCTATTAGACAGGAAGACTCCCGGGATGGATTTTTCGAGCAGAAAGCCCTTTTGAGAATGTCATTCGACGGTAGACCCAAAGACTTTCTAACGTACTTAGGGTGATGTAGGCGGGAAATTGAAAGTATGGGTTTTTTTTAAACAGTGCACAGAAATATTTTCCGGAATTAAAAATGGCGCAATTTGAATCGGAAGTGGAGATTCCTGAGGAAGCTTTTAAAACTTAGTGCTTAGCGTATCCCGGTGTTTCTCCATCCTTTATTATATAGGATCCTAAAACAAACCTTTTTTCTCGAAGGTAGACGGACAAAGTACGTCTAATATAAGCTGTGGTAATCGGGGACAATCCGCTGGAATTTTGAATTCTGCAGATTTATGTCCAGTTTGTGTCTATGGGATAGATTTTTAAAATGTCTATCAAACTAGCCAGTTTGAATGCGACGGGCTTCAGGATTCTGAAGAAGGTTGCTCGTCTGCTTCGTCTTCTCTTTTCATTTGATGATCCTGAGCCCAGAATCTATAAGACACATTTTGTCTGCAAAGTCGGTGCTCGTGTGCGGTCTAGTGTCTTTATTGTCTGTTGAGTAGCAGTCCACCCGGGTAGCAAGCTAACTAGATCAAACGTTAGTATGAACGGGCTATCTAGGTTTGCTAAATTGTCTCATGTTTCCAGTTAAGCTATTTAAACGTAAAATTGTCTCTGCTCGGATTGTTCTAGGTGAGAGGAATAGAATGGCTGAACACGGGAGTTCAATCTTTCGGCAACAACTGACTAGATTTGTGCAGTGAGAATTAATGGGGCGGTTATTGGAGATAAGTGGTGAGAGAGGATTACGGATAACATCAGGTTTTTCAGCGCCGATAATAGCTAATGATTTGCTTTACATAAGTTTAAAAAGATGAAAACTCTCAATGATAGTCTGTCTCGGTCAAACACTGTGAGTATTTCCTAGGGAGAGGTTTAGCTGGGCAGGCTATGGAGGTTGCAACTAGCGATTTCTACTAGGGTCAGACAGTTAAGCATAGATTAAACAAAATTTCTAACAAAACCGTAAGATATTGATTGCAGAATTGCGCAAGGAAGAGATCTGTTGAGATTCGTATCAATACAGTCGGGGTAAAGATACCCCGTAGAGGCATACTATGAAATCAACCAAAAATGTCCGAGGGTTTCGACAGCAATTCAATATCCGGTTTATCAAGGATCCTGGACGATGTTGCAAAGAATTGTGCATCTATTTAGTTGAAGCGACTAGCTGTTAGAGTGAGATCACAGAGGGTGAAATCTATTGTCATTAAACGTGGTCAGCAGTGGTACATCTAAAGGACTTCATGGTATACCCTACGAATAGTACTTGGGAATGTAGCACATTTTTGTGGCTGTCGTGTTCAATTGCTGATTCCGGTAAAGATCCGGGTATCCAGGAAAGCAATTATGTAGTTGAAAAGGAGAAGGTATGATATGCGGGATTTAAATGAATACAGAGTTTAAGATTTTAGCGAGAATCATGACAGAGCGTTTACAGTCTGTTGTCGAGACTCTGTTTGGGTATGAGCAGACTTGAGCTGCGAAGAACCAAACAATTCGGAGCAACCTGCATCTGATCCACACGATTTCAGGTGTAAAGACGACGATCACACCGCGCTGATCAATTTGGATTTATTTGTCCAAGTTGTTTGATTGAGTCGATAATCGGTATCTAGCTGCTTATCTGCAGTCCGCTGGATTAAAGTCCTATTTCTGCAAGTAGATCGGCTTTCTGCTTCGCTCACTAGTGCGTTGATACAGGTGAACTGAAATCAGTCGTGGGTTGTCATGATCGGTGCTTCAGTATTTTCAACTCTCGTTAGCTAAGGAGCAGAGGGTGTAATCCAGTCCTACCTGAAATTGCTCTCTTTGGAGGTGCTTGAGCTAAGGCTTCTCGGTAGCTGCGTCAGACAGGGATTCAGCGTACACACATCGGAGCTGGCTTTTCTATGTCGCGTGAATCGATCTTGGAGCGGGATGCTAGGATTTGTGCTACGGTTTTTAATGACATATTTCAGCAAAATGCGGGTAATGCAAGCCTTGGTTACTTTTTAAGTCTCTTTGGTCGCAACATGGTGGTTTCCTGTTGAACCCTCATCTAGTTAAGATAGACGTAATGATTAAAAAGAATAACTGTCATTTATGGCATGTTTCTGGCATTCATTTTGTGTTATAATCCATGTCAGGATTCCCAACCTCCCAGTTTTATTTTGTCCCCTTTATTTTTCATCTTGATTGGGACAGTCTTTGATTTTCCCTCTACAATATTTATTTTATCCTGCCCTATCCGTTAGTAAGTAGGCTTCTTGGTTAGGTCTTAAGACAGAATACGGTGGCCACTCTTATTTTATATGGGCCAGTCTTACTAACATCTGTTATTTTTGTTACAATGTTTTGCTTTAACAGTCCTCCCTTCCTCCTCATTTCATAGCATTGTATTTTTCTACATATTTATTAAGGTCATTTGTACATAATGTATTTTTGTTATAAGGCTTTTTGTAGCATACCTGTAAATATGAGGTACTATTGAATGGCCAAGAAAGAGTTCTTGTCAAGGAGCAAATTGTAATCCATGAATGGGTCATGAATCGCATTAGATTGGTCTAGGAAATTTAATGTAGACTATCTTTACACTTTGGCCTTGTAAAAGAATCCTTCATATATGGAACACTAAATAGTGTACAGATTTTACACTCATTGCAAAGATTAATGTCAAATTCCCAAAAGAGATGGGGAGGGACTGAGAAAATTCTGAGTCTTGAAGTTTCGACCTCGGCAGGACGTGGGCGATCACAGCTTTTCATATCTCTCTATCCATGGTGGCTCTTATCGCGCTCTCTTTTGTTACACTACACAACACTCGTTCTGTTATCCACCTGATCAGGCCCTTCAAATATATTATCTGCTGCTTTCCCATGTCTTTTTCCCTCCATCTTACCTCTTATTATCAAGTTCTCCCAGACCTCCTTCCTCATTGCATGACCCTGGAATTTTATCCGTCTCTTCGTGATGCTTAGTATTAATTTTCTATTCTTTTCCATCCTTTCAAAAAAAACCTCATCATTGCTCACATACTCAGTCCATTATATCCTTCTGTAAAGCCACATTTAAATAGCTCCAATGTTTTCCTTTATCTTTGATGATATGGTCCAGCATTCACTGCCATATTAAAAAATAGACATCAAATAGCAATCCAGTACTCTTTTTTTGTTTCTAGCAAACTACTCAATTTCTAGAACGCGTCCTTCTCCATGCTAATTCACATTTGGATCTCTGTGTCGCACTGTCTGTCTTCTGTTGGAACACTTCCCAGGTATTAAATTTTTTACCTGCTTTGATTTTATTATCCTCCATCTGTATTCGGCATTTTGGGCTGCCCTTTTAGCTAATGACCATCCATTCGGTTTTCTTGCAGTTTATATGCCGCTTACTTACCAACAATGGCATACACTGGAATAGCATCTGATAGCATCAAATCGTCATCTCACTTTGAAATCGATCATCAGGATACTGGAACCCGGGTGTTAAATGGTTAATGTTGCTAATTCTAAAATATCAAAGACTTACCGTAAATTTGTTCCTTTTAGTGAAACCGTATTCATTTTGAACCACGTATGTTGTATTTCATATGAGCAAGGAGTATTCTCTTCGTTATCTAAATATTATTATACAAAATTGTATTATTACTTACTTCTTTACATCTCTTATTATTCTTAATTCATAATTTAAACTTTTTCTGAATTATGTACGCAGAATCTGTGTAGTATTCGGAGACTTCAGACAGGTGCTTTAGAAAAAAACTAGATAAATAGATAGAACTGTGGAGGAGATCCTCAACTCAATTTCTTACACTTGAAGAGTTAACGTCAAGGTATTTATTCTTCTCTAAAACTGTTCTTTATTTTGAAATGGATCAATAAAATACCTTGGAAAAGTAATGAAAGCTTTCACTAAATCTAACTAGAAAATGTTTCCGTCTATGCATTTCGAGCAATCTACATGTAATTGCAGATGTTATAACCGTTTAATGATAAAGGATTGTTGCTACTAGGGGTAATTCTGTCACTGGCCTTTGATAGTGTTCTAAGAAAAAGAAGTTTTTTCAGTAGAAGTTTTCTTTAGAACATAAATAATTGCCTGTGCAATACAGTTACAGTATAAATATCAGTTTTGCTCTGCGGTGTTTTTCAGAAAAATAAATGTGCGGATGTCTGCTAAAAGTATTGGTATATCGCCCTAGTAAACAGCAGTGCTTGGCAACAAATAGTTTTTTTTCCTACAGTAAGGATTCTAACTTGGAACGTTATAAGGTTTACAAGATCGTGATGATTATCGAACAAACTGCATTTGGTAATCAGTATGTTAATCATTCGTACTTTCGAGATAGTGTACGTGACTAAACTATAAAGCATCATTCAAGGGAGATAATTGAGAGAAACCACAATCACAGACTTTCCCTGTCGAATTTCCTCTGACCCGGGATAAAAATGGAAATCGAGACGAAGGTTCCTCTATCTTTACAATTTATTGATTTAATTTTCTCTGATCCTTTTAGAATTCAGAAGTAGAAAAATACAAGCTAAATCTAAAAGAAGGCAATCCTTTAAGCGCTAATATTGAAAAATGTAAATAAGAGGAAATGTTTACGTAAAGTGTTTAGTTTCAAAAGCATAGTCATTCTGTAAGGTTTTAAATTTGATATTTCCTGCTTATGATTGGTAGCATAATTCTAGAAATTTAAAAAAAATCATCATAATTTTAAAATTTTCCATAGACAGTCTGTACATGTGAAGTATAGACTATATTCCGACCGGATGCATAACATTATTATAGAGATTTTTGTATTTAATTGACTAATTATATTTTGCATTTAAGGGAAAACTAACAATCATTAGTGCGTAATTAGGAACTGGAGAACAGAGTTCAAATCTTGCGTTAGTCTGTTGTGATCAATTCAGCACTTTTAAATTTGGAAAAAAATATGTATCTACGTTTTTTTTTTGTTATTTCTTCCCACTAATATTATAGCAGCGTAGAATGGATACTATAGAATTTGCTGGTATCTTGTAGTCACAATCTATACAACGATCAACATCACCAAATCCAGCATCCTGAATGAATGTTTTCATAGGATTTCCCTCCATATGTTTCGTTTGCGTGCTATATTTAAATCTTTATAAGTGATCTACGCAAAATCTAACATGACCCACTTTTTTCTACTGCCTATTTATTTTTTCGCATAATATTGTACCGGGTAGTAAATTAGTGGAAATATTGTTGGATTTTATGACTTGTCCATACAATTTCAAATTTATTTTGTTGTCAGTCTACTAATGGCCTTGTCTCTTGTTTGATGATGTCTAGAAAAGTGTCATTTTTTGATGCAGTCTGCGTAGATGTCCATAACAGTTCTGTATTATTTCATTTCTAATACTTACATTCTTTCTTATAATGCTGCAGTTAATGTCCAATATTCGATACTGAACACACAAAAAATGAGAATGCTCGAAACAATGATAGATAAAGAGAAGGTATGGAAAAGCAGATGGCGCATGTCTCCTATTTTCAAACACGAATATGTTTTTAATCATTTAACCCCAAGAAAGGTGATAAAGCTATTAGGAATCTGGTGGGTATGAAGAGAGAACAATGTACTGCATTTTAGTTCATAAATTCTAGATACCATAGCGGAAAATACATAAGAAAAATTACTGTTAAAGTAGTTATAGAAGCTACGTTACGGCAATGGGAAGTGACTGATGGCCACATGCCAGGTGAGGATGAATAACATTGCTAATTTTCTTTTAACAAGAATCTCTAAATATATAAAGGGAGCTCCAGAACACATGTGGCAACACTATTCAAATCATGGATGAATGATAGCCTTATAAATATGTAAGGTGGATTCTGTCGAGAAAATTGGTTAGAACCATATAGAAAACTACTTTTTTAGTTATGATATTTAGAAGAGAATATTAAAAAAAATACGGTATGCTGACAGCTTTCAGGCATTGTTTAAAAATTAAATGGTAGAAATTGGAGACAGTTACCTAATATCACGTAGATATTACCTATGCATATATGTATATATATATATATATATATATATATATATTACATAAATAGACAAAAATATGTTTTACCTCTCATGATGATTATATTTGAAAAATAAAATTGAAACCTCGCTCAACAGCGCTAAATCGAGGTTGATAAGGAAATAATTATCAATTAAAACATAAGGAAGATGTAGAGAAAAATATCTTAAATGGAAATGATTTGGAGCCCAAATATATGTTACTTCTGTTTGCACAGTGAAGGTTTCAAAGAATGAATATAGATGACCACCAACACTTTAAAGCGGTAACTTGAGTGTGACAAGCTAAGTATGAAAAATGTGTACACATAAAAATTAGCAACAAAAATATGGTTATTGGTAAATAACCATAATTGTGCTGCTATTTTTCTTCTTTACATTTTGCCTATATTTTTAATGATTATAATTTCTTTAGTATCCACGAATTAGCTTTGTTGAGTGAGGTTCGAAACCGGTTAGCTAGCCCGTTGTTTAATTTTATTTTTTAGATATTATCATCATGAGTGTTAAAAATAAATATTTCTGTCAATTTATGACGGTTATGAGGTTTTGTACCACAAACCGTATTTGCAAATAAATATATATACCATGTGCAAATTAATTGGAGCAAAACGAATAATGTCTTCCTGAAATCTTTTATATTTTCCCTAATCATGTATAGGTCGACTCTCGGCGTTGTGTATTTCTTCCTGCAACATTTTCCTTTACGTTTGAAGTGATGAATTTAGTTTGTTCTTTCGTCTTGATGTTACGAATGAGTTGATATACTGACACCAAAAATATATGCGATCTATCTGTAAGGCTTGCCAGTGTGTTTTTTGCAGCGTTACAATTTTCGTACACATTCTCTGAGTAAAGTCAATCGCAGAAAATGGCTGTAGGATAACTAATCAACTGTCGAGACAGAATAATCAGAATGAAAAAACACTGATGTAATCACGGATGAGGCAATATTGTTCAAGACCAAACGAATTTTATAATACACCCCAAAAATAGATTCAAATTATTGGATATTGTCACCAGAAAACTGACATCAGTTTGTTGTTTAATAAAATAGTTGATTCAAATTTTAACAACACGTGTAAATCTAACAAAGTTGAAGCAATGTGAATTTTTATGAGGTTATGTGAAAATGAAGGTCTATATACATATTCTTCATACAAGTCTTAAATCAGAGAATCACGGAAGCTCTTGTTAATGTTACGCAAATATGCTACGGCGTGTTTGGCAGGAGCTTCTCAACCGATTTGACGTGTGTATTGAACATTTGTGAAGCTTTGTGAAATCGGTTATAAGATTTATTTGCCAGGTCCACGGCCGACCTGCTAACAACCGTAACGGAGTACATGCTACAGACCCTTGATTAGTCTGACGAGGCTCGCGCGGTTGCTCTGGACATCTCCAAGGCTTTCGACAGGGTTTGGCACTCTGGCCTCCTATGCAAACTATGGGGTTACGGTATTACCGGTCGCCTGCTTGACCTAATCCAAGCTTTTCTAAATAACCACAAAATGAAGGTCGTTTGGAATGGGAGTGCCTCTTCATCCTACAGCACGAATGCTGGTGTCCCACAGGGCTCTATCCTGGGCCCGACGCTCTTCCTTATTTTCATCAACGACCTCCCAGATGAGATCAAGTCTCAAGTAGGCATCTATGCAGATGACACTACAATATACTCCCGCACCAGTAAGAAACCAGTCGTGGCGGACAGACATAATCTCGCTGCTGATCTTGAACGGGATCTACACTCTGTGCTGAACTGGGGAAGAAGTGGCTTGTCAAATTCAATTCATCTAAGACCAAGCTGTTGTCTGTCAACCATTACATGCAACATCTCCTGCCTCCCATAAGCATGGACCAAGCGATTCTTTAGGAGAGCAATACACTACGCCTCCTCGGACTTACCCTGTCCTCAGACCTCAAATGGAACCACTATATTGAATCCATAGCAAAATCTTCTGCTAAGAAGATTGGGTCACTATGTCGATCTAGGATGTTTTTTTCAGCCTGAATCCATCCTGCATATATACAAGTCAACCATCCGTCCGTGCATGGAGTACTGCTGCCATCTATAGTCAGGTACCCCTGCCGTTCTCCTCAGTGTTCTTGATAGGCTCCAAAGGAGAGTCTGTAATGTGATAGGTACTGATCTGGCGGCTCGACTGCAGCCACTTTCTCACCGTCGAAATGTGGCCTCACTTTTTCTGTTCTATAAATACTTTCATGGCTTCTGCTCGGATGAGCTTAAGTCACTGATGCCTCTTCAACAGGTGTTTACCCGTGCAGCCAGACTGGCAACTGGGTCCCACCCATTCACAATCAGGTTAGCCAAATGCAGACGGCAATTCTACTCCTGCAGCTCCTTCTCTAGCACTTCCCGCCTGTGGAACTCGCTCCCATATTCTTGCTTTTCAGACGGCTACAACCTCCAGAAATTTAAATGCAAAGTCAATACCCATCAACTAACTACTGGACTCTAGCTCTCTCCTCACCCCCGTATAACCTTCCCTTTCCCTCCACCTATGTATCTGTCATCGCACCTGCTTTCTCAGCATTTTATTGCTCCTTTCTAACTAGTCCGTACTCCTCACTCTTTTCTAATTAATCTTTTTACAGTTCTGTAGCCCCCTGTACATCAGTGGCATTTCCGCCTTGCTCGGGGTGAAATGATTAAAAAAAAAATAGCTTGTCCAAAATTTGAACAATATATGAAGATGTTATTGTCCAGCATGAAGCATGTAGTTACACAGATATTGACATTTTAAATGATGTCAACATTTTAGGACACTTTATAAATAAATAAATAAGTATATATATATATATATATATATATATATATATATATATATATTATGTCTTTTGTAAACTCCCTTTATGTTGTAAATTTTCGAGTACTTTTTATTTTCTCATTCTTAATCTGGAGAACTTTTTTTCATTAGCGTAACTAATAATATGTTATCTATATCATGACATTTTTGGAACGTAGTATTTCAAATTAAGATATCATTATTTGCAACAAATTATTTGTATATATATATACATGTGCGTTCTTCTGTGAGTGCGTATTTGAGTGTAAATAGGTATGTATACCATTCCAACAACGTTTGAATGCGAATTTATGCATTGATAAAACACTCTTCACTCCTTATTTTTCTGTTTCCATATCAGATATCAAACATCTGATTGACTTAAACGCAATTTGAAGAAAATATAATTCGCATTTTTAGATAAACGCAGTGGTTATCAATTTCAGCAGAGAAGAGTCTGCTATCTCCAACTCTTTTTAACGAATAAATGCATTGGATTCTGTGACATCATTCTTCAATATCAGCCAGGTGTTCCATACCTGATTAGTGATAGGTATTTACACCTACGATTAAAATATAAAGCAAATGTAATGTTATTCAATGAGCATAAAATAATGTGCGTGACTTGTATTTGAGAACAAATCACAATATGTTTAAATTAAAACAAATATTTAAATTAACTATATAAAATTTTGATTATAAATATTTTTTAAGTGAAACGTGAAACCGTCTCCTGCTTCAAAGACGCAATTTTAATTGAATTTTTTCTTTGGAAGAAATTTCAAGGGGTACAAAAATCTAAAAATTGCGTAAGAAATAATGATATTTTACAGCCTATAAAAGTGTAATTATAAATAAAACAGAATGCTACATTCAATATATATATATATATATATATATATATATATATAGTTATATCGAATGAGTCTAATAGTGATCACGAAGGTGTTTGGGGTAATCACTTGTGATAGCGGCATAATGTTTCTCTTCCTCTTCTCACAAGAGCGATATAATTCCAAAGTTTTCGCTGGTCTCAATCTGTCCATTGAAGTCAACGCATCCACCATCTATGACAATGGTTGCACGTTTCTGTGAACATAGTCCTTGTCAAGATTACCTATTTTCGACGACACCATCACCGCGTAACACCCAAGGTGAAAAGAAACAAAGCTGAGAAATGCTCAAAGTTCTCGATTTTTGTGAAGCAATGAAATCCAATGTGGACGCTGAGAACTATCATAGATATTCTTGGCTGATTGCGTACGACTTTTCTCTCATTCCACTTTGGTTTGGAGATAAGAATCCTGCTTCTGTTATAGTTTTTCGTGCAGCGTCCAGTCATGGAAATATCATGTATCAACTCTTCATTGATCCTAGTTTGAAGATAGGTATAATGGAGTATATTGAAAACTCTCCGTTTGGACTTGACAATGTGGTACCTATTCATTTCTCTCCACTTTTCATGGCTCAAAAGCAACACAGGCTTTCCTTGCTGAGAAAGTACTATTTTTTATGAGAGCCAATATATAGCCCAGATCTCAACCTTCTCGATTATTTTTTGTGGGGCGTACTTCTAGCAAGGACCGATGCTTCATCATACTCGAGTTTCCACATTTTGAAAACATGCATCACACATGAGAAGCACAAAATTAAACTTTCGTTCTTGTATAGAGGCAGTAATTGCATAAAAGAGAGATAAATTTCTACTTATAAATATTCGATTCAAAGTATATATTTGTACGATCATTATTTAGTATTTATTAACTGTTTTATGTAGCTGTAAATTGTCTCAAACTTATTTCAAGAAGCCTTTGTATATGTTGAATTACAATGTGATAGAGCGAAACAAAATTAGACCCGAAATAGGACAAGTAAACTGGGGTTTCGTGAAATCGGCTTAAACAACGAAGGCAATATTTGTGCTCAGAATATCTGAAAATGCAATGACTGCGAAAAGAAATACGTTTATGTTTTATAGACAAGCAAAACAGTGTCTTAATAACGTAACCGAAAAACTTTGAATCAGTAAATATGCTTGATTAAAATGGGAAAGATATTAGAAAAATTCAGTACATATACTGGAAACAAAACCCCTGAATGCGGATAGGAAATTAATTCAGTAAATATACAAAAATAAAAACGAGCGTAAGACAAGGTTGTGTCTTCTCAGTGAACTTATTCAATCATTACAGAGAAGCGATTTTGAGAAAATCACTATTCTTATAAAGTTTCCTCACTGGCAACTACAATCTTAAGAACACAATATATGTAGACAGTATTTTGATGGTAGCAGAAAAGAAAAGAAAAATAAAGCTACTACTATACAAAGTAGTATAGAAAAACAAAACATCCCCTAACCATCAACTGTAAGAAGACTGTATGATTGTTAGCAGATGACACAACTTAAGATACAAACTACAAATTGGAGACACGAAAATCCAGTGAGTACATAATTCTAACTATCTGGGAAATGTTTTAAAAGAGTTCAAAATTGGGATACCAAAATTAAGGTTACAAAAGCGAAAAATACTCTCAATAATTAAGCAACGATCGAAGAAACAGTACTGGGATGTTAGTAATATCGGTCTTCATCTGAGGCAATGTGTCCTGCAGAAATCCTCTCATATATGAAGTCAACAGAAATATAGTTCTACATAAGAAAAACAATCTACAATCAATCCGCAAAAATGGAACACATACGTGTAACTGCAGAACAAATAACGAATGCCTCTTAGACGGCAGTTGCGTGCAGAACAATGAAATATACCAGGTGACTATAAAGTTGGTAGATAACAAAGAAACTAAAAAGAATACACGATAAAATAGCTACAAACGGCACCCAGGTTCAAAATTATTTCAACTTAGTAATTCCTCTAATTATTCGATAAACTCAATTATTCATTATAATTATATAATAGAAATACCCATAAAGACCTGTACGTAAAAATAGTTAGAAATGTAACAAACCACAACGCGCATAGCCTTAAAAGCAAGATACAGACTATGGCCACTCGGTATTGACTGCAATACCACCGTATATACATTAGGAAGAACTGAATAAAAAGAAATGCACATAATGTGTCATGAGTTCTCCCAAAGCCCTACTGAATTTTTAAGTCAGAATTCTCATTCTCCTACATTGACTGCTAATCAAAATCAAACACCCTAGTGTTTCCTTCTATTTATCCCAGAGATGTAGAAAGAAAAGACGGAATCATACCTTTCCCAAGTGATTTGCATGAATTTTCCTCAGTGTATTTGAACTTAACGAATCCTAAAGGAAATTGAACACTGTTCTCCTATTTCTCATTCCAAGGCGCTATACTCAAACAGCACACACACACACACACACACACACACACACACACACACACACACACACACACACATATATATATATATATATATATATATATATATATATATATCGAAATCTTATTATTATTACTAATACAAACAATACATTTACTGGTTATCTGTATGTGAGTAGCCGATCATTTTATTCTAAAAAAGGGTGATTATTGTTCACAGTCATTGCATACAAGAGAAAATTAAAATAAAAAATAAAATGTTTCTCCAACAGAAGTTGAAGCTACATCCTCCTTATTTATTATATTATATATGTGTGTTTGAACATTATTTTTAATGAATTTTCGTATTGGAGCGGAAAGTCTATCTTCTATAATTAAACACCTTCCTGAATATTCAAGAAATCTTGTTAGTTAAATATTTATCTTCGGGCAGGATTCGAACCTGTGATCCCATATGCCAGGGAGAAGCCGTTAATAGAGCTAACATCTCTCACCACTTCCACAAAGGTCCAACAAAATCAAAATATGCCATATATATACATAATTTTTTTTATTTCTCATAATTTTTACTTCTGCTATGGTTCGTAACTTAATGTAAACAAACTTAAACAAAGAAAATATTACGAAATCTTGCAGATAGTTGCAGAATAGTATTAAACAACATATTTATTTAAATTTACTTGCTTAAGCATTGTTTTTATAGATAATGTCAGATTTCTCGAATATTCAGGCAGGTGGATATATATAAATGTACTGTTTAATTATAGAAAAACAGACTATCAACTAAAATACGGGTATACATTAAAAGTAATGTTCAAACATTTTTTAAAAAATATGTCAGTGAATACCATTTTTAAATTACGGTAATTTTTCGTTATATATATATATAAAATAAGAAAATTAATGACGAAAGGAAAAACTTTACTTACGGACACAATTATGCAAACAAAATATTTACGTTGGTGTAACTACACAAAGGCAGGAAGGATAAGGTACGCTAAAATTTTAAACCATTAAAAATAATTTTCTTTTTCTTGTGTTTTTGCACGGATTTACATTTCGATTTATTTCTGATTTTTTCTGTTTTTATCACTTTAGTTATAATGCGCATTGTAATAATAGAAGACCTTCCAAGAATGATGAAATGTTGTGAGAATCTGTACAGTAAAATAAATAATGAAAATAAGAGCGTTTGTGCCCATGTATATATATATATATATATAATTTTTTTTTTATAAGGGTTTCACCCCGAGCAAGGCATGTCACTGCCACTACTGCGCAGGGGGCTACGTAGAGTGGAGAACGGATGAATAAAATATAGGAAATGTCAGAGGGTGGGTGATAGGCGCGTTAGGATACCGAGAATGAGGGTTTGGTAGATGAGAGTGTTCTGAGAATAATTGGGAGTTAGTGTGATAGGAGGTATCTATTGACCCTACATTTAAACACCCGGAGATTGTAACTGTCGGGAAAGCAGACTTGTGGAAGGGAGTTCCACAGGCGGGAAGCGCGAGAGAAGAAGATGTTGGAGTAGAATTTACGGTTACATCTTATTTGTTTAACTGTAAAAGGGTGGGACCTAGTTGCTAATCTAGTATCTCGTGTAAATTCGTGCTTAGGCGGCACCAGTGATCTAAGCTCATCGGAGCAGAAGCCATGAAATTACTTGTAGAAGAGGCACAGGGAAGGCACATCACGTCGGTGAGAGAGCGGCTGTAGCCGGTCTGCCAAGTCAGTATCAATTACAGATCCTCCATTGTATTTTGTCAAGAAGCCCAAGGAGAGCAGCAGGGGCACCCGACCAGATATGGCAGCAATATTCAGTACACGGGCGGATGGTAGATTTGTATATGTGCAGAATAGATTCAGGTGGGAAAAATTTCCGGGCCCTGCACAGTGAGCCGACTTTCATAGCAGCAGATTTGGCGATGGATTCGATATAGTCATTCCATTTGAGGTCCGCCGAGATTGTAAGGCCAAGGAAGCGTAGTATTTTACTCTCTGGGAGGCTAGCCTGTCCCATGCTAATGGGAGGCAGATGCGATTGTCTATGGTGGTTAGTTGATAACACCTTCGTTTTAGAGGCATTGAAATTTACCAACCATTTCCTACCCCAGGCCACTACGGATTGGATGTCCCTTTCAAGTACGGCAGCGAGGTTCACTTTGTCGTCCAGACCTGGTTTCTGATCGATGCGAGAGTAGATTGTTGTGTCGTCGGCATACATGCCAACTTGGGATCTAATGGTGTCGGGGAGATCATTAATGTAGATCAGAAAGAGCGTGGGACCTAGGATAGAACCTTGAGGGACGCCCGCGTTCGTATGGTAGTTTTGGGAGGCATGCCCATTTAATACCACCTTCAATGTGCGGTTAGAGAGGAAAGACTGGATGAGGTACAACAGATGTCCAGTTTTCCCATAGCCCCGCAGTTTGCACAAGAGGCCAGCATGCCAGACCCTGTCGAATGCTTTGGAAATATCCAAGGCAACGGTTCGGGCTTCACCATTCTTGTCCAGTGCCCGGTATATGTACTCGGTAATGGTCGTTAGCATATCAGCAGTAGACCTGGTGAAGCGAAACCCGTACTGTTTGTCAGAGTAAAGACCGTTGGACATGCTGAATCACCTCGGCATTGATAATGGCTTCGAAAACTTTGCCAAAGATTGGAAGGAGACTAATAGGACGGTAATTGGCGGGGTCTGAGGGTTCGCCAGAATTCTTAAATATAGGAACTACGCAGGAGGACTTCCAACAGGCAGGAAAGCAGGAAGCAGATAGGCAGAGGTTATAGAGTTTAGAGAGGACAGATGAGAGTTCTGGGGCACATTTCTTCAGTACTATGACTGGGATTTCGTCACCGCCGCTCACTTTGTGTGGGTCAAGTTGTGCAATTTTCTTGGCGACCAGCGAGGGTGTAATGTGGACGTAATTTAGTTGAGCCTTAGTTCTGGGTGGGAAGTCTGGTGTAGGTATTCCTAACGAGTCCAGTGTCGAATTGGTTGAGAATCTACCGTCAAAGCATTCAGCCTTATCGGCTGGGGAGGTGAGAACTTCAAATTCATTGATTAGTGGGGGCATTGAAGTCTTGTTTCTGCTGAGCACACTTTTGCAGAGACGCCAGTAATCTTTGGAACCAAACATAGAGGATGCTATGCGTTGCCTAATTCTGGTAGCAAACGCCCTCTTGTCTTCGTTCAGTACTTTTTTACACTTGTTCCGTGCTGAGGTGAAAAGGCGCCTGTTTTGGTTCGACGAGCAGCTTCGATAGAGCCGGAAGAAATGGTTCCGGTGGGCAACGGCGGCCGAGCAAGCTGGTGAGAACCAGGGGGACGAATTTGGTTTTAGTTGGAATTTCCTGGCCGGGATAAAATCATCGATGCCAGCCTTAACCCAAGAGGAGACTTCGGAGGCACAGTCTTCGACTGGAAGATCAAAGACGTTGTTCCAGGGGACGTCGCAGAGGAAGTCCCTAAACGAGTCCCAGTCAGCTCTTTGGTAGCAGTATGATATTCTGCTGGTCTGGTTTTCTTGGGTAGAGTTAGTGCGGATTGATATGTTTACGGAGACTACGGCGTGGTCAGAGTTTCCCAGGGGGCAGAGTTGCCTGGTAGTGCAGGAGTCTGGGATGGAGGTGAAGCAAAGGTCGAGTAAAGAGTCCCTTCCGTTAGGGTTTTTAGAGAAACGCGTAGGGAATTCCACCACTTGCGTTAGAGCTTGGGCTATTGAAAAGTGCATGGTGCGGATCCCAGCAAGGTCGGTGGCTGAGTTTTCAAGCCACTTGGTGTGGTTAAAATCGCCAAATATATGGGCAGATGGGTGAGAAGAAATGGCCCTGTCGATATTAGTAGAGATGCAATCAAGTACCGTACAGTCAGAGGAGGAGGGGGAGTGGTAGAGGAAGAAGAGTTAGCTAACCGAGCTTAGATGTGAGAGGCGAAAGCACATGAAGGAATGATCAAGAGATTCAAGAGATGTGACCCTGGCTAGGGGGAGTTGTTCGCTGACATATACACCAAGCCCATGCATATGGACATTGGAGTCCTTCCTGAAGAGAGGAAGGTAGCCAGTAACGAACAGCTCTGAAGAGGGGATAGAAGGGTCAAGGTTAGTCTCACATATAGCTAAGATATCGGGTGAGTTAGTTAGAAGGAAAGATTCTACACTATTAAAGTTACTGCGAATACCTCGTATATTTGTGAAGGCAACGCAGATAGGTTTGGGCGATTTACGACTAGCTGGTTTAGGCTTGCTATTTTGCTTGTTTAATTTCATGCTGGTTATAGTTGTGGATAGAGAGAGGTCTAGAGTAGGGTCAGATGGTCGTTAATTGCAGCAGGTGAAGGATGGTGAATGGCGCCGCCTGCAGCATAATGTGGCCTCGGGGTTGCCCATCGGAAATTCATGCAGGGACGCCCGTCCATGCGCGAAATGGCACTACAGGAACCCCGATATTATTCAACTGTTGATCAGAGCAACCTCTCAAGGCGCTACGCAAGAGTTCTGGCTCCTAACTACCAGTCGGAAGCAGCAACTAGGAAACTGCCAACCCGGTACCCTCAGAATGAAGAGACATTGCCACCATACTCACCAACTGCAAAAAGCTTCCAGCCGAACCGACATAACGACCGAAAAAGAGAGAGATCAACCGGGAACCCCTTCCTAAACAAGAAACAAGGCGATCACCTCTACTCCTGTCCAAAAGAAGGGGGTGGAGTGTGAGACCGGGCGACAGAAGGTACTATCTACTCTAATTAAAAAAAAAAAAAGAATAAATGTGTGACTGAAGTTAACTAAGTTTCAACTTAGTATAAGTCAAACTTAAATTTGATAATTAAAAACAATTTACACAAACATAGTCGCAGTGCATTACAAGAGCGACAAGTAGAGAACTTAGGTTAGTAACAAAACAGGAACAAAAATTAGACAGAAAAGATAAGAACCAAAGGAAGAAAAAAAAAAAAAAAGGAAAAAATTCAAAAAATGAGATCACACTGGCTAAAACTTACCAGTTGCAGGCTGACTGGCAGAAAAAAGTTAAGAAAATTTCAAAAAGTATCTTCATTTTGTTTCCTCTATTCAGTTCTGGAAAGTTTAAGTTACCTTTAAGTAAGCAGTAACAGACAGTAGTGTGAGGGTAGAATACATTGGAGTGGGAGGGGGAGGGAACACCTCAAAGCCATGTGTCCAGTTAGCAAGGGAGGAAGAGGGAACAATAAAATAAAAAAAAAACAAACATGGCCCGTCTTAGAATTCCTACATATAACCTAAACCCTAATATACCAAACTTAAATTTGATAATTAAAAACAATTTACACAAACATAGACGCAGTGTATTACAAGAGCGACAAGTAGAGAACTTAGGTTAGTAACAAAACAGGAACAAAAATTAGACAGAAAAGATAAGAACCAATGGAAGAAAAAAAAAAAGGAAAAAGAAAAGGAAAAAATTCAAAAAATAAGATCACACTGGCTAAAACTTACCAGTTGCAGGCTGACTGACAGAAAGAGAACTGTTTCGCTCTATCACAGCTCATCAGTAGGTTAGACTCCGATGGCTTTTAACCCACACACACAAACACACACAAACACACACACACACACACACACACACACACACACACACACACACACACACACACACACACATATATATATATATATAATGTGTATTTGTGTAACAATCTTTTTTATAGAGAATTTAATGAAAATGATAAACAAGGCTTTATCGTTAAGATTTTATATATTTTGCGGTATGCTCTTGTGAGTTTTTCTTTTCAGAAGATTAATTATATACGAATTGTCAAAATTCTTTCTGTTCCCGAGCGTTTTCTGAATTTTATTTTACGTGTAACTGAATATATGTATAGTTTATTTAGTTAGCGTCGACTGAGTTATATTCCGAAATATGTAAGCACATTGTCAACGATAATACTTTGTCTGTCATTTTCAGGAGAGTACCAGTCGAAATCAGCAACTGCCAACCAGGTACCCTCAGTATGAAGAGACTTTGCAACCATCCTGTCATATCAGAAAATATCTCGTGACAGTACTACTATTAAAACCTGAGAAAAGGAAAAATCGGAAACCCCTTCCAGAACAGGAAACAAGTGATGAGCCTTTATTCATGTTCAAGGAAAGAGTGAGGAGTATGGGTAAACCTATCTAGATCTACTGCAAAAAAAATAAACATAAAATGAAAAAGAATTAAGTTTTATCTTAGTAATAGTACATCTGACTTAGTATAATCGATTATTAGCCATTATCGATTATACTAACTCAGAAATTCAATATGAATTCACCAAATGATGACAAAAGAAAAACAGATAAGGTGATATTTCTGAAACCTCAGAAACATAAATAAATAAAAATTAAACATCTAAAGATTAAAATGATTTTCGATTTTCAAATATATTCCTCTTTGTTTCTTTTTTTTTTTAATCATATCACCCCAAGCAAGGCGGTTACGCCACTGATGCGCATGAGGCTACTTAAGAGTAGAATGATTGGAAAAGAGAATGCCGGGAACCACATCCTAAACAGGAAACAAGGGATGAGCTTCTTCACCTGTTCAAAAGACATGGGTGGAGTGTGAACCGGGCGTTAGTTAATTCTATCTACTCCAATTAAAAAACTGTCCCAAATGATTCTAAGCTGGTGTTTGCAGATAGAATGTAGCAGCGAACAGCATCTCGCAAGTTTGCTTCCAAATATTACAGCTCTGCAAGAATGTACTGAATAATAGAAAACCTCAATACTTCTATTCAATCAATTCGAAGATTTGAATTCAAAATCGAATGCTTTGCTCTGAAATTCTCGTCAAAGTCACATTTGCAGATAAATTAAATAATAATAAAAAGAAAATTCATATTTATATTATAGAGGAACGTGGAAGGCCATGATTGCCTACGTCTTGAAAGAACAAGTCACATAGAAAAAGAAAAAGATGTAGTAGAAATAACAAAATTTCATACCGACGCTTAAACAATATGAGTTAAAATTTGATGATCCTAGAAAAACACGTCATTTCTGTTGTAATTCCGAGTCTCCTTCCGTTACGCCATTTCTCTCGGGTTTCAATCCTGGAAAAAAGCAATCGGAGTCTAACCGTACTGAGGAACTGTGATACGGCGAAACAGATCTGTCTGCGGATGACAATATATATATATATATATATATATATATATATATATATATTTGTGTGTGTGTGTGTGTGTGTGTGTGTGTGTGTGTGTGTGTGTGTGTGTGTGGCCGCGTGTACTATATCTGTTCGCTTGTGTTTTGCGCTTTCGGAGATTTTTTGATTTTCTGATTTCGGTAAATTAAATAAATGTTGTTTTACATGTCAGCCAAGCTCCCATGATGTAAAATAACCTTATCTCATTTTTCTTCATGTACTTGGCGATACTTATCTAATTCAATATTTACTTATCTAAGCATATTTCTTTCTTTCTTTCTTTCTTTCGTTCTTTTTTTTTCTTTTTTTCTTTCAAAGCCTGTTTATATCTATCTATCTATGGCAATTAAATAGGTTGAGAAGCTTAGAGAGGTAAACCATGTTAGACCTCATAAATCGACGTCATAATTGATTATATTATTTCGCAAGAACCAATTTGCGAAATTGCGGTACAATTTCATTTATGGTCAGCCGCTAAATTCGTGTTTTTTTTTTACAATGATTCGTCATTTTTTTCGAAGTTTACGTACACCAAAAATGATTAAAAATTATCTCGCTCATTTAGACTTTACTCTTTAGATATAAATTAATTTTCTGACGATGAGGTTTTATTGGCAAAAGTGCCAATTTATTGCTTTCTCAATTGTGTTATCTATCTCTTTATTGTTTAAATATTATTTCGCAAATGCAAAACCAAAATCCCACTCATATTCAATGGTTTGGTATTAATGCAAGGGTACACAAGTAATGGATTTTATTCGGATATGACAGAAAAATTAGACATAATAAGGTTAAGATGATAGTTCTCTTGTAAGCATATTCTCGGGAGTGCTTGGTGCATTGCATAGTTCTGTAGAAGAATCTGTAGGAATGGAACTTTCACTTATTCAATAGAATATGAAGAGAATGAGGATTTAGTTGTTATGGTATTATGGTTCCTAGCAGTGAATGTAGTAATTGATGCAATCACCGATTGTCGTTCGCTCTAAATATTCCGACAAAATAGTTGTCAGACTAGCGAGATGCTAGCATAATTTCGTCGATGGCATAAAAGCTGTAGTGTGGAAAGCAGCTCATTATCCCGAATGTGGCACAGATGGAAATGGTGATTTGACATCTGCAGATGAGTCGTGGAAGCGATGTCCTATTTTTCGTCTGATCCGATTTTTCTAGAAAGAGTTTCTGGTAAGAAGAATCAGAGTAATCCCTGAACAGGTAGAAGAAACCAGCCATTTTTATCGTCTTTAGCAATGGGTTTCATATACTAGTTATTCTTGAGGTCTACAGTGTAGCAGTGTCACAAATAGAGGTTCCAGTCAAAATAATAATAGTCCATCATCACTAGAAAAAATTAATGTCTGCACTGTAGTTATGAAATTTTACCTGCTTGGTCTTAAAACATTAAATTATACAAGCCAATTCCCTCCCATTTAACAGTGTGAGCACTTTCAGAGGATATAAATCGTTATATTACGTGTATATCGTTTTACTAATGTCATGAGAATATTTTAAGAAAGATCGATAATATAAAGAAAAAGAAATTGTAGAAAAGAGAGGATAAATTTGAGTAACTCCTCAATTGATCTTATACCATTAATGATATTCATTTACCTTTCTTTTTGATAGAACTCTATCTATCTATCTATCTATCTATCTATCTATCTATCTATCTATCTATCTATCTATCTAATAGACTTTCTGTTGGTAGATCTAATTATTTTTATTTCAATTTCCAGATGTCTTTTCTATTTAATTAATAAAAGCAATAAACACTCTAGAATTTTGGCATGGTTATAAAGCAAAAGTATATTTCTGGTTTGCTAGCTTACTCGCTAAAAATAAATATAGAAAGGTTCCTTCAGTATCATCTGTTGAAGACTAAATCGAAGGTAGAATATGTATAAGCTCAATATGTCAGAATAATTGTAATTAATCGAGTGACAACATAGGAAATATTCTATGTACCGTGTTTCATTTCTCAAACAGACTTCATCTGGCTAATGTTATTCGTCACCCTCACTCATTCAAACATAACAAAACAACCGGCTCAACTGTTTGATCTGAGGAAAACAACCATTGTAAAATGAGGTCTCATTTTTTCTTAGCTACCTGTGAATAAGGCCTGCTTTCTCCATTCTCGCACATAACATTTCTTGAAAATTTGGTTGCTGACACGCGACTTGTGAGTGCGGAACAATGAAGAAAATAAAAACCAAACTGTTATTCTACTTATTGGACTTGCATATACCATAAATTGATTTCATCCTGTTCTTCATTTTTAGTCGTATTTCTGGTATATTATTAAAATATCTCTTCTTCATTTTGATATATACTTTATTTTATTCGTTCATATTCGCTTATTATTACTTAACTCAGTGTCTTTGTTATTCTTTAATACATCTTATTACATAGTTCTAAAACTTTTAGGTTTTTCTTTTTCTACTGTTTATGTTATTTCCTGATATTTCTTTTGATATATGTATTTATTGATGCATTACCTACTTTTTCAGCTGATCTTCTTTCATTCTCTGTCGATTTTGCTTTATTACAGTCATATCACGTTTAATTAGTGGTTCTTGTAAGGTCACTAAAGTTAAGCAGCTTTGAACGTATTCACTTACAAGATAGATGACCGCTTGGAAAAACAAAGTACTCTAAGCTTGGGCGTGTAGATGCTGCACTGGATATCGCACGGAAGGACAAATCGGGATGCCAAGTTCGTATTCAAGTTGAATTCCCTTATGCGCAAATACGTCTCTTCCCTCCAGTTATGGGTTAAGTAATAGGACAGATTGGGTTCTATAGTTTTGGCTGGCAACCACTCTACCGCAGAAAGCAATGGCAACTTATGCGAGATAATCTTCTGCCCAGTCAGTCATGTCTCTTTCGATACATGATCGCCCATAGCGTGTATCACGTATAGCACTTAACTGACCAATAGAACTAAGTTCTAATTCCAGTGGATTTTTTTTTATATTCACTTAAGCACAAATACATTTTGGAATGTTCAGAATCCACTTCTTCTCCACCAGGTATGAGCTAATTAGTACGGCTTGCAGCAGTAAATCATTATTATTTCAAAATAAATGTTAGCTTCTAACATATTTCTTTTCAAATAACCTGCAAAGAGTTGATATGTCGTCTGAAAAAGCAGTCATTTTTATGTTGCTTTTATTCTGTTGCTTTCTAAATAATAATTTGGTTGACTTTTTTCCATTTCTTACTTTATTCACAAATACTTTGTCTACCTACCTTTTCATTCTAAAATTCATTTCTTACTTTCTATCATGCTTTCTTTCATTCTTCAGAATTTTTTTTATTCTATGTTTCTTACACATAATCTCTTTTATTTTATTTTTCTTATTAAAAATTATTGACTTTTTAAAGAATTAAATTAAAATTCATATATTTCAGAATCGTTCTTCAGAATTATTCTAGTTCTACAGAATTCGGATTTCTCTTTCCTTGGTTCTTTCATGTACTTTCTTTCTATGAATTTATATTGTTTGATATTGGAGAAATTTTTCTTTCATTCCATCAGTTTTTCTTTTTGATGTGGAACCAAAAATGGGTCCACAGAAATATAACACGGAACACGAGGTGTAGGTTAAAGAAAGATGTTTTTACAGAAAAGGTTACAATGAATGTAAAATAAAGTACAGCTTACGAATCAAGTATAGACCTTAGTAGTCGACAGCAGTCATGCGCACTGTGTTACTGTCAGTTTTCTCCCTACTGCTATCACACACCTATTAATATAGTCGTGGGCGAGTCCATGTTGAGGTGAGTCTGGGTTCCACAACACTTTACTTCTTCGAATTTGCTTTCTTTATTCTTTTTCCGAGTTGTGTTCATCCTTTAAAATCTCTTTCATGTTTTTTCACTTCTTTCTTTCTGTCGTTATGTTACTTTAATTATGTTTTACTTTCTTCAATTTTTCTTGTATCAATAAAACATTATTATCTCCAACAATCATACGTTGTTTTACTTTGAATAATCTGTAAAAGGTCGATAAATTGTAATAAACAATGGATTTCTTTTGCTTTTATTCGTTTACTTTCTAAAATGTATTTCTTTATGTATTTTCAGTTTATTTCTTTATACATAACTTATATTGCTTCCTGTTTTTCATTCTACAGTTAATTTCTTTCTTTCATAGTTTTATTACTTATATAATTCTTTCTTTTTGCTACACATGTATAACTTTACTCCTTTCGTTTTTTCAAAATTTCTTTCTTCTTTTATTCGCCAATATTCAAACTTTCCTTTAGTTCTAATGAGAAAACTTTTTCTCTTTGTCGTTTTCGAAATTGATTTCTTCCTTCGGAATTAATTTCCTGCTTTTCCCCTTCTTTCTGGAGAAAATATAATTTTTTCTAAAGAATGTCAATATTTTATTCACGAATATTTCTTCAGAAAAAATTTCTTTCGATATGATATGCTTTTTTTTGTTATTGTTTCTATATTGTTCTTAGTTTCTTATTATTTGCATTCTTTATTTTATGTAGAAATTTTTGTTTTGCTAATGATTCTACATTTTTCTTAATTTATTCTCATTTGCGTTCTTTTTCATCAAGGAATTTTTTTCTTTCCTTCTTCAAATTTGTTTTCAAAGTACTCTTCTTTCTTTCTTTCTTTCTTTTTTTCTTTTCCCCATTCTAGCATTTATTCATTATGTTTTCATTTGTATAACTTTTCTACTTTTCAGTCATCTTTTTATTCTTTTTTAGCATTTTATTTTCGAGTTTAAATTTTCCTTATTTAACAACTTTTCTTTACTATGTATTGTGCTTCTATCTCTTTTGTTTCCACGTCTACTTTTATTAATTTTCTTCCCATATTTATTATATTTTTCTTTTCTATTCATTCACGTGTGTGTGTGTGTGTGTGTGTGTGTGTGTGTGTGTGTGCATGTGCGTGTATACGTGTATATGCACGCGACTTCTTAGTTCTCTCTCCTTTTATACTTTTCCTTTCATTTTATTATATTTTGGTTTTTATTCACCTGACTCCATCGGTTTATTTGTTTTAATATTTATGTTTTTGATCTTTTTTTTTATTTTGCATCACTCACACGCCCACAACCTCCCACATAAATGATCGATGTTCAAAAATGGCGGAGAAAAAATCCTGACAGCCGTTTGCCTTAGAGCCTGACAATTTCGCCTGTGACTTTCGTTTTCAATTAAGATCGGTAAGTGACAAGAGTGGTGATCTCTACTGTAGAAACCAAAACCACCCACTAACAGAAAGTTTATCATGCTCTCTATTTCTTTGAAATGTTCCTATCGCTTCATTTTTCCCCTCATTTCTCTTTCAGACTATTTTTCCAATAACTCTCCGCGATCTCTCAACTGACATGGCCAGAAATGTAAAGAATGTCACATGAGGTTCGATTATATCACGTGAGATGCAACTATAATGAGGTGCTCTATTTGTTCACTGTTGCAGTACTTGTGTAAAAGAGATGAAATAATAATGTGAACAGAATAAGAACAAAATTCAGAATGAAAACAACTGTTCGAATAGAAGACATGGAAAATAAAATAAATTAAAAACAGAAAAGTATCTGGACCTTGTAGGAGAATTGAATAATTTTTGAAATGTGTAAGTGACAGTTATGCCCATCACTAATGGTGCATTTGGAATAAAAATTGCAGTCTCACAGAAGAATCAAAGCCATATAAAAGACAACGTTTTTAAAAGCAGATTAATTAATTTTTGTAAGGCTTATCAACCTTTTGTTTTTAATTTAAACCGGTGTCCCGTGTATTATAAAAATATTTCATTATTTCTTTTTTAGTAAATATAGAATTAAAAGTTTTGTAAGAATAACAAGGATATTTCAGATAAAGATCCTTCAGTTTAAACAGAAGGATTCATAGCTTTCTCATGGTTAGTATATGCGCATAGGTGAATATAATGATCTTAAGTAGAATTTGTAAATGCCTCATCCAATTCACATTCCGAGGAGCTCTTATTTGATCAACACTGAAAGCAAACATATTTCGCTGGTTTGGGATTTGAATGCTACTAAAGCATTCTTCTGTTAACACCACCACCACCAACAACAACAACAACAACAACAACAATAATAATAATAATAATAATAATAATAATAACAATAATAATCCACATATATAAAACGCATTTACTTTTTCTGTGAACACACACATGCACACACACAGATTTCATGAAAGCACTCATATGATGTCCTCACCGGTCAGGTAATATTTTTCAGTCAATAATAATAATAATAATAATAATAATTCGCATATATAAAACATAATCGCTCTCTCTCTCTCTCTCTGAAAACATCTATCTACTTCTCTTTCTCTCTCTCTCTCTATATATATATATATAGAGAGAGAGAGAGGGAGGAAGAAAGGATTCATTTAGAGATGTTTGTCACTTAGCTGAGCAGAATCATGCCGTGCTCAAGTTTCGTGAACGTACTGTTATGATGTCCTTACTCGTCAGGAATTATTTTTGGAGTGTTCAGTTCAGCAGCAAACTTCTCTACATGAATTATATAAATGCTCTATCTCTATCTTTATATCATGCACTTTACGATAAAAAACCTTCTTGCAAAATATATTTTTCAATAAAACAGCAGAAAACAATAAACTTTGCATTATGCATCATACAAGTAAGCAATATATATATATATATATATATATAATACCCACATACATACACACACACAATATATATATATATATATATATATATATATATATATATATATTAGCTAACACCTATCTGTTTACCGTGTCTTGAGTGTTCAATTTTGTATACGTTTTCATTTTACCGGAGTTTCATCTTAGTTGTACTGATTCATTATGAATTAATGCCATGTCATCTCATTAACTCTGAATTGCTTCTTTCCAGTAAACTAGCATTTGATGTCAAAAAATAAGTGAAAATTAACAATTATCCAATTCTCTTGAAAATTGCAAAAAAAATTGGCAGCGTTTTGTTATGAGGTACCAGCAGAAAAGAGGTTTAGCACCCAATAACATTTATCATCCTACATTAGTGAATTAAGTTTTAGCTTTAAGATTAGTGAAAACATAGTCATCAGAATTGAGTGAAGTTATTTATTGATATTGACCCATTTCTAGATATCCTGCAATTTCAATCACCATTAGGAAACATTAATCGTGTACAAGGCATGGTGATGAATGACAGGTGATTACTATAATTCAGCTGCCCAATACCATTTGCATATATAACTTGTGATTTGAGAATATTCTTCACAATAAACTTGGCATGATAAAGTCTTCTCCTCAGTGTTTACTATTGCTATCTTAGAGGAATCACCTTTCTTGTGTGGGGATATATTAAGGGATATAGGAAATTAAAGCAAAATGCTTTTTGTCAAAGCAGAGACATGCGGACAAATCAAAACAGACGCCAGAGAAAGTTAGAGTTTCGTATCAATTTTAAATATAAACAAGAATCAGTAGCGTAAAATATACTTCCACGTATTGAAGATCTTCTAGATTCCACTAAAACGCATGGGATTATGTGGTTCATTTCTTTTAGTAAAATAATCTTAAATAATATAAGAGCATAATTTATAAATGAACAATTAAAATTTATTACATTTTAGAGACAAAATATAGTCGATGTTTACATGAAACCGCGAGTTTATCTCTATGATTTAGCAGCACTTTATTTTTAGGGAATCTTATAGTCTGCACCTTTTCGTTCAGGCACAGAGAGAACATTCACGCACAGACGTCTTAGAATCATTTACAGATTTTATGTTTTTTCCAGAATTTTCCATTTTACTTTGGGGGTTTTATTTGTATATTTTAAATGCCAAAAATACGCAGAAAGAGATGTTTGTTTTCGGTACGTTATTTTTGTAAGGAAGTTAAATGAAAATACCACCTCTGTTTAAAAGTGTACTTAGTATAAGCAATATAAATGTTTTTAAGAGTTTGATCATTAGTTGACGATATGGTACATTGGTAAACAATAGGACTTGTTAAACACCTAAATGCCACTGGACAATTATTAGGATTTCGACAATTACATAAATTTGAATTATTGTTATTTTCATTATTCGGAAAAAAAATTGTGACTTTGGTTTAAGTGCTGATTTAAGATATTATTATAATTATTATTTTAATCATTTTATTAGATTGTTTCTACAATTAAAACCTAATTCATACGTATTTTTATTAAAAATTCTACTTGAATGATCATTAGGAAAATGTTTCTCAATTACATTTAAGAACTTCAGCCCTAAATTATTACTAACCATCTGGTTAAAAGGGAGTGTATACCAAATTAATTTTATATTTCTATTTTTCTAGTTATGGTCATATTATTAAAGTATTTGCTATCATGATTTCCATACACACTAATCATTAAAATAATATTATAAAAATCCCTATCTTTATAAAATACTTTTTCACTAGAAGAGTTTTATTAATTCTATATTCTCTGGAGGAGGGTACATATGTGATTATACTTGGCGGGCAGGTTACACAAATCTTACTGTCTTCTAGAGGTTACGAGTTCGATCATGGTATCTAATTGTAAAGCAGAATTTCAGCAACAACGTTCAATAGCTGATATTACGGGCATAAAACATTGCAAAAATCAATATATCCCCAATAACAGTCAAACAATGGACACCTGATGTTGCCCAGAAGTTACCTTATTCGAAGCGTTTTGTAATAACATCAACATCAAACAAAATGAGAACAATAGTTATATATGATAAAAAGAACATTCCCAATGAAGATAAGAAAAAATTAGAAACCACTCAAAATGGTATGAATGTAATCAAGAAGACAAACTGAGAATAGATAAAAAGATTAGATGCGAAAATAAAAGTCAATGATATCTTAGCAAAATAATATCAACAGTGTTTATAGTTTCGACATAGACTTAAGCAATGCAAAGACAACAAAATGTTCTAGAATCACGAAAGTAAACCAATAAACAGGAGATCATTAAAAAAATTAGAAAACAATTTTGACTGAAAATATTTGTTGGCGTTTTATTTCAATGTCCGTGTGAAAGGCATGAACCTATCATTCTTCTGTATCAATCTTAACAGTGTAAACTTAAAAATGATATCTGGGTTTATGTAGAAAGGGTAACAGGAAAATAATAACGAATAGTTATAGGCTAAAGTACATTACACATATTAAAAGAAAAATAGAGAAGAGAAAAGCCATAGCTGTTTACATTCTGAAATTTCATGATTGTACACAGTCGGAGAATATCGATTGTAGCTTAAAATACTATAAAAGAACAGTTGTAACTAAACCCTAAATTGTAACTGCAGAAACACCAGTATATATATATATATATATATATATATATAGAGAGAGAGAGAGAGAGAGAGATGAATATCAAGACCGTGAACGGAAAAAGATCTATTTAGTATAAAATATTAAGCAATAGATCTGTATAGAGAGCTCAATGGATGTAATCTAGAGCAATATAAGCGCAAATACACTTCATGGCAAAATTCTACACAGGCCAAGTAACGAATTCACAACAAAGAAAGTGAAATCTTGAAAAAGTTGGGTTTTTTGAAGGAAAGTAGACATAAAGAACTGGAATGTGATTCGTAACCCCATCAGTAATAGCGTATTCGAAAGAGCTTTCATGAATTTCGTAAATTAATTGGACATTCATAGCGGATATTCCAACTGAGTCAGAAAAAAGTGTGAAGAGGAAAAGCTTGGAAAAATAACTGGATTATCAGTCAGTTAATTGGCATATGTGAGCGATCATTCGAAACATGACTGACAGGGCGGAAGGTTTTCCCGCATTTGTTTTCCATTAATTTCGGTTATAAAAACCAAACTATCCTACTATTCTATCCATAGCTGGAGGGAGAGGAATTAATAGCTTTTCCGAAGAGTTTCTACTTCTAAGGGAACACAAAAACCCACAACCGGACCAGGCTAGATTCTAAAAGAGATTGTGGTGCAGCGACATAATGATTGTACTCACATTCACTATCTAAATACTGCTGGTAAAACTTGGCAAAAACAAAAACAAAAACCAGCTGAAACCTGTAAGCCCGAAAGAAGAATTCTAAAGTCAAACATATCACATCTAGAGTAACAAAAAAATGACAGACATAACTCTGTCTCTTTCGAAACCTTTACAAAGTACATCAATATTTAAAGAGAAGTGTCACGTCATTTCAAGAAGTACGTAATCATGACTCCTCATAGAATCTTTGCTTTATTATCTAGGAATTGTCATGGACTATTGGAAAATATAACACTATGGTTTACTTTTGTTTTCACTATGGTTTTAAATTCAGAGTTTTTGTTTGAATGTTTTCCCCTCAATGCTAAAAAGCACACGTGACATCTCGGCTTCAGTTAATTTCCGTCCTCCATACGATAGTTTCCCTGTGAATCTTCAATAAACAGTTTTTATGCTGTTTAGCATAGCTTTCCGCCTTTGTAGCCCGACTTTAAGAGCTGTATTAAATTGGCAATTATGTCATATACACTTGAACTTCAAATTGCTAGATGTTACCGTACGTTCTACGCTAACAGCTTTTTCTTTACCCTTCTCGCTTTTGAAACTCTTTTTCCGATTTCTAGCTTTCCACTCATCTTTGATCTTCAAACATTCTAATGCAGATTCCGATATTACTTTCTTCCTTTTTAATTTACCTTCTTTTATAATTCTCTCTAATTAACTACGTGTTTATTTTTTTTCTATCATTATATTTTCTTTTCTTGAGTGTCGTTATTTTATTGTTCTAAAAGAGTGTGAACTCCACCAAACAACCATTTTGGTGAGCCACATTACACAACTGATTGCCCGAATTCTGATGAATAGAGCGAGAAGCGGAATCAGGCAATAGATAGGATAAGATCAGTGCGAGTTCGTCAAAGACACTGGAACAAGGAATGCCATATTTAAGATGAGGATGCTCTCTGAAAGGAAGAAGAACGTATATTTGTGTTTTATCTATTATGCAAAGGCGTTCGACAAAATACGCCTTAAAAATTTATGGAGATGTTCAAACACCTCGACATATTTGGGAAACACATAAGAGTAATCCAGAATCTCTACTGGCAGTAAACAGTCTGCATACGGACAGGTAACGAAGTCAACAGATATACAAAGGTAGAATAGGACGTAAAGCAAGGACGTGTTTTTTCACCGGATTTATTCAACTTGTACAGCAAGACTATTCTGAGAATCCTAAGATGTTATGTTAAGATTTCTCATCGAAATCCACAATTTGAAAAACATAAGGTACACAGATGATACAGTGCTGATAGCAGACACGGAAAGGAAACTATAAGACCTCCTAGCTGAAGCGAGTGACAAGAAAGGTGAACAACTAACTGCAAGGAAACCGAATGCACGGTCATTAGCAAAAACAGCAGCCGAAAATGCTAAATACAGGTGGGCATAATAAAATCAAGCAGGTACAAAATTTGAAATACCTGGGAAGTGTCCGATCAGAAAACAGGATGTACAGCACAGTGATCCGGAGACGAATTGGCATGGCGAAGAACACGGTTACAATGTGAGTAGAGTATTAAGAGACTGGAAAATTTCGCTCGAAACAAAGAAGAGAGTATTGGATCGCTATGTGAGGTCAGCTCTTCAATATGGCAGTGAATGCTGGAAAATATCATCAAAGATGAAGGAAAAACTTGAAGGAACATAAATGTGATTCTATAGAAGGATGCTGCGGGTATCATGGATTGAGCATGATAAGGTTCTGGAAAGGATGAAAACGAAAAAGAAAATTAATACTAAGACAGTTAAAGTTCCTGGGACATAGCAATAAGGAAGGAGGGATGGGAGAACCTAATACTAACAGGCCAGATAGAGCGAAAGAGAGACGGGAGAAAACAGTGAGTAACGGACTTGACTGGATGAATGAACGGGCGTTGCGTGGTTTAAGAGGCGAAAGCGTGCTAAGAGCCACCAGGGATAGGGAGACATGGATAGCCATGATCTCTTACGTCCTGACACATAGAAGAAATACCTTAATAATGTTTTTATATTTATCACATTCGTTTACACTCAATAATCATTTGTGTGCCACTGGTTTTATTGAATTGATTGAGATGAAAAGATTTAAAAAGTGAACAGACATGTTCAATAGTCAGTTATTTGCCATACGTGATATACGTTTGAGCGATCATGTCTCATGCGATTAATGACTAACTAGGTAGATTTTTCCGCATTTTGCCATTATTTTCTGCGGTAGACAGATTGCCGACTAAGGCTATAGAATCCAATATTTTCTTCTACTCGAAGCATAGATGGAAAGGAGGAGAGATTAATATCTTATTCAAGGATACTTTTGCGTAAGTGAATGTAACGTATTCGACTGAAATTTGAACTTGGCTCTCCCAGTTATCATTCCGAACCGATATCCATTACACCACAGCGCAACCCGAACAAGCATATATATATATATATGTGTGTGTGTGTGTGTGTGTGTGTGTGTGTGTGTGTGTGCGTGCGTGCGTGCGTGTGTGTGTGTGCGTGTGTGTGTGTGTGTGTGTGTGTGAATAGGTGGATTCATGGCTTACCTAGCTGAATTATTTCGAAATGAAAGTTGATGGATAGTCCACACTTTGAACCGTTACTGACAAAACCATGTCTTATTTAGTTTCGATTGCATTTTTGAAAGCCAGCTTTTTTCTATAGACCTCTTTTACGGTAAATATCCCTGGAAATTACTTTCTTTGCAGAACTTTGCATTGGCATGAATAAAATAAGATGAAGAATTCCAAAGAGGAATAATAAGAATGAAAGAAATCATAAGATAAAAAAATTAGGTACGTGAGCTTAATGTCATTCCTAAGCATATGCAAAGTGTTGCGATTTCAGTAGCAGAATGCATTTCTTGGTATCGTCATTTAGAATCGAAAAAGAATTCCACTCTTTTGGTAATTCCCAAACCCGCAACGGACAATTTATTATTCTGATCATAGAAAGCATGTCGAACTGACGTTTATCAAGAAAAAATATACATAAAATGAAAACGTTACCAACAGCAAATGGACAAAAGTTTTCGGTGATAAATGACAGAAACATCTCAGAACGAAAGACACTTTAGGCAATATTTGAAAAAAATTAAAATTAAAAGCAGTCTGTGTTATTAGTAGAATGGTAACGTAGCTGTCGTCGTCATGTTTATAAAGGTAATATTTATTTGAGGCTTCTTAAAATGTCTTGTGTATCACACTGCATTCACCTATGTTTAAGTTCACTTCTCTCGCGATGTCTTAAATATCTTAATTTCTATTTTCATGATGATCGTTCTGATGTACTTTCCACTGAACGAGGTTTCATTATTTTACTGTCGAAATTGCTAGATGCCAGCGTAAGCTCTCTGCTAATAATCGCTTCATTTTTTTGTTAAGTTTTTCATATCATCAATTTATATAAAGAATTCTGTAACTTCTTTTAATCAGTCTGTTCAACCACTAAACTAGCCATACATTGACCGATCAAAGAAAGTTTCGGGTGAAGTGCATATAAGTAAGAGGATAAAAATTACAGTTGGTGCGTAGCTTAATACAATAAATTTTATTCATTTTTGTAGAAAAATTAAAAAGTTTTTGTTTAATACAATATACACACACTATCTTAAAAACAATTTAATGATTAAAGTATCAAATGCTTATTTAATGAAAGTTCAATATTGTTTTTGGAATATATTTTCTTTAAATTTTTATCTATAGAAAAATTCAGTTTCCTGTCGGCAAGAATTATAAACAATCCACGAAGCTAAACCTTTCAAAAAAGTTAGAATTTGGATCCAGAGAAGACTTTTTACGCACTGACAGTTGTATATTGAAATCTGAAGAATGAAAAACCCTAAGAATTTATTCAGTCAGTCAGCTAAGTGCCATACGTGATACACGCTTTGGGCGATCATGTCTCGAAAGAGATATGACTGCCTGTGTAGAAGATTATCCCGCATAGGCTGCTATTGCTTTCTGCGGTAGATTGGTTGCCAGCCAAGTCTATAGAACCCAATCTGTCTTATTATTTAACCCATAACTGGAAGGGAGAGGCGGACTAATACCTTTCCCCAGGTTAGTTGTGCATTAGTGAATACAAGTAATTTGAACTCGGCTAACCGATTTCACATTCCGAATCGGTATCCATTGCACCACAAGTCACATCCAAGAATTTTTTATTCACTGTTAAATAGTAAAAGAAAAATGCATTTTTTTAAAATATTGTTTGCCATAAAGTCTTATAAAATTAAATTAAAATGGGTATTAAACAGTGAAGTGGGGTTTTGTTAAACAATTTTAAAAACAAATCAGCTTATTCAAATTTCATTGATTGATTTGTGGAATTGAATGAAACGTAGATTTAATAAATCTCAACAAAAATTTTAGTGACAACTTTAACAATGCTAAATACCGTGAAGAATTTAACACGCGTTAGCGTGTAACCAAAAAACTTTTAGTAATTAAAATGTAATAAACATTTACTTCAATTTGGTGAAGTCATCCCACCATAAAATGGTCAGTTTTAAAAGAAATTAATCTCGACTATAATCCGATTCTCTGATAGGAAGTGTTTAGCAATTTTAATTAATTTTATGTCATTCAGCTGCAGTATTATTCTAATCACAATATTTCAAAAAATATTTTCTCCCTTTGACAAATGGGTTTGTTGCTTTCAATCGTCATTATTTTCTTCTATGTGACGTGTCACTTCAGGATGTGGGAGAGAGTGGTTCTCAACAACAACAACATATTATTTGTATCCTTTATCTATTTCCTGTTTTTTTCTTCTTCTTTTTTTTCTTTTTTGTAAATCGCTGTCTCTTTTCTAATCTCTGTTCTGTCGATCATTTAAACCATTTCGTTAGTTTGGTTATTTGGCGCTTTATGTTGTCTCTCTTTTTTTCAACATTTCCTGTGAATGTAAAATTGGGAAATTGTCCATTTTTCTCTCATCATACGAACTATAAATAGCAAATTCCTCTTTCTGATGATCTCTTTTTCCCATTTTACCTCAAATCTTCTCGTATGTAATTCAATTTTTCCCCATCAACCGTCTGCAGAAGCTACATTTCCGTTTCCTCAAGTTTCTCTCGTCATCCGTGCGGAAATTGTTCATAATTCACCGCCATATCCAAGGATTAGAGAAAGGCCTCTTTGTTTCTAACTGAACTTTCCTATCACTTGATTGTTTGTTAATGTTTTCGTAAACATCTTTTCCTATTCTAATGTGCCTTCAGAATTCTGGGAGACAGTTTCCGTCGCCTGGTTTGAAACTGCCAATATAGTTAATTTGTGTAATCACTTGTTTCTGATATTCGCCATAAACAACATTTGGAAAGTAAGTCGAGTTCACAGCCAAAAATGGGTGAAAGCAGAAAACTGGCGTCTCAGAAACTGCTAATTCGTTTAGATGTAGTTCTACAGCCCTAGAGAGCAGTCAATTTAAGGGAACAAAAACCCTGATTTTAAATCATTCGCTGCTTTGCAGTTATATTCAAAAGATTACAGAAGGAAATGCAAACAAAAGCCTGCAGTAAATTCTCGAAGGCAATTGGAATGTCATCACTGACAACTTTCCGGCAGAATTTGCAGCCAAGTTGTCTCCAGATTTAATTACCTATATTCTTTTGGATGTGTCAGTACGAGAAGTCTGGGTAGCACACTGCCGTCATATACCACCATGTAGGTCTCCAACCTGCAAAGGCAACTACAAATTCACAACCTGAGAACTGAATTTTGACTAAATAATACGATACCTTTATTTGGCGTGATAAATGGTGGCCTACCTTTAATTGTTCCTGGCAAGAATTGCAGAGTAATGTTTTGTTTTGTTTTCATCAAATGCAAAGGCTTACCTCGTCAACAAATTCTAAATGTTGTTATATTTAACCCGTTGCTCGGGTGTAATGAAAGCTTTAAAACTAATCCATGGTCCTGGAGGTCAGACACTTTGGACGTTGGCACGAAAGACTAAAAAGCAATAGTTGTTTCCAGTTAAAGCGAAACCGTAGACTGAAAAAAAATGAATAGATGTAAGTCAAATTTTGATCTCCTGGTATTGATATCAAATAAGTTTTTTTCGTCGTAAAATGAATTTTGAAGGTTAATAGGTCCTCTGAGTAAATAGTATCATGGCTGAGACTAAGAACTACAATTATACCTACTTAGAGCCAAACCCGAAGCAAAAACTAAAATAAAAGGGCTGAAAAAAAATACAGACATACAAGCAGATAAACACACACACACACAAACATCTTGCCTTATATATATATATATATATATATATATATATATATATATATATATATATATATAATCGATTTTCTGCACTATTGTAAGAACTGCAATCTTGAAACTACTGAATATCGTTTCTTATGTCTTTGTCTATGAGTGTATCAAATTTGATTAAAATCGGACCGCTCCTTCTATAACCCAATTTTTTGATTATCGATTTTCGATATTTATCGGGGGTACCTCGACACAAAACCTAGCTAAGAACACTCGCAAACATTTATAGTACAACTGTGTAAACTTTCAAGAAAATAAGTTCAGCCGTTTTGAAGTCTATAAGTAACGAACACACAGACACATACACACATACTGACAGAATTCCATTTACAAATAAGTTTAGATCAAATCAAAAATCGGTTTCTTCATTGTTAAGGATGGGATACATTTTATTGGCAATAATAACATAATAACATCAACAGTTTATTATAAGGAAACGCTTCCGATAATTTGTGTATAGGCCAGTGCTATTTTCGTCGAGAATTTTTAAAATCTTTTTATTAAGACAAATACTCAGAAAAAGAGCTTTCTCAAATGCTATAATTTTTATCGCTATTTCCCATATTGATAGGGAGATCTTGCCTGTCTTATACATTTGGCTTCAAATCATGTAAATACTGTCACTGTAACTAATGTCTTTACTGAACAAATACGATCAAATACTATATAAAAATTTTCTATTCATAAATATCAGCTCGAGATGACCTATGTGATCAGAATAACAATTTGTATGCTGTAGGTTTGGGAATTTCATAGGGAGTGGATTTTCTTTGATTCTAAATAATAATACCAAAGAATTTCTTTAACTACTTTAATGGAAGGAGTTTGCATATGTTTAAAAATAATATTAAGGTCACGTACACTCCTTTTTACTCATGATTTTTATCCCTATTTATTTTTCCTTTTCTCATCTGTCAAATGGTTTTTTATGTCAATGCAAGGTTCTGCAAATAAATTAATTCCAAGAAATATTTACCGTAAAAGAGGTCTATGCAAAAGAGTCAGTCGGTCAGTTAAGTGCCATACATGAAACACGCTTGGGCGATCATGTCTCGAAAGAGACATGACTGACTGGGCAGAAGATTATCCCACAATAAATTGCCATTGCTTTCTGCGGTAGACTGGATGCCTGCAAAGGCTATAGAACCCAATCTGTCCTGTTATTTAACCCATAACTGGAAGGAAGAGATGGATTAAAACCTTTCCCAAGGGTATTTGTGCATAAGTGAATGCAAGGAATTCAACTGGAATTTGAACTCGGCTCCCCGATTTCTCGTTCAGAGCCGATATCCACTGCACCACAACAAATCATCTCACCCCAAGCAAGACATTCAATTGTCACTGTTGCGCAGGAGGTTACATAGGGGAAGTGATGAGAAAGAGGGGTTAGTTATAGTAAATGTCAGGAGGAGGGTAACAGACGGATGAGAATACCGAGAATGGGGGTAGCGTAGATGCAAAAAAGAGCTTGAGAGAATGGATGCGAGTTAGTGAGAAAGGAGATGTCTATTGACCTTACATTTAAAATTGTGGAGATTGTAGCTGTCGAGGAAGCAAGTATGTGGCAGGGAATTCCACAGGCGGGAAGTATTTGAAAGAAAGCTTTTAGCGTAGAAATTGCTGTTACATTTTATCGGTTTCACTGTAAACGAGTAAAACCTAGTTGCTAATCTAGTAGCTCGTGTAAATTTACACATAGGAGACACCAGTGATCTAAGTTCATTGGAGCAGATGCCGTGAAATTATTTATAGAAAAGGCACAGGGAAGCCACGTCACGCTGTCAAGCTGGTATCGATCACATTACAGATTCTGCTTTGGATTTTTTCAAGAACCTCGAGGTGAATAGCAGGGCACCCGACCAGATGTGGCAGCAGGATTCAATACACGGGCGAATGGTAGATTTATATATGTGCAGGATGGATTCAGAGGGACAAAACCTCCTGGTCCTGCACAGTGAACCAACCTTCTTAGCAGCGGATTTAGCAATGGATTCGATATAGTCATTCCACGTGAGGTCCGCTGAGAGTGTGAATGCCAAGGAGGCGTAGAGTCTTACTCTCAAGGAGGTTAGCCTGTACCTGGCTAAAGGTGGTTAGGAGCTATTGTCTATGATAGTTAATGGATAGCAGCTTCATTTTGGAAGCATTAAAATTTACAAGCCATTTCTTACCCCAGTTCACCACGGATTGGAATTCCTTCTCAAGCTCGTAAGCGAGGTTCGCTTTGTCAACCTCAGCAGATTTTTGATCGAGGCGAGAGTAAACGATGGTGTCGTCAGCAGTCATGCCTACTTGGGATCTTATATCGGGGAGATCGTTAAAGTATATTACAAAACCTAGAACAGAGCCTTGATGCATATCCGCGTTAGTATGGTAGTTTTGGGAGGTATGTTCATTCAATATTAGTGATACTTATATTGGTATTTGTTCAAATTGGGAGCGGGATTTCTGCTTTTACTTCCGAAACAATTCCACTTGGAAAGGCATGAATTCACGTTTTTACTCCCCTCGGCCGGCTATGTTTGTTGTTTTGTTTTTAATCATTTCACCTCAAGTAAGAGTTTCAAGTCACGACGATGTAAGGGGTTACTAATTGTAAATGTATGTGAAAATAAACAGAAACGTATTTGTATAGATAGAACAATAAAAGTACATGAATTAAGAAGACAGAATGTATCAATAGAAATTTACATTTTTCAAAATCAAAGTTTATTGGAAAGCAAGAACCCGGAAAGAGTTCAACAAATAAGAAGAACCTGTTAATTCAAAAAATACAGTTAAAGTTAGCAATTTTAAATGTATAATACAACTACGGCAAAAACAACTAAACTATAGCTAACGGAAACATTTGTTCTGAATAAAAAGTAGGTTTTATATTTTTTTTATTTTACCTTTATGATATATTTATTTTCGGTGTCATACACCTCCATAAAAATGACATATTTTTCGTGTTTCAAGTGAAGATACTTTAATAGTTGTCGTGTTTATGATGTTCACTGATCCTGACTTCTGGCTAAATCGTTATCTTTTATTGTATATACACGTGGTATCGACCTTCTCTTGCGAATCAATAGATACAAACAAATATTACGCGTATAATTCAGTGTACTTGTGAGTACTATCGTATATTAACACCTAATCTGCTATATGTTATCTGTTTTCTAGTTTGTCAGAGAATGCCTGACAAACTCACCTCTGATAAAGAAAGAGATAGAAACCAGCGAAATATAGTTTTACAGAAAGATACTGAAAATTACATAAACACTGAAATAAAAGGATTTCATGAGGAAAAATTAAAAAAAACACTTATACTCAGAATCAGAATGAGACAACAAAGTTCATAGACGCATAGTCAGGAAAGAAGGCTTGAAAAATTTAACTTACATGGGGCATGTCAAATCGAAGGTAAAAGCAAAGGTCAAGACAACAAGCCAACTATCCGTGCTAATGAATAAAGAAACATTGTCTAAGGGAAAATTCCTTCTAACGGCTATTGCAGGGAGGAAGTTATACACGTTTATGGTCGTTCACGCCTTTAAAAGGGCTTGGTATTTAAAAGAAGAAAAGCATAAAAGAAGAATACTTTCCAGACTAAATTATCGGAAATATAGACGAAGAATAGATCTAATATGAATCATCACTAAATAGTATTCATACGCATTTTAGGGACTCAGGGTTATTTGAGTCGGCATAAATAAAAAAAGGTAATTATACTCGTGCACAACAATAATTCTGAGCAACAAAAGATTTTAAATAAAATATGAACTTCTTCTTCTTCTATGTGCCCTGTCCCTTCAGGACGTAGGCGATCATGGATCTCCACGTCTCCCTATCCCTTGTGGCTCTTAGTATGTTTGTTCCTGTTGCTCCTGGAAACCCCCGTTCCGTCATCCACCTGATCAGACCCTGCAGATATGTTATCCGCTGCCTTCCTCTGTCTCTCCTTCCTTCTATCTGACCAGTCAGTATCAGGTTCTCCAGGCTCTCCTTCCTCATTGCATGTCCCAGGAACTTCAGTTGTCTCTTCCTGATGCTCAGCATCAATTTCCTTTTTGTTGCCATTCTTTCTAACACTTCGTCGTTGCTTGTATGCTCAGTCCACGATATCCGTAGCATCCTTCTGTAGAACCACATTTCGGCCGCTTCCAGTTTTGTCCTCATTTTCGATGATATTGTCCAGCATTCACAGCCGTATTGAAGAACTGACATCACGTAGCAGTCTAGCACTCTTTTCTTCGTTTCTATTGAGATCTTCCTGTGTGTTAGTATTTTGCTCATCTTCTGGAACGCGTCCTTTGCCATGCCAATTCGCCTTCGGATGTCCGTGTGGCACTTTCCATCTCCTGTTAGAACACTTCCTAGGTACTTAAATTCTTGGACTTGTTTGATTCTGTTATCCCCCACCTGTATTTGGCATTTTGGGAATAAAAAAGCCTCTTGACGTTTCTCATATACAAAATAAGGCAAAATGTTCTGACAGTTTTTAAACTTAAAAGAAATGGGAAAATAAGAAAACCAGAGGAAGATTTGAGTAACATATTTAACGGGTTCATGTAAATATATGACAGAAAAATTTAAATTACGGATGATAAAGATTCAGAGTTACGTTTAAGGAATACAAAAATATAACAATTATGAAATGTCGTGGCATATGAAACTGGAATACATATGAAATACAGCTTTGTTTCAGACACTATTTAAGATATCTATCTCCATTCTCAACGGACTAAATTTGGTTGTTAATATAAGCCACATAAATCTCACATTACAAGGGGATTTCAGATACAGCCGCTAATTTCTTATAAGGCTTCAAATATTTTAAAGAGAAATAAAAGCATACGTTAGCAAGAGATTTATTTCATACTTAATGTGAGATTTTTGTTAGGATTATCAAGATTAAAAACTGGGAATATAATTCAAATTTCAAATCAAATTCTAAAGAGTTTTTAACAACTTATATATTTAAGCAATAATAAATATCGCAACTTCATGCTGAAAATATGAATGAAATAAAAAAAGAAACCCAAAAGATAAGAATATAATCGTAGCCAATAATAAGATGTGCCGGTAATGCGACGGGTATCGTTATAAAAAAAAGAACCAACTTTAAATACATGGCTATTTTCACGCTATTAATCTTGCAAAAGTCATGAACACGGCTCTTCTCCACCTTAGATAGCACAGTAGAATGAGTCGACTCGCTTTAGTGCGCCAACTAAACTCAGGAAATTAAAACTATGTATACTGAACAGGGAAAACTGACTATTCTTCCAACTATCCAAAGACATCTTTGGCATGTGGGCAAACATCCTAAAGCAACATGGCGTTAAACATAAACACACACACACACACACACACACACATATATATATATATATATATATATATAGACATTAGTTATCTACATACAAGCCTGTTTCACAACTCAATCAGTGCGGCTAGACATTCATTTGCTTCCAGTCCAGCCCGGATCGAAACTCAACCGATTTGGTTTTAGTCGTAGGCGCATGGAATGAAAAAGCGGTAATATTTAAGCATGTTATATATATGTGTTGTATACACGCGCCAGTCACCGAAAGGTCTCAGTTCATTGCTGAGGATTAAGTCGAGATCAACGCTGGAAAATGGATGAAAGCAGAAAACTGGCCTCTCACTGAGTCATCCTAATACAAACCTGTTTCGCTGTATCATGTATATATATATATATATATATATATATATGTGTGTGTGTGTGTGTGTGTGTGTAAAGACGAGAAGTATTTATGTTTAAAAATAACACTAATAATATTTTCTATTTACATCTGGGCTTACGGTTACATCACGTTGAAACATGGACAGGTGTTCTCGTATGATCACATAAATTAAGAAACGTCAAGACGGCTCATTAGCTAGAGGGATGAATGCTTAGTAATACGTTCAATTGTGCGGGTAGTGTAATAGTTAATAGCTCAGAATTATTGTGGCGAGTTTCACTTCTTTTTGGGTTCGTTATACTCACTTACGTGCAAAATACATTTGCAAATTTTATGGATCCTCCTCATTTACCCCTCCCATGATTTCATTAGTAAGACTTGTATCACTAAACCAATATTACGTAAAAACTTCCTACAATCTTATGGCTTCAAATTACTAGTAAAGTGTCGATATATCGTAGAAAATGAATCAACCAATAAACTCTACACATATTAAGTAATCTCTAACTTATTATGGGGAAATGTTCCACCTACTTCCTATTGAAGCGCTTGAAAAACAGTCTTAATCCTTTAAAATATTTACCTGTGTTCTCTAGCCATACACGAAGATAGGAAATAGTCATTTATCCTATACAAAAATCTTAAATTTATCATTTATAAAATATCATATTCGCCTTCTTCTTTTATGTGCCATGTTCTTTCAGGACGTAGGCGATCATTTCCACATCTTCGTAACCGCTGCTTTACTCCTGTCTCTTTTTCTCTCTATCTGGCCTGTTAGTATCAAGTTCCCCAAGTCCCTCTTTAGTTGTCTCTTTCTGATACTCAGTATTAATTTCCTTTATGTTTCCATCCTTTCCAAAACCTCATCATTGCTCACATGCTCGGTTCATGATATCCGCAGCATCCTTCCGTAGAACCACATTTTTGCTTTTTTTTATGGCAACAATTTTTTCTTTGGTATAAAAGTTGATCGCCTAATGAAGAACTTTCAAGGCGAACTTATAACTACAACACAACTGTTTTTTTACCAAGATTTAAATTAAAACCAGTATTGTCCATGTTACCTTCCTCACATTTGTTATGTGCATATGTACATAGAAATGGCTACTGCTAAGAAAACAATGTTTGTAGGATTGTATTTACTCGAATCAGTTATATGTTTGAAAAAAAGGAATTGTGGAAAAAGAAAAACGAGCCACCATGTCTACATGAACGCAAATATTATTCAGCCAATAATTAATATTCTTATTTCCTTCATTGAGCTTCTTCATTTTTCTTTTTTTTTTCGAGATAATATTGTCAATTTTCTCACTTTATTTAATATTGTCACTTTCTCATATTTTTTATTACATACCCTTTACTCCTTTATTTGTTGATCTTCTTGATTTTACTTTCGTCTCTTAAATAACGTTGCATCTTTCATTCATTTATTCATTCATTCATTCATGGCTTCTTTCTTTATTTGTCTTATTGTCTTATCTCGTGCATTTCTCATTTTTCATCGTTTTGTCTTCCATGATTCCTTTCTTTCTATCTTTCCTTCGTTTCCCACATTTATTTCTTGTTCTTACTTCTTTGTTCTTCCGTAGATTCTTTCTTTTTTACTTCATTCTTCCTTCTTTCTTTCCTTCTTTCTTTCCTTTTTTTCTTTGTTCGATTTTATTTTATATTCTTTGTTTCTTTGTCCATTCTTTTAGTATTTACATTCTTTCTTTTTTCTTTCTTTTCGTTATTCGGTTTTCTTTCATCATCTTTCCTTTCTTACATTCTTTTAGTAATCACATAATTTCTATTTTTCATTCTATCTTTATATCTTTCCTTTCCTTGTACGTTTTTCTTTCAGATTTTCTTCTTTACTCACTTTTTTAGAAATGCTATTTTATTCTTTTATTCTTTCTTTTTTTATTATTCCTTTTTTCTTCATCATTTCTTCTTTCTCTTCTTTTATTAATGTCATTCTTTATATATTTTCGTACTTTCTTTCTTTCGCTTGTTCTTTTTTTTTTCATAATTTATTTTTACCTTTATTCTTTTAGTAATAATATTATTTATTTATTTCTTATGTTTAATGTTTTTTATATCTTTTAATGTTTCTTTATTTCTGTCATTATTTCTTCCTTCGCTGTTCTTTTAATAATACCATTCTTATTCATTTGATTTTATTCATTCTTTCTTATTTCTTGTTTGTTTTTCATTCATGATTAATTTCCACATCCCTTTCTTTTAGTAATATCTTTTACTTCTTATTTCATTTTTCTTACATCTTATATTTTTCCTTCCATTCCTTTAGTAATAACATATTTAATTTCTCGGACTATTTTCATTGTACGTTTTTTATTCATCATTTCTTTCTTTTATTCTTTTAGCAATACCATTCTGCTTTTTCTTTCTTTCTTTCTTCATTTTTTGTCCTTAGTTCTGTCATCATTTTTTCATTCCTCCCGTTTTTTAGTCATGCCATTTCTTTTACTTCTTTATATATCTTTTGTTTTTATGCCATTTCTCTCATTATTCCTATTCCTTTCATTTTTTTCATTACTCCCGTCTTTTCCTAAGAACATTCTTTTTCTTTTTCTTTTTTAATTCATTGTTTTTTCTTGTTTATTTATCTATCTTTTCAGTCCTCTCTTCTTTTGTTAATACCATTGTTTCTTTATTTCATTTCCTTGTTCGTTTTTCTTTCATCAATTCTTCTTTTTTTTCGATTCTATAACAATGCCCTTCTTTTCTTTTTTATCGCAAAATATTTCTTTGTTTTATTTATTTTTCGTTTTTGCATAATCATTTATATATTCACCACCTTATTCATTTAGTGATTTCATTCTGTTAACTTTTCTTTACTTTGTTACTTTTTATTTTGCTAGTTTGTTTTCTCTTATAAATTATTTCTTCCTCTATTCCTGTAATAAAACCAGTCTTCTTTTTTCTTTATTTTTATTATTCGTTTTCCATACATAATTTCTTTCCTACTTTTATTAATGGCATTTTCCTTTTCTTTTTCTTTTTTCTTTCTTCCTTTCTTTGTTATTTCTTTATTTAATTTCTTCTATTAATTATGTCATTCTTTTTCTCCTCATTAACTATTCAATTCATTTGTTTCATTGTTTATTAGTCTTTCATCATTTTTTCTTTTATTTTAGTAATACTTTTGTTAGTTTCCTTTCTTTGTACGTTTTTCTTTCATCATTTATAACTTCCGCCCTTCTATTAATAATGGCTTTTTCATTTCTTTCTTTTATTATTTCTCTTTTCTTTGTTCGTTTTACTTTCATCATTTATAACTTCCGCCCTTCTATTAATAATGGCTTTTTCATTTCTTTCTTTTATTATTTCTCTTTTCTTTGTTCGTTTTACTTTCATCATTTATAACTTCCGCCCTTCTATTAATAATGGCTTTTTCATTTCTTTCTTTTATTATTTCTCTTTTCTTTGTTCGTTTTACTTTCATCTTTTCTCTCTTTATTCCTGCAATTAAAAATGTCATTCTTTTTTATTTACTTGCTTTTATTCTTTCTGTTGTGGGATCTCCCTTTTGTATATGATAATAGACTCTACTGAGTATACATATATTCCTGCCACAGAGAGAACAGCAGTTGAGGGTTGAGAGTAATCGTATAGATCCGTTAGAGTTATCGGAGAGTACCGAGAGATACAGAAGTTGCCCCGAGATCACAGCTTCAGAAGTCAGACAAGCTCTGAGCTCCACTCAGCTAGAATAATACACACAGATATACTATTTCTAACGATTCACTTCAAGACTTGTATATATTTATTTCCTACAAATAATATTTCAGCATTCAATTTTGTATGTTACGTCAATACAACCTAATTTTCTATCTCAATATCTGATTTTTGTTGTTCATTATTTTGTGCGGGCCCTCAACCGGAAACCACAACACTTTCTCACTTTCTTTTCCTTGATCTTCTTTCATTCAGAATTTTATCTTTTCGTTCTTCATTCAACATTTTACTTTTAATTTTGCCTTTCTTCTTTTTTCTTTCTTTTCTTAATTCAATTTTCTGTCATTATTTCCCACCTCCTTGCTTTTAATGATTCCATTTTTTCTTTATTGCTTTCTTTCTTTTTGTTTTTTCTTCCTTCTTTTAAATTTCTTTCTTTCTTTCTTTCTTTCTTTCTCATTATTCTTTGTTCCTCACAACTTTTAGTACAGCTATTTCTTTTTATTTTCTTTCTTTAATTCTTCCTTTCCATCTTTCATTTTTTCTATCCTTTCCTTAATCGCTTTGATTTTATCATTTCATTTTTCCTACCATCTTTTAGTTATGATATTCTTTCTTTCTTTCTTTCCTAAACTTCCTGGATCATTTTTCTATCATCATTTCTTCAATTCCACTCTCATTTAGTAATGCCACCTATTTTTTTCTTTCTATTTTTCATAATTTTTTTCTTTCTACCATTTCATTACCTCCCACTTCTTTTAGTAATACATTACTTTCCTCCTCCCTTTTCCATGTTCGATTTCTTTGATCTTTTCATCCTTTTTCCATTCTATTAGTAATACAACAGTTTTTTCTTTATTTATTACATTTTTGTTCTTTTTACGTGAGCCATTTTATAATTTCTTCTTTTAGTAATTCGATTCTTTTTTTGGTTTAGGTCTTTCTTTCTTGCGTTTCCTTGTTCGTTTTCCTTTTATAATTTCGTCATTGTTTTTTTCTTTAATAACTATATTCTTAATTTCATCACTTCTTTCTTTTCAATTTTTGTTTTCATTAAATCCTTCCGTCCTACCTTCTACTACTAATGTCATTCCTTATTATTTTCTTTTATTATATTTTCTTTTACTTGTTTTTTGTCATCATTTCGCCCTTCTTCCTTTCATTTAATAATACTTTTATTTTGCCTTGTTTATTTTCTTTCATCGTTTTTGTTTTGGATTCTTGTTTAGAAAACCACACAATATAATAATAAAAACAGATATGAGAGGAAAAATGTAAGTATATTAAATAAAAGATATACAACCTGTACACAGTAGATTCAGGAATACTTGTTAGTAGGAGTCAAATATATACAAGAAGTAAGTCCGGGTAATAATCTATATTCTTGCTGACCAACGAGCGGCGGTTCAAACTGCTCCAACAACAACCCGTTCTGTGCAGGAAGGATTATTTGTATACAATGAAAGAATCCATAGAGTGTGTGAAAATGGGTGACTCACCAACACCCTTTCCCTAGCTTCTTCTTAGGAAGAATTAATATTTTTTTTGTTTTGGATCAAAGACTCTGTGAACTTCCGCTTCCTGTTGGTTCTTCTGATTTCAGTGTTAGATTTTGGTTTCTGGATATCAAAAGCTTCGAAGATCTCCTTCATAGAATCTTCACATTCTTAATGTGTCAAGGTTAAATTTGATGTCAATTTATTTATAAATTCGTAAAACGATTTTTTGCACTCCTCCCACCAGTTCCACTGGACATCTTTTTTCAGTAATCCGTTGAGTGGTTCCCTCAATTTATACAAACTATCGATAAACTCTGCATAGTAATTAGCATAACCGAGGAATCTTTGCAATTCTGCAATATTTTTAGGCTCCAGCATGTTTTTGATTGCTGAAGCTCTCTTTGGGTCAGGTTTCCTGCTATTCTCATTTAAGATGTGGCCTAGATGTTTTATTTCCTTCAAGAAGATATCACATTTCTTCTCTGTAACTTTTAACCCAAAGTCTTGTAATCTTTTAAAAATTTCCTTGGTGTGTGTCGTATGGTCTTTTAAATTATCGTTTTTAAACTAAAATATCGTCCAGATTAGATCTGGCGAAAATTTGCCCTGTCAACATTGTATCCATTATCTGCTGAAAAATCGCAGGCGCTACTTTTATCCCGAATGGTAGCCTGTTGTATTTGTATAGACCTTTGTGCGTATTTATGCACAGTAATTTGGAACTTTCTTCAGTAATTGGAATCGGTAAGTATGCTTCGCTTAGGTCAATTTTTAAGAAACTGTTTTCACCATTAAGTTTAGTGAATATTTCTTCTGGGCAGGGAACGGATAGTGATAGTTTTTAATTGCATTATTCAGTCCAGTGGAAAAATCTGCGCACACACGGATTTCTCACGATTTTTTCTTAACATAAACAACCGATGCCGCCCATTCACTGAAGTCAGTTTTCGAAAATAATCCCAGTTCGCTCTAGCTTCTCCAATACTTTGTCTATTTTGTCAATTGTAGCAAAACGTACGTTTCTCTTTTCCCCAAATACAGGTTGAGCATTCTCTTTAAGCTCGATTTTTGCTTCAAATTTGTTGCAAAGTCCTAACCTACTTGAAAATACTTCTGGGAATTCTTTTTGCAATTCCTCCTTTAGTTTTGTGGCTTCCGAAAACTCACCGTCTATTCTTTTACAAAACGCACTAATAGATAAATGACATACAGTGAATTTCTGTATCCAGTCCGTTCCTACTAAGGTGTCTGAATTTCTCATCACATAGATTTTTAATTTTTTTTTATTTCTCCCTGGAATTTTACGTTCACTATAATTTGTCCTTCGAAATTTTTCTTTTTCCCCGTTACAGATTGAGCAATTTTATTAGCGTGTAGCATGGTCGGCCTATTTATCTTCCGCCATGTTTGTAAGTTTCTAATCATCAAATTAGATCCCGAATCCAGTTGAAATTTAATTTTTCTATTCAGAATTTCCATTTCAACGTATTTTCTGATATTTATTTTTTATAATCGTGTCGCCCCAAGCAAGGCATTTTACTCCCACTGTTGTGCAGCGGGTTACATAGGAGGAATGTTATGAGGAGTAAGATGTTGCAGACGGTGTCAGGAACAGAGTAGGAAAGAGAAGAGAGTACTGATGAGAGTATTGTGGATATAGAAAAACATGACAGAGAGGATGTAAGTTAGTGAGACAGGAGATGACTATTGACTTTACATTTAAATTCTTGGATATTGTAACTGTCAGGAAAGCAAGTATGTGGAAGAGAATTCAACAGGCGGGAATTGCGAGAAAAGAAGATGCGGCAGTAGAATTTTCGTTTACAGTTTATTGGTTTCACAGTAGGAGGGTGGAACCTAGTTACTAATCTTGTGGCTCGAGGAAATTCGTATATAGCTGGTATCAATGAGTTAAGTTTATCGGAGCAGAAACCGTGAAAGTATTTGTAGAAGAGACACACGAAGCCACACTGCGTCGGTTAGAAAGCGACTGTATCTCTAGTCGGAATCGATTACGTTACTGATTCTCCGTTGGATTCTGTCGAGGACAACTAAGTGGATAGCACGAGAACCGGACCAGATATGGCAGCACTACTCAATGCACGGGCGGATTTTAGACTTGTATATGTACAGGATTGTTTGAGACAGCAACAACTTCTTGGTCCTACACAGAGAACCGACTTTCTTAGCAGCGAATTTAGTTATGGATTCTATAGTTATTCCACTTGAGGTCTGGTATGAAAGTTAACCCGACGAGGCGCAATGTTTCGCTTTCAGGGAGAGAAGCCTGATCTATGTTAATGGGCGGGAGGGACGGTTGTCTGTAGTGGTTATTAGATAGCGGCTTCGTTTTGGAAGCATTAAAATTTACGAGCTATTTCTTACCCCAGTCCACCAAGAATTAGAGGTCCTTTTCAAGCTCGGCATCGAGGTTTGATTTTTCAGCTTCGCTAGATTTTTGATCGAAACGAGAGTAAGCCGTAGTGTCGTCAACATATACGCCCAGTTGGGATTTGATTAGATCAGAGAGTTCGTTAATATAGATAAGGAAAACGTAGGGCCTAGAATAGAGCCTCGAGGGACACCTGCATTCATCTGATAGTATTGAGAGTGTTGTCCGTTCAATACCACCCTCATTGTACAATTTGAAAGGAAGGACTGGATTAGGTCAAAAAATTATCCAGTCGTACCATAGCCCTGCTTCTTGCATAGAAGTCCAGCATGCCAGACTCAAACGCTTTGTCAAACGCTTTGGCGATATCAAGGGCCTCAGTTCGAGCTTCGCCGTTTTTGTCGAGGACCTGGTGTATATACTCATTGATGGTCGTGAGCATATCAGCTGTAGACCTAGTGAAGCGGAAGCCATACTGTTTGTCAGAGAATGTGCTGTGAGATGTTTTACCACCTCGGCGTTGATGATGGCTTCGAACACTTTGCCAAAGATCGGTAGGAGTCTGATAGGGCGATAACTAGCGGAGTCAGAGGGCTTTTCAATATTTTTATATATAGGAACCACGGAGGAGGATTCCAGCAGGCAGGAAAGCAGGAAGCAGAAAGGCAGAAGTTATAGAATTTAGTTCCTTATTTTTATCCTCCATTATAGTAGACCTTACCCTACTAGGTTGATATTTCTTCTCTATAACGTAGCTTTGTAGCCCATCTTACCACATGCTCGGCAATGTGTGCACTTGTTAGAATTGTTGTTTGGCGAGAATGTATTTTTTCTGCGCGTGAACTTGTACGAATCCTTCGTCGTCAAATTGTTGTTTGGAGACTGATTTGAATGTTTTCTCTCCGCGTGAAATTCTTCGAATCTTCTTCGCCAAATTGTTGTGCTGAAAAACGTGTTTTCCTCCGTGTGAACTTGTACGAATCTTCTTTGCCAAATTGTTTTTGATTCTTGTTTAGAAGGCCACACAATATAATAACATAAACAGATATGAGAGGAAAAGTGTAAGTGTATTGAATAAGAGATATACAACCTGTATACGGTTAGTAGATTCAGGAGTACTTGTTTGTAGGATTCAAATATATACAAGAAATAATTCTGGGTAATAGTCTATATTGTTGATGATCAACGAGCGTCAGTTCAACTGCTCTGACAAACACCAACTCTAACAACAACTATATTTAGTTGTCCCTCTCAGTAAGGGCAACATGTGACACATGATCAGTTATGACTGGAATTTCCGGCCAAAAAATCTATTTTTGCTCAGTCGTGCTTCTACCCATCGGCGGAACCACGACTGGGTTATTGCTCTCCGCTCGGAACCAGAGAGCGCCCTCTACCCGAAGGCAGAGAGATGACAGTGTTATAGTTGAAGAGTCTCAGCAACTCTAACAACAACTATATTTAGTTGTCCCTCCCAGTAAGGGCACATGTGACACATGATCAGTTATGACTGGTATTTCCGGGCTATATGGCCCGGCCAAAAATGTCTGTCTATTTTTGCCCAGTCGTGATTTTACCCTTCGGCGGAACCACGACTGGGTTATTGCTCTCTGTTCGGAAGCAGAGAGCTCCCTCTACCCGAAGACAGAGAGCTGACATTGTTATAGTTGAAGAGTCTCAGCAACTCTAACAACATCCCGTTCTGTGTAAGAAGGATTATTTGTATACCACGGGAGAGTCTATAGAGTGTGTGAAAAGGGGTGACTCCCCAACAATTTTAATTCCTCTTTTTATTTTAGTTATGCCACATTTTTCTTTTCTTTCTTTCTATATTTTTTTTTTGCTTTATCGTTTTTCATTCATTCTTTATGATGCCACTATTAACTATTGATGGCATTCATTCTTTCCTTCCTTTCATTATTCGTTTTTCTTTCATCATTTATTCTTTTCTGTCTTCTTTTAGTCACACAATGCTGTTTTCTTTTCTTTCATTCATTTTGTCCTTTATGCTTTTTTCATCATTTATTTCTTCCTTTATTCAAATCAGTCTCCAAACAACAATTTGACGACGAAGGATTCGTACAAGTTCACGCGCAGAAAAAATACATTCTCGCCAAACAACAATTCTAACAAGTGCACACATTGCCGAGCATGTGGTAAGATGGGCTACAAAGCTACGTTATAGAGAAGAAATATCAACCTAGTAGATCGAAGGATAAACGAATGATGAAAAATAGAAAGAATGTTATTTCTAAAAGAGAGACTGAAACAAATAAAGAAAAAAGAATTGGGTTACTAAAAAAACGATAATAAGGTCTACTATAATGGAGGATAAAAATAAGGAACTAAATTCTATAACTTCTGCCTTTCTGCTTCCTGCTTTCCTGCCTGCTGGAAATCCTCCTCCGTGGTTCCTATATATAAAAATATTGAAAGCCCTCTGACTCCGCTAGTTATCGCCCTATCAGACTCCTACCGATCTTTTCCTGTTAATCTTTATTTTGTTCAATGTATTTCTTCACTTCTTTATTAATACATTCCCTTGTTTCTTTATTTTCCTTCTTCATTTTTCTTTTATAATCTATCTCTTCTATATATTTCTTATTTTTTAATTATTTCTCGCTTTAATTTGTTGGTGTTTTTTCATCAGTAATTTTAATAATGACATACTTTCTTTTTTCATTATTTTTCTTTCTTTCATCATTTTTAAAAGTTACCATTCTATCAGCAATGCTATCGTTTTTTTTTATATTTCCTTCTTCGATTTTTCTTCATTATTTTACTGTTCCTTCTTTTAATTAGTAACGATTTTATCTTTTTTTTCGAAACTTTCTTCTTTCTTTTTCTTGCTCGTTTCTTTTTCATTATTTCTTTCTTCCTATATTATATCAGTAATGCAAAATTTTTTTTTCTCTTTCTTTAATTTTCTCATTTCTTTGTTGGGTTTTTTTTTGCCTTATTTCTTCTTTATTTCTTTTATCTATATTTATCTTTCTTTTTTTAATTATTTTGCTTTCATCCTTTCTTTCTTCATCGATTCTATTAATAATGGTATTCCTTATTATTTCCTTTTTAATTCTTTGATTCTTTTATTATTTTTATTATTTTTATTATTTTTATTATTATTTCTTTTATTATTTTTCTTTATCATTTCATCCTTCTTCACTTATTTATTTATTCATTTATTTTGTTGTTCGTTTTTCTATTATCATTTTCTTCTTTTACCTTCAATTAGTAACACCATTATTTTCTTTTTTCTTTTTCTTCATCATTAATTTTTATTCGATTCTTTATTAATGACATTCATTATTTTTTTCTATTCATCATTCGTTTTATTCAATTATTTCTTCATTCCACCCATCTTTTCGTACAGCCATTCTATTTTTTATTCTTTTTGTCTTTGTTTCTTTCTTACTTTCATATTTCTTTTATTTTCTTGGTCGATTTTGTTTCTTTATTTCTCCAGTTTTTCTTTTATCTGTTCGATTTACTTTCATCATTCATCTTGTAGTCATGGCATTGTGCATATTTATTTCATTCTATTATTTGATTTTCGTTCATCATTTCTTTATCCCTCCTTTCATTTAATGAAGTGTTACTTCGTTCATTCTTTCTTTATGTGTTTAATAGTTCTTTTTGCATTTTTACTATTGGTTTTTCTTTCATCAATTCTTCTTTCTTTCCTTCATTTAATAATGCCATTCTTTATACTCTCTTTTTTATATTCTTTTTGTTTTTCATTCTTATTCCATGATTTCTTCTTTTCTTATCTACCGTTAGTAATATCGTTTTTTTAGTAACCCAATTCTTTTTTCTTTAATTGTTTCAGTCTCTCTTTTAGAAATCACATTCTTTCTATTTTTCATCATTCGTTTATCCTTCATCGTTTCTTCCTTCATCTCCTTTTAGTAAATCTATTCTTTATCTTTACTTTTTTCTGTAATTCTTTCGTCCTTTTCCTTGTTTGTTTTTCCTTCGTCATTTATTTCTTCCACAATTCTTTTTGCAATTTCATTAGGATATTTTTTCATCACTTTTCAATTCACCCTTCTTTTATTAATGAAATTTCTTTTCTTTATGTTTTCTTTCTTTCTTTCTTTCTTTCTTTCTTTTAACTATTCCTTTTTTTACCATATATTTCTTCCGCCACTCTTTTAGTAGTTACATTATTTCATTTTTCCTTTCATTATTTACTTTTCTTTCATTATTCACTCCTTTCTCACTTCTTTTAGTAAAGCTTTTTGTCTTTTTTCTTTTCATTATTCCTTTTTTCTTTCATTATATCTTACTTTCTCCCTTCTTTTAGTAAAGCCATTCTTTTATTTTTTTATTTTCTTTCATTCTTTTCTTTGTTCCTTTTTCCTTCATCATTTATTTATTCCGTTTTTCATGCTATTCATTCTTTCTTTCGTTATTTCAATGTGTCCCCTTTTTCTTCATTGGTTCTTTAAATGTTATTTCTTTCTCAAATATCATATTCTGGGGATTTCATTTATATACTTCGACAGTTATGTGCTCATTTAATAATCTCATTATAATTTCATTCCTACTTAAATCAATCTTCATTGATTATATGATTTCCGGTGTAATATATTATTCCTGGAGTAAAATTCACTATTCAGGTGTGTTTTTAATTCATTTTTTAAAGGCGAAAACCTGAAAGTCAGTATTTATTTCAAACGTAACTTGCTCATGTTCTACTTTCTAATACGATCAAAAATACGGATTCAACGCAGGCAGACAGTAATGTCATCAGGCGATTAAACACTCAAACTAAACAAGCTACGCAGTAATCTCCGTTCATCCCGTCTCTCTAGAATGCTTTGTCAATCGCCGAAAGAGTACTGTGACATAAAAATGCGTTGTAATGTGTCGATGATGTATTGAGATTTCGAGAGAACAAAAAAAAACGAAATTTTAAAGCACTTAAAAATAATCCAATGGATATGAAAAAAAATACTGCCTCAAATAAATTAAGTTTGAATCAAGCAAGACTATCTGCCATGATGTTGCACCTGCTCTTAACGATAGTAAAATTAATTTATTCTACCTTTTATTTGATTCTGTATAATTTCCCTTGGTGATTCAACAAAGCAATGTTTCTGTCAGTTTTCACTGTTATTTATTTATTTTGTCTGTTTTCAATTTCTTTATTCCTTCTTTTATTTCTGACTTCTTATCGGATAACCTTGATTAGTTGATTGTGAACTATGTCAGGAATTATTAAATTCTTCTCCCATGCTTTATCTAATTAGATTCCTTGTTAGTTTTCTATTTTCTGTCGTATTTTCTTTACTTGAAACAAAAAGCAATTATGTCTGACGATATCTGATTGTTATTGCCTTGATGTCACAGACCAAGATAGAAAATTGGTATCGTAACGATTGCGAATGTTTCTGCAGATAATTTTCGCATTTCTTTCATTACTTCTAAATCAAACCTCAACTCAGACTAATGATTTCTTTTCTTTTAAAAGCAAATAACATTTCGACCGAAATAAGCAATTTTTTTTTATGTTTGTCTTTGGTAACAGCTGATTCAGCCTTATTTTAGGATAGTATTTAAAAATTATATTCATTCAGTCTAAAAATCGCAGGAAATTATTTTCGCATATTCATCTCATTTTATTTTAGGCTAGTCTCAAATTCTTTCTTATATATTACTTTTTCAATAATTTGCTATGTTTCCTCATTTCATCTTTCCTGGATTCGATTACGTAGATTTTAAAAGTTTTATAGATTTTAATAAAATTCTTTAATGTATAAGTAATATGCAAAAACAATACGCTTTTCATTAACTTTTACACAGCGAATAGAGAAAATAAATGAAAACTATGGAAAAATTAAACCAACCAAGTGCAGAAGTTGGGATACTGTAGTACTGTCGCACTGCCTTGATAATTACAATTCTGTAGAGAGTTGAATCCTCATCGTGTACCTGAGAAGACAACTAAAGAGAAAGGAAAATTTCTAGAGAATACATTGAGAATAACATCTTGAAAGATTTGAAATTCAAAGGCGTATTAAAAGAAGTATAGACAAAAGCAGAAAATAGACTATATAATGAGCTTGTGGAAATTGATGGCAGAAGAAGAATAAAGAAAAACAGACAACATACAAATCTTACTAAAAGCTACATGAAACAGTATGTTGCATAGAGCGTTTATCTTCCAGGTCCTGCAAAAATGCGGTAAACTGAAGAAAGACAGAAGATATATCACTGACGACACGAATTAGGGTAAATATGAGCAAATTAGACTTCTTAATCGTGGCTAGTGGTAAATTCAAATCAAACTGTGAACCTGGAACTGTGAAGATGTTAACTATGTTCAATAATAAGTAATGTCCGCGGGTAAGTTAATGTAGTTAACCATTAATAACTGGTAATTAGTATGGTCGCTATTTGTACTATATTATTGTAGACTTGTACGAAACCAATTTAATCTCATTTACGCGTGCTATCTATTGGTTAGTGCGTTATACTAGTTAACCATTATAGATAAACATTGAGTCTAATCAACAAGAGGTAAGCCATAATCATAACTTTATGTCACATTTAGTAAATACTAACTAAATGTTGAATTATTTGGATCTTTGTGAATATTCAATCCTCTGATTAAAAAAAACATTTTATCAAAAAATAGATCCAAATATATTTAAGTCTAAAAAGAATATCGCGTTAGAAACAAGAAAAACAAGTTTTATGCCATATCGTTCCTTCCATATGGCAATGAATGCTGGACTATTTTACCACAGACAAGGAGAATATATAAAGCAATAGAAATTTGATTCTACACATAAAATGGAAACAGCACGTACTGTTCTATCTAGAACCAGAAAGAGACGTTTGATATTACTTGGACATATGAGGAAGAGGAAATGCTTGGATAATTTGACATTCACAGGATAGATTAGAGACAATATGGGCATAATACACCGTTAGTCTAGTAGAAAATGAGCATGACATTGTGGTGTATCGCCTAGGGTTCCGTGGTATGAACCAATGTTTGACACTCTTGGGAGTGTCATTCATTGCCCAACCAATGTTGGACACTCTTGAGAGTGTCGCCCTCACTCGAGAACACTCGATCAAATATTGGTAGTTTGTGGTATTGAGAAAACAACGAGACTCGTTATTGCTTGTAGGTTTTGAGAGTTTGTGAGTTGGTCGCTTGCTCAAACTGTACGCCTTCCCTATGCGGTGCAGTTGAAGTGTAACTGTTTCATCAGAAAGAATTCAGCAATCTCACCACGGGTTTTGCTCATGTCGACTTCTACTGCTGACTTCAGTCCTCACTTCCCAGAGCATTTTGCCGACCATTTCGGGGTTCATCACAAAGACCTTGTATTCACAAAATAATGCCTGGCGGTGCTTTTTCTCTCCACAAACTTGCTTTAATCAGAGGCTTGATACAATAGCAAACACGGCTGTAAAATCATGGAGCAGTCAAGTCTGAATGAATTGTATTCATACTGCCATATTTCTTTGCCGCTGTTTGAACTATGACAAATGTGTGTTTGTAACCTTCATTGGTCAAAAGGAATGTTAACGCACCCATCATTTTCATGGCAAGTAACGAACTTATTTGTGTATCAGTAATCATTTTATCCATACAACTTAAAAATGATAAGTGTTTTTCTGGTTACCTTATAATTGTAAATAAATTAATTGCTCATTGAGTTTGTAATAAAAGCATACATGGACATTGTTTGCTTAATCGAAAAGATAAACCGCTGAGTTTGTATTAAACCCGGAAAAATTATTTATTTCCTTTTTTGTTCGCTTAAAAAAAACATCTTTGCTACAATGATCCTGATTAGTGTTTGAACGTATAAAAAATCATGATGCGGAAGATGATGTTGTTTTTGTGGCATATCAACCTCGGCGTGTCATTTATTACCAATTAAATTTTATTTTATTTTTTGCTGGTAATACCTTTTTTTTCAACAAATTATTGTTGTTCTTATATAAGTTTTGTGTCTAAGTAATACTTTCTTTTTGAGTACCAATATTCATTGGGACTTGTTTTTAAGGGCAGGGTCCCCAACGCTTACAGCACCTGATATTCACAAGCGGTCACCCATCTACGTACTAACCAGGCTCAACGTTGATCGGTGATCGAGCGAGAACCAGTGTATTCAATGTGATATGGCCGTAAGCCTATAAAAAGTCACTACACATGAATAAACCTGCTACATTGACAAATGATGTTTACTTTAATACGCTGCATGACATATACAGCCACTCTCACTACACACATGTATTTATACACACACACACACACACACACACACACACACACACACACACACACACACACACATATATATATATATATATATAACCGCAGACAGTCCTGTTTTACTGTATCACAGCTCATCAGTATAGTTAGACATTCGAGTGCTTCTGGCCAGGTTCGAAATCCGACTGCATTGAAATCATTCGACGATTTTACCTCTGAGCTATGGGCGCTTAGTAGAGGCAGATGGATTTTACCGTTTTATATACATAATGTGCCATAGATGTAGGATAATTTATATATAAAAATTTGAAATGGAATCTATTAAATTGAAAAGCAGATTTTTTTTTTTCAAGTCTTATACACTTCATTCGTCGAGTTGGGTGTCACAACATGCCGAGCGGGAGGTGTTGCTGCTGCAACATAAAGAGCATGTCGGTTTATTTTTACGGGATGTAGTTGCTAGCCCTGTGCGTGACTAATTTTGAATCCAGCGTTTTTATTCTCCTTGAGCGGCTGAAAAGGTGTCCTTACTATCCTCAATTATTGCATTATTCTAACACAAAGCGGAAGTGAAAATATTTAAATTAGAACAAAAGTAAATGTGTTGAAATCGAGTTGAATATAAACTCCATTCGCTAAATTCTCCTTACAAAGTGGGGGTTTACATATGGGTGTCATTGTGTAATGAATATCGGCTCGTAATGAGAAATCGAAATTCTAGTTACAATCATTTACGCGCAAATATTTTGGGAAATGTATTTAGACATTTCTTATCCCTCAAGCTATGTTTTGAATAGCAGGACATATTTGATTTTATAGCCTTAGTTGGCTACCAGTCTGCCACAGAAATAATGAAACCCCTTCCTACCTAATCTTCTGCTTAGTCAGTCAAGGATTGAAAGAGACATGATTGCCCAAGCGTGTATCAAGTATTCTATTTAACTGACTGATTTATTTTTCGACTTAGTAAATTGATTTGTTTTTTTTAATGAAATTGTCTATTTTATATAAAGATTTTGCTCAGGGTCATTACAGCGAATGACTAATGCATTGATTACGTTGTTTTTTTAAAAGGTCACTTTGATGTTCATATAATCTTAAATAAAAAAATAAATATAAAGTTCCAAGCGTCTCTCGTTTGTGCACATGCGTAAACCTACACAGTCCGATGATGTTTTAAAGGACTAAATACGTCATAGAAAATATTTTGTTAATTCTTTTCCTTTCCTGTGGCAATCATTACAGGCTATAGAGTAACTTCCTTTTACTGGTTTTCGGTTGTTATTTTATTTTGTTTTAATTTTTTATAAAGAGTTGTAGCAATTTTTATGTTAATCTTAATTAAGTTCTTTTCAATTGTATTTGCAATAGAATTTTTAGGTAGTGTATCCCGTCTCGTTAACCTTGTGTGTATCGCTCATTCTCCTTTTAAAAAATGATGAGCTCTCTGTTTTGCGTTGAATATAAAATAATTAGTGTATTGGAGTAGCTTAAAAAATATTTTCAATGTATTCGTTCTCATCACGCAAATATTGAGGACTAAAAATTCTAGCTACTCTAATATAGAATCGGATAATCTTTCTTGATTGTATTTTGTTTATGGTGAGAATAGACATTTACTAGATATATTGTAGCATCTTACTTCTAGGAATTATAAGTGTGGTTTAACATGATATCGAAGAATATAAATGCATTATTTTTTTCTGATTCTTATGTAACTGTTAAAGTATGCCTGAAATATTTTGATCGTTTAGATTAATATCAGATTCTAGAAACCCGATGACCAGACAAGCTAAAACTCCGCTAAGAGGTGATATTTATATAATCCCAAATTTTGTTTAAAATATTAGTGTTAAAAGTGAAACAACAATGGTTTGTAAGGAGTTGAAAAAATTGATACTTTTACCTATTAGCAATTTGTAGTAATTATTTTTTTCTTAAAGTTGAGAAAACCAAAGACACGCCGCTTCCCTTCGTAAAATATTTCCTCGCCTGAGACATAACAAACGAATTCTGCTCTTTTGAATTTGGAAACCTAAACATGGCTTAACTAGACACGGAAGTATCTCCATATAATATGCAAAGTATTTCCTTTTTGTTTCTTCTTACATTTTGTTTTGCTGTGTAGATATATACAATACAATATTTTCGGCGTGGAACACATGTATATGTAGTATTGTCTATGTCTTAATATTATAAAATCCTTCTGAAAAAAAATCAATTGTGTCATTCATTTTTGCTTCAGTCATTCTCTCCCACCCGTGAACTACGATGTTATTATATCATAAAAATGTCCTTTTTTTAAATGCCCGTTTTTGTTTAGATCTTTTACTATTCCAAAATCGTTCCACTCCAGGCTTAAAGGCAACTTTTGATAGGACCCTTGTCTCTGTACTTGTATTGGATTGTTATTTTTCTATCTCACCCGTAGAAGGTAGGTGAGAAAATATATGTTTTTGTATTCCTATTCACTATTTTATTTTCGTTGAGAATTCTTTACGATAAGCCAGGTTACAATGTTGTTTTATTATCACAAACTTATTACAGTCAGTCTTCTTAGCACATTTCACCTCTCAGCCCCGCCTCCCAATCACCTGATAGGATTAATATCATCCTTCTGTTAGATTAATTTTCTCACATTGGCACCAAAACCGTACAAAGACCTGAGTTAATCTTATATAAGATGACAAAAAAAGAAATCTCTGATACGATTAAGTAATTTTTACACTCATTCAAAAGAGGATCAATTTTCATGAAAATCGAGATAAATGAATAACATTTGTAGAGATTTTAAAATAAAATACTCTCATTTTATTTTTATTGTACTGCCTAATTTTTTTCTTCGTATAATGCTTTTTGATATCAAAAGATCTTTGCACTCGCATTCCACCATGTTAATTGTCTCTGCAATTTTTTAATTGTTTGTTTTCTGTTTTCATTGATGATTTTAAAGCAAACAAAATATAATCTTAATCGATAACAAAAAGGAGAATAGAAAAAATAGCAAGCCATTTTCTTCATATTTCTTATGTTAATATTCGTGAACTAAGGGTCCAACCCATGTAAGTCGCAAGTGTTAGCCTTTTGTAAATAGAAAAATAGGAAAAAGAATAAGATTGTTTAGAGTAAGATAACATAATCGCGTGATGAAAAATGCTCGACCCGATCAAAGACTATCTGCTCAAATTTCTCTTACTAACTGATCCATGAAATTGATACCAGCAAAGCATTTAAAACAGAATACTGATAACATTATTGGCTGTACGGGCACACCATCGTACCCGCTGACCTTACACTTGTAGAAAACGCAGCTGCTAACCGATAGTATTCCGGTTTCTCTCAATTCTAAACAGAGATTAACATCAAGACATTCTTCAAACGTTATTAAGAGTGACCTTGTCAGAATGGTTGATCTAGTTTTCCTAACGTTTTTATTAGGAGCAGAAACACATATTTCAGAAATGAAAGCTCAATGTTGTCAGACTCTGCCTATGTTAGAATAGAATAGAAATCAATCCGTTCGCTATCTTCAAATTTAATGATCATTAATTATTAAACTATATAGCAAGCAGTAGAACTAACATGATTGGCATAGAGAGAGGAGAGAGACCTTCAAGTGCTACTTTAAATTTTACAATATAAAATACTTCCAAAAGGTCCACCTAGCAGAACACGTTCACACATTGCCACTTCTACTTTTGATTTGTCAAAACAGACGTGATGATACCATTCAGAGTTAAATTTAAAAAAAAAACAACAGAAAGACCCATACCTAGGTACATATTTTCCCTAAATCGACAGATGCCACACCAAAACCTTATGAAGAGGATGCCAAATCGAAGAGAAAGACATACAATGTAAGGTTTAAACATTCATATGAGATGGTTATTTGGAGAGGGGTGCGATATAAATGTAAGATAAAACAGGAGGAATTTATACTTATACAGATATGGGTGATAGTTAAATCTTTGACTTGAAGAGGTTATTTTTGTAGGAGATGAAGAGCATTCCAGCATTCCAGCGGTAGTTTATTTTAAAAAGCAGCTGCTTTTTGCGCAAAATGTCTAAGTAGAACTTTCATTATTTAATATAGACGGAGTGAGGGAGTGTTTTGATGTAAAAGTTTTAATTGGCGGGACTAATAATGGAATTTGTCAAAATATTTGTCACGAAAATATCGATAAAATAGCAGAAGGCTTGGCAGGTAGCGTCTAAGGAAACGTGACGGAAAGGTAGACAATATATAATCAAGGCCGCGCAAACATATACATATATATATATATATATATATATATCGCTCATTCAATAATGAATTGGATCACTCTAGCTATTGGGCGTGTTTATACGCGGTAAAATGCCCGCCTCCTGATACCGGACGCTTCGGTCGGGTTTCAATCCTGGGTTAAGAAGCGATCAATGTCTAAGCCGTACTGATGAGCTGTGATACAGCGAAACAGATCTGTCTGCGGATGACTATATATATATATATATATATATATATATATAAAGCAAATATTTCGCGTGTTTTTAACTTCTTCAGAAAATGTCGAACATTTGATTACATCATTTAACTTACTTTCTCTTCAGACATTTTAATATCGTTATGATCCGCGGCCATATGTCCTCAAGTAAATGATGATAGGAATTGTTTTGCCGAAACAGATTTCAGTCTACTGATGCGTGCACTTTTAAGAACACTGAATATTGTAATTATTATGAAATTTTAACATCGACGTTATAATTAATTACACGAATTGACAGGTAGAGACTTTAAGTACTGTAGAACGGTCTAAAATATATTTATGCCTCGCTTCTGAATCTTACCATTAGAGAAAAATCATTTTGTTAAATTTAGATCCTGTTTAATAACTGTTTCTCCATATTCAAAAATCGAAGCTCATGATTATATTGTAACTCATGAAAAGTAATCCATTATCTCGGCTGCAGGCTTACAATCATCGTTTGAATTGTATTACATTTGAAAATAAATTCATAAAACTTATTCACATGCAACTGATAATTATTAATTCACTTTCATGAATAATTAAATTTTAATGTTTTAAGTACATTGCAAATAAATAAATAAATAAAAATGCTATATTGCTTAATAATCATGAAGTATTGAACGTAAATCGGAAAGTTCTGGTTTACGTTCAATATTTTATGATTATTAATGTAAACGAAAAGATAATAGTCTAGTTTCTAAATTCTTCTTTCGCCATAAGTAAAATTAATTTAATGGTATATTTATTTATTTATCAATTGATGTCAAAGATAATATCATTTCCAAACTTCATCAAATAAACTGTTAAAAAGAAAACACACATCAATACTAGACAGAGAAATAGCAGATATTAGACTTAACAACTTATTTTATCCCTTATCAACGATTTGCTGGTTATTTAAAACCATAAAATATGTTTATAGTGTATGAAATCGTTTTTGGATAATATTTTCTTGCTAAATGTCTTAATATTTAACTCATAGCTGGATAGAGAAAAACAGTTTAATACCTTTTCAAAAGGTATTTGCGCGTATGTGGCCATAACGAATCTAACGGCATGGCTCTCCAATTAACAATTCCGAGCCAATTACAACACCTGCACTTTAATTTACAGCAGTTGGTATTTTCCAGCGGTCACTCATCTAGATACTTTGCTTAGCTTTGGTGATCATACGGAGATCGCTGTATTAAAATGATGTGGCTCTAAGCAGAATATGTAATTAAATAACATTGTACTTAACTTTTGAAGAATAAATTTCACAAATAAAAAGAGATATTATTTCTGACTCAACCCAATAATGCCATCCTTCCTGAAATTGCTAGTGGATGATAAAAATCTGAATTTCAAAAGCTGATTTGGGGGTAAGCAGGTTGTAAAAACCATGACCTTATCAGCTTGGGCAATTGACGTACAGCGTTTTGCAAATGAATTGAAACAAAACGAGCATTGTAATCCTAGGATCTTCCACACATTTCCTGATCACCTCCACATCGTCATCGTCACTTGGCGTTGTTTTTCTCTTCAGACTGCATTTCCCCTTACATTTTGGACTCCTAGATCCAGTTCTTTCTTTGTTCTTCATGACACGACTAATGTTATATATTCTGAGGCCCAACAGAATATAATTGGACTTGAAAAGTATTTATTCTTGTCGAAGGTGAAAACGCACTCGCGATGATCTCAGTGGAAGCTTGAATGCAGAAAAAAATAAAATAGTGTATTTTGTCAGAAATGCCGATGTTCATGGTTACGAAATATAAACAATTGAATATAATTTATTTAAGTTATTCGGTCAGAAGCGAAAAACTGCAGAAACAATTTTTAGTGACAGAATATAATTTACATTAAATTATTTGGAAATTATAAAACAATTAATAGAGAAATAAATTATATTTTAGTAAGCCGACAAGAAATATGTTGTCAGAAACAATGAAATAAACAAGCATTGCGTCAGCGTGTCAAAGATGAAAACATTTCAACAATGAAATAAACAATAATGCGGTTACGTTAAAATTCTAGTAACCAAAGACAACAGTTGGTGATTAGGCCTGACCGGGAAAAGCGTAATTGGGTGAAACTCGACAGAGCCCGAACTTACATAAAGACCGTTTTTTTAGAGTTGACCGACAGAGAAAACAGCAAAGAGCAGAAAAGTTCTGGACGCGAAGAGAACTCAGGGATGGACAAATCCAGCGGTCAATTGCTGGTATGTGTGTTCTTCCTCTGACTACTTTTCTACACACAATTTTCACATTGTAGAGAATAAAATAAATGTATTTTTAAACAAACGTTCTCAATCGTTATATTTAAAGCTGGTTTGCAGATTATATAGCATACATCATTCTTTTATACGTCTTTGGTATGACACAAATAACATCAGCAATTTCTCTGAAAGTCTTGCAAGTGTATTCGAACAGCGTTAAAATTTTCGAAACTTTGTTTTCGTTTCAAAGGTTTGTCATGCTGGTCAGTTATAAGGGGTGATGCGATCGCTGAAATTATCTATCAGTTTTAACTGACATATATATATATATATATATATATATATATATATATATATATATAGTCAAAATTCATGACATGTATATTATACCATCGTAACGAAGTAGTTATTTCGTTTCACACTATTTGTCTTGCTTGATAACATAATAGATTTTGAAATGAAATAGTTACATTGTAGTTATGCTATAAGATACTTACGTTATGAATTTTGAATAAATATCATATGCTATGTTCTGTATTTAGTATTCTTCAGAGAATAGTGTTTTGTTTGATTCCGGGATTTTATTCCATTCATACCAACCATATACTAGTATACATATATATATATATATATATATATATATATATATATATGTGTGTGTGTGTGTGTGTGTGGATATAAACAGTGCGAGGGGTGAATTCTCAACATTTTCTATTTTAATTTCATGTTTACACATTATTTTTGATTTTGGAGACTACACAGTATATTAGGTTCATTTGAGCGCAGCCCGTTAGAATAAAACTATCATGATGCAATTCACTGCATCAAAAAATTGCAAAGGGCATACTGAACTGATTTGCATTTGCGGAGTATCTGGAAAGATTTCAGTGAGTCTAATGATGATCACCGATCATTCCTCCATTCATCGTTCTACAGGTCTTATAACTCAACAGGGAAGCCTACATCAAGACTGCAGCTGCTGAAAGATCATATATCTAACAACATGAAACCTCAACAGGTATACACAAGCAGTGCAAACCAGTTAAGACTGACAGATAATTTCAGCGATCTCATCACCCCTTATATCTGACCACCAAATTCTCACAAACCGCAATCCACATAATTATTATGTACGGGACGCAGTTGAGCGAGAGACCAAACAAACCCTTTGTAATAATAAAGACAACATGAAGGCCAAGATTATAGCAATATTTATCGACTTAGACAAGGGGAGCATCTAAAAGAATTGCAGGATAAGTTTACATTGTCTGGAAACCGGAGTTGACGCCAATGGAGCTTTTATTGAAGAAATCAACTCATTAGTATTCAAAATATTTTTAACTTTTGGTAAATATATAAATATATCTTTTAAAATGATATGCTAGTTTTAATTTCATTTTTGCGTAAAATATGACTATATATCTATCGTACTTTCTCTCTCTATATATATATATGTGTGTGTATGTGTGTGTGTGTGTGTGTATGTGTGTATGTGTGTTGTCTGCATTTTGTATATATATATTTATATATATGTATGTATATATGTATATGTGTATGTATATGTATATACACACATATATATATATATATATATATATATATAGGTGTGTGTACACTTGTTGAATTTAAATACTCCAGAAGTTAATTTTTTTAAGTGTTACTAATTTTATGTTCTCTTAATTTTTAATTTTTGAATTTAGTAAATTAAAATCTACTTTTGAGATTTATATTTAAATTTAAATTTGTATGTCAAATTTTCCTAAAAAAAAAAAATTCTCTTGTTTATCCCATTTATTTAAACAAAAGACCGCTGATTTATTTTTCAACAGGATTAAAAATAATTTCCCTTGTGTCTATGTAAATATATTTTTCTTTTCTTAGCTTACTTCCCTGTCAACCACCCCTTCCCCACTTATTACTTTCTCCCTTTTACTTCTTTCCTTTTTCTTTTTATTCTTCCCCCTAACATTTCTTTCGACCAGGCAGGGCTAAATTTCAACTTTAACTCTCGACTAAGTTAAGAAATAGTAGGGGTTTTCAAAAAATAAAAAATAAAAAAAAGACATATATATCTGTCTGCTTTCTTATTAATCCGACCCCTTTAATTTTCCGTGTTGAAAAGATTTTTTGAACTTCGGCCGGTAAAATGTCTTTGTTCATTTGTCATTTAGCTTTTTGAAATGAAATTCGTTGCTGATGACACGAAAAATTTCTCGTAGAGATTTCTCGTAGAAATGGCCATTCAACGAATTTGAAAATCGGAATATGTTTTATTTTATAATTAGCACTGTAATTTGAATATAAATTGTACTGAGCCGTTTTAGTATTAATGTAATTAATATTAATTAGGATCGGGATTTTGTTATTTACCTATTTGTTTTTCCTTTTGGATTAAAGTTATTATATATATATATATATATATATATATATATATATATATATATATATATATATATATAAAATTTTGTCATCCTTGCAAAGAGAATTTCCTGTAATGTATGTCCTATGGAAAAGTACACGTTTATTCTTATCTAATTCATGGACAGATTTCAGAAACTTGTGGGCATAAAGGGGAAAATATGGTGTGACGTCTTCATGAGTCCACATGAACATTGGCGAATTATTTTTTCTTCAGTACATTTTTTAAAAGTTTTCTCTGTTTTCGTTAAGTTTCTCGTATATGTTTTTATCGTCAATTATGTTTTCTTCGCTCCTTATTCATTCGGATTTATATATATATATATATATATATATATATATATATATATGAGATTATAACTATACTCGTGTCGAAAAACATCCCACGAATCTACGAAGGAAGGATAAATGGTTTCATAAAAAAGCTAAGTACATGAACATCTAGTCAGCACGTAGCCCAATGAAAAAAATCCGATACGAGTAATCAGCTAACAAAAAGCGCTCAATACTTAGGTAGAGCCGAATAAGTAAAGAATACCTAATGTGAAGCTTTCCCTGACGATCCGTTTAGGTGAAACCTAGGTAGGTCTGTCTGGCTCACCAGGTATTCATTACTTTATAAAATACTCTATAAAATACTTTATAAAATTTAAGAAAAAATATATCAGTTTTGCGAACACATACACATATTCATACACAATCATATATACACGCAACATATCATCAGATGACACGCGTCGCGGCCAATGTCAACAAAAGTTCGGAGATACATTCGTCTAACATTTAGGTTGCAGACCCGTGGATTTGAAACGTAAAGAAAATGGGTGAGTTGAGAAAGAGAGAGAGAGAGAGAGAGAGAAAGAGAGAGAGATAGGGAGAGCGTTAAAAAGAAAGGGTAAGTGTCTTGAAGCGTAAACGTTGAGGGAATAAAAAAAACCGAGCAGAGGAATGCATTTAAATTAGAAAGAAAAGATGATAGAATAAATTTAAAATAGGAATAAATAATAAAAAAACTAATAATAAAATATAAATTGAAATTAGGAATAAATAATAAAAGATGATAGAATAATTTTAAAATAGGAATAAAATTAAAAACATATATATATATGAAACGACTACAGCATAAATATAATAAGTTCTACCATTAAACCCTCATCAGATTACTCTGCATCAGAATATTAAGGGCAGAACATTATAATTATGTGTAAAAAAAACAGTATATCTCTAACATCGTTGTTCCTTTCGTATAACTTCACACTAATCGCGGCTCTGTTTGAAAAAAAGGAAAAGAAATGCTGAAATATAATAATGTTCAAATGTGTGAAGCTTGCCTTTCGTGTATTGGAAAACAAGCATTAAAAAACTATTGGTAAGTTACGTAATAGGAAATTAGATCAGGTATTCCTTTATCATCAAACCCACATGCATTCTATTATCGGAATGTTAGAATACCAAATGACATTAATTATCAGAGAAGCATGATCAAAGCGCTGTTTACGAGTCGCAGAAGAAGACGAAAGCAGAAGACTGTAATCGAGAACGCAAGCGTAATTTCGAAGATTTTGCATCTGGATGAGAATAAAAAAATAACCAACGAACGAGAGTGAAAGAATGAAAGTGGAGAGAAAAGCGAGGGAAAAGGCCAATTTTCAAAATCATACAACAATAAATCCTTGTAATAAAAGAAACGAAATAACTTAATTAAATTTTCTGAAAAAATTAAAAATAAATAGAATAGAAATGAAACATTGAAAAATCTCTTACTCTAGTGAGTTAATTTTCTCTCCGCAAATAATAATCAAATAGAAATCTCTAGACAGTTGAAATATCAAAGGGGTCGATCGTCTCGCAGAACTCTATTGCTTTGCGATTTCCTACTGATAGCCAAAGGCCTGATTGAACGTAGTTTTGTAAATAGCTTTTGCACCTCATCCGATACAGCAGTGGTTAGCAATTTTGTCTCATAGTTCAAGCCACTTGAATACGGAGTTCGTGCACCATCGGGTTCTTCTGGTAAAGTAAGCTAACTCGACTAATACTGAGTGTAGAGGAAAGTCTATTTTACAAAAAATAAAAAAAAGAAAACAACGATCTATTTCTTCTTAATTTTATGAGTGGACTAGTTACTTTCATTATTGCCAAAAAGTTAATTTTTATCATAAAAATATAGTTAAAGAGAAAAAGAAAGAGAGAAAGAGAGAGAGGTAGTGTTGGCAAGAAAGAGAGTGAGTTTAACATTCTAGGAGAAGTATCGACAACAAACAGATTCGTGAATGAAACCGTCTCATGATATAACGAAAGCAATATAAACGATTGAAACAAGTGGTAACATAATGATTTTAGGTAAATTGAAGTTAAGCAACGTTGGAACTGGTCAGTATTTAAATAGAAGACTGCTGAAAAATGCCAGTTGATATCACAGTAGGTGGTACAATCTCACTATTTACACTAATAGAAGATCTCAATATGCTTCTGTGCTGACAAGTCACAAGACCAACTTAGAAATAGATGAGACGGGAGTGCTGTGTATATAGAAGGCGGGCAAAAAAACCCATGGCTGCAGATTACAAATTACAGTAACAAATGACTTGAATTTGTGGAAAGTCCCGCTTTCTTAAATAGACCTGAACCAGGAAAGAAGAAACAGTGACTCCGTGCCCAAATTTTGGATCGGTGGACTAAAACAAACTAAGAGAAATCAAGAACAGGATGAGGGATTTTTAAATGATAAAATAAAGGAAAAATATTTCTTCAAGCATTTCATTAAAAATGTGACGATTATAGTGTTAACTATATAGAAGACGGAATATATACATTATTGTGTTATACTGAATGAGGGAGAATGCAGAAAAGTTAAGAGAGGAAAGAAAAAAAGAAAGGCAATACATGCAATCATTTCACGCGAAATAGAGGGATTGAAAGAAGGCGGATATGAGAAATGACTGATATTTCAAGCAAAGAAAAAAATCAGAGATGAAAAATACATTTCAAATGAAGTATCTGAAGAGGAAATTAAATGTAAGTCATAAAGTTACATGGTTCATATCATTGTAAGAAAATATCATTTAAATATATCCAAATGCAATAATGATTAAGACTTTTTTTAGTTTGCTTTCTTTTGCTTCAGGTAATTTCAAGAAATCAAAAGAACTTTGATGTCATTACATATTTTACAAGTAGAGGATTAGCAATTATGTATTAAATCCGTTAATAAATAGATGCAATGAGACGCAGCAGCCGATCGAAAGATTTAAATGGTTTGAGTTGTACTGGAAATAAACTAAAATCTGGTTAATGAAAACATCCCGACAAGCATAGTCGCAATGAAACAATATTGCATAAATAATAGATGTCAATGATGAAAATTCCAATTTTCAAATTATTTAAATTTTGAATACGTAATCATAATTGTGATTGCTATAGAATAAGGTATCTCGAAACTGAGCTGAATTTCCGGCTTAGTTTGCAATATTGAATTTTACACGAAATTGCAAAGGTAAACAGAGTGAGCTAGCTTTAGGCAAGAATCCAGTCTAACAGAATAATAACCAGAAATCAAGATTTGGAAAAGGTAATAAAAAAAACTATATTCCCAAGAATTTTTTAACAATCTGCTAAGCGATGGTTGTACAGTTTGACTTTTCTTTGATAGCCTTTGTATATTTATAACTGCACATTTACATATTTTCTTCCGTGCAAAAACGCGCAAATGCATAGCATAAAATCAATACATTTTACGTTTTATAAATATAAAAATTTAGAGAAAATATATAAAATCGAAAAACATATTATTTTTTGCTTTTGACGTACAAATTATGAGGAGATTTCTAAATATTACAAAAATTTCAACCGCTAATTTGAAATTGGTTTTTATAAGCACGCGCCAGGTATTCACCTGATGTACTTATAACATAGTTACTGGTGTTGACTGATTGTCAGTCAGTAAGAATAACCTCTATACAATGCAGGCTATTTGATTTCAAATGTTACCTCAAATCTGTTTTTCAATTAATCTAAACTTAAAAAGTATCGAGATCGAACTTTCTTATTAAGGGTAAAATCAAACGCAATAAGCATGATTAAATCTTAATACTTTCGTATCATAATGATACACATAAGACAATTATTTGATAGAATATGTTAAAAGAAACTATTTGCTGAATTCGTGTCCAATTTGATACGAAAAACACGTTAGGAAATATTATTCTCTTTAGTTATTTCACTTCAAATAGGGCGATAAAGCCTATAAATGACAAAGTTTTACTGTGTCAAAAAATTCTAGAAAATTTATTTATAACAGTAAAGGAAGAGGATTTAAGTGGACAGGATTTATATGGGTGTGCGTTGTGGTGCACTGGATGTGCGTTGTGGTGCAGTGGATATCGACTCGGAAAGACAAATCGGGGAGCCGTGTTCGAATTCCAGTTGCATTCCTTGCATACACTTACGCACAAATACCCTTGTTAAAGGTATCAATCCGTCTCTTCCCTCCAGTGGTGGGTTAAATAATAGGACAGGTTGAGTTCTGTAGCCTTGGTTGGCAACCACTCTACCGCAGAAAGAAATGGCAAACTACTGCGGGATAGTCTTCTGCCCAGTCACTCATGTCTCTTTCGAGACATAATCGCCCAAGCGTGTTTCACGAATGGCACCTAACTGATCTGTTTATATATGTAATACTCTTATTCTTACATTGCTTTTTATGTTTAAAAAGCAAAAGTAATCCAGCGACATTTAATAACTAAAAATACAATTCGAAAAATTAAAATTTTTAACTGCTTTCTCATTCCTATTAAAGTAATTAAAAACAAAAAGATTTTCGGTAAACATAGATAAAAGTGCTCGCAATAAAAGACTGCATGTTTATATGCATTCACTCTTTGGCGATGTTTATTGTTTTGAAAAGCGATGAGTAGAATTATAATAAAACTTAAACTCATGATAAATGTGAATTTTATTTATTTTTTTTGTGAATTTACAACAAAAATATTAAAGTCTATTTTTAGATTGTTTATTAATGAGAGTTTTATATATATAACATTGTAATATTTAATACAATCAGAATAGAACTAAAGGAATGCAATAGTTATAATTTTCCAATTTATAAAGATATAAATATGAAAAATATTCATAAATTATAAACATTTACTAAATTATTAAAATATGTAAACCAAGTACAAAGAAATCCTTATATATTTACAAATTTATAAAGTTTCAGTCAGTTGCCAATAAGCAATATTTTTAACAACAATTCTAATAAATTATTTAATATATAATTAGTACCAATAAACAATGAGCCAATTCTAAGAGTACAGGAAATTCTGCCAACATTCATCATTGACAGCCACAATCATAATAATATCAGATATGCACCCTAAACATATACAGGCAAGAGAAGTTTTGGTTCACATACTTCCTTTGGTGGTAGCAAAGTTAAGCAGAATGATCCAACAAGGCATTCTGGAAAAGGTGACTCTGGGTGGAAGTACCTGGGCGTCACCTATTGTGGCAATAAAATGAGCTGATAGAAACTCAACGATATGTGTTTATTATAACGAAGGAGTGAATCCCCAAATATCCACAGATTCATTTCTGTAGTTGAATATTTAAATTGCGAGCCACGAGCCAGCCACTATGAAATACTTTGCCAATATTGATTATAAGTCTGCGTACAACCAAACTGAGTTAGGAATATTTTAGGAGGTCGCTAAAATTAACACCCCTATAGGTTTGGTATGATACAATCGTCTACGGTTTGGGATTAAGATCTTTAGTCACATTTTTCCGAAAGTGATTGAAGAAGTGTTATTAGGAAAAATACATAACATAATTATATAACATGACGATATAGGGGTAGGAACAAAAACCAAGGAAGAAATTTATCATAAAATTGCACAAATATTAACAAGAATAAAAAAGCAGGATTAATGGTGAACCAAGACAAATGCAATTTTGATTGTATGAATTTGTCGTATTTGAGCTATCAGATATAAAAAAAAAGGCATACAACCTGACGAAAGGGTGACGAAAAAGGTTACAGATAAAATGACTTCAAGAAATAAGAAGAAATTAGAATCATTTTGGGGACTAAAAAATTTTACAGCAAGTATATTTCAAGATATAGTCAAATAATTGAGCTGTTTGTAGAGTCACACAAGAAGAGCAGTAAGTTTGGGTCGGCGCAAAGCAAAATAGTGCTTTCGAACTACTAAAGACAATCTTAGAAAAAATATAATGAAAACACTGTGGCAAATGAAAAAGCAATATCTGCTATTATATTGCAAGAGAAACATCCAGTTATGTATTTGTCAAGAAGGTTAACGTAGGCAGAGATTAATTAGTGACAGTATGGTGCATGGAAAGGGCGCGGATGTTTTATTTTAGGTAAAAAATATTTGTTGAAGTCAGAGCACAAGCTGCTGGAATATATTTTCAACCCGAGGAAAAAGCTGCCAAAGGTTACGTCTTCAAGGACACGGCGTTGGGCGATAAAAATCTTTGCGTTTCGGCGTTATATGTATGAAAAGAAATATTATTTTTCATGTGGTCGCCTTGTCAAGGTTACAGTGTGTGAATAGAAAAAAAGAGGAGCACGAAACAGGTGAGAATAGAATAATTCAATGGATAGAGACAGACGTATATTCTATGAATAGACTTAAAAGTGAAACCGAGCAGGATTCGTTTTTAGGTAGAGTGATGGAAAGAATATGATAAAACAGACGGAGTAATTGCTCAGTTGTAGAGTTAAATGGTAGGAGGTAAGACATACTTGACTACATAGAATGGTATAATATGTAATGAAGAGATAGCAGTAGCTCTACTATTGAGAGAAGATGTATTGAGAAGAGTGCATGACGATGTGTATAGTTAAGTAATGTCAACACAGAGAAGGTTACAGCTGTAAGCGGTGTGACCGGGGTGTTCGAAGGATGTTGAGGATTATATTAGAAGGTGTCCAAAGTTTAATGAGATAAGAATTTTCAAACAGAATCAAATTAATTCGTGGCCTAAGAAAGTACAGCGCTTGGTTAGACCATGCACATATCAGGGATATTTTAATACTAATGGACGCATAATCAGTTTGACCAGAGGAGATCAAAGTAAATGATAGAAAGGGGCCACAGTACAAACGGTTTTAAGAACCGTGTTTTCGAGTAAGGAGTGCTTCAAACGGTAGTTATAGACAATGCGCCTGAGTTCTCGGGTGAGAGTTTGTGTGTCTGGTTAAGACGGGCTTGATGTGTTTCAGATAAGACACTACCATAACATTCACAATCTAACAGAATTGCGGAGAGATTGGTCAGTCAATTGTGCCATACGTGAAACATGCTTGGGCGATCATGTTTCGAAAGAGACATGACTTACTGGGTAGAAACTTATCACGCAGTACGTTGCCATTGCTTTCTGCGTTAGTCTGGCTGCCAGCCAAGGCTATAGAACCCAATCTATTCTGTTATTTAACCCATAACTGGTGGGAATATACCTTTTCCCAAGGGTATTTGCGCGTAAGTGAATGCAACGAATTCAAATGGAATTCGAACTAGGCTCCCCAATTTCTTGTTCCGAGCCAATATCCACTGCACCGCAATTGGTGGAAACTATGAAAATGATTTTGAAGGCGTTTTCACCTATTAATTAGATTAGTGGGGAGTTCGTATAATGTTGAACCCGTAGGCGGTAAGGGGAAGGCATATCAATACCCCCATAAAGATATCTTTTGCTAGGATAGAGGGTGACATGGTATAAGGAAAACAAAGTGGCGAGTCTGGAAGAGGCGAATACACACAGAGATATACGAGACTCTACAACAACAAAAACTGAATTAAACAAACTAACTGAAACTGTTGTTGAATGATCATTATGGTCATGGTTAAACAGAGAACATATAAAAAGAGAAAAGAAAATTTTCTCAATGCAGCTTAGAGAAAATACATTAGAACGAATAAAGATGAATAGAAAATCGAAAAACAAACAAAACGCACGAAAGAGGAAACAGTAGATGCAAAGAATATATTTCTGTATTAATATTTTTGGGGAATATGTATCAAAATGACGATTCTACTGCATTTAGATGTAATGATGATTGAACAACGAAGTTTGGAAAATATGAGAAAGAAAACGAAAATCCATAAACCATGAAAGTTCAGAGGCAGGATCTAAAGTATAATTATGCTTGTTATCGTGCCTCAACGAATTCATGCAATTTTATCAGCAAGTAATAGCGTGTTCATTTAATTAGCTGGTAACTATCCTCGTAAAGAACATCTATGAATGAGAGGGGGAAATATATTAAACCTTTTGACCACTATTTTCGTTTCCTTTCACGTGCGTACAGTTAAAAGTTTCTCTCTTAAATATGTAGAAATTTATTTTATCTCTTTTATTTTTTCCAACGCTTTGAAAATGGTTAATTTTCTCTCCTTCTTTTTCGTTTCTTCTCAGCCCTAGGATTTTTTTTTATATATATATTTTGAAGATGCAGTTGAGCCATTTATAAAGATTCTATCGCTTTTTACTAAAAATAGCAACAAGAATGATAATGTCGCTGGTCGGTTGCGGGAGTGCAGATGATGGTTCCAAAGAAAGAAGAATTAACAACCTTCAGTGCAAAGCATGATCTTAATGTTGGTACCCCAGTGGCGATCTGTGATCAAATTTGAAAGACATGTAAAAAGTTTGCCTTCTTTCCTTCAACGCCTCAAAAACCCTAGAAACAATGAAAAGCCCATAAAATCATCCTGCAGCGAAATAAAGAGAGCAGCATGTGACTTTCAAGAAAGCAGCTTTGCAATGAAAACTGATCGTAAATAGAAAGAAAGAAATTTAAAAAAGCGGCAAGGAAAAAATAAATATCTAAAAATCGTACTTTTTTAAAAAAAATTCTTGCTCAAATATCGAAATAGCATTGTGTTTGCACGAGGAGACAGTGTTGTATGGGAGTTCTTTTCTTGGAACGTGACGGGCGTAGTGAAAAGAGCGCCGGTCTCGGCGGGAAATCCTTTTATAAGTTCGGTGTGAAGCAACCGCAATGACTAAACAATGTTTCAGTTTTCATACTTTACAATGAGAACAGGTTGCGAGACGTGTAAACATTTTCCCTACCAGATTCTGCATAACTAATGCATAATAAACTGGAACCGCCGCTGTTTAAACACGCGATGAGTGCCTAATGCTTTCGGGTATAACTTAACAAAGTAAAAAAATATAGATATTTTAATAGTGACATAGTAGAATTAACACACACACACACACACACACACACACACATGTATATATATATATAAGATTCTTATGTTCTTCGAGATTTTATTCAGCTCTGGCAAGCTTTCAACAGCTTCTGATGAAAGCTTCAGGGGAAAGAACCGGTGGCAAGTGTCTGCTTCAAAATTCACCTCTCTTTGAAAAAACACTTATTGACTTGATAAGAATCAACGGATTACAAAAATGCCTAATGTATAGGGACATCAAAACACCCTATATTACGACCGGAACGCATATATACAGAAATGTCAAGATCACACACACACACGCACATACAAAGAAACAAACACACACAATGAACATCTACACCCCCACATACACACACAATCAACACTCCCCTCACACCCACATATAAATATATTTAATTCTAAATCGAAAATGGCATGAACGCAAAATCCCGAAACAGATCCTATTAATATTAATCTCATTAATATTAAAAATGTTCTTGTTATAAGGCTCGATCTAAATAGTATTATCTATATACTTAGCCAAATATGTATATTTTCAAATAAAACATAGAAAATTACATATGTCGTATTGCTATTTCAACGAAGAAAAACCTCGCTTCTTCGGCGACAGAATTCATTTGTTATGCAAATACAGTACAAAATTCATATACTGGATGGTTTCTCAAAAATTAAAAAAATACGATAAAATAAGAAAGAATAATGGGAGTGAAGTTAAAAGAGAGACTAGATTACGTTAGAATGATGTTGCCTAGACATTGATACGGAGGCTAGAGAAGTAAAGAAAGGAAAGACGATGAAAATGATTGATACTCGGTCATTGAAAATTAATTTTAGATTACGTTAATGTTAAGAAATCAAAAATTAAGCGTGTTACAGGTATGTAAGTAGAAGAAAGTGAAAACGGAAAGAAGAAGAAAAAAGAAAATTAAATTGAAAGAGTGAAAGCAGAGATGGGGGGGTGGAAAAGAAAGAAAGAAAATCACGCCAGACAGCCATCTCTTTTAGCTGGCGTTTCTTACGACGGCTGCCTGGCGTTATTTTTTCTTCTTTCCTTGCCCGCCATCTGTACTCATAAAGACCTCTTTCGGTTATCAGCATGCAAACGGCAATGTGAGCAATGATGAGGTTTGGGAAAAGATGGAAACGAAAAGGAAATTAATAGTGAGCATCAGGAAAAGACAGCTAAAATTCCCGGGGACATGCAATGCGGAAGGAGGTGTTGCATAACTTGATACCAACAAGTAGATAGATGGAAAAAGAGAGTGGAAAGCAACCGATAACATATTTGAAGGACCTAATCAGGTGAATGATGAAACGAGGGTTGCATAGTGCAACAGGAGAAGGCGTGCTAAGAGCTGCCAGTGATAAGGAGACGTGTAAAGCCCTTGTCGGCTACGTCCAGAAGTGACAGGGCACATAGAAGAAGAAGAATCACAACTCACTCACTGATTTTCTTTGTGAGGTTCCATAGACTGACAGCTTTAAGTTCTCAACGAAAAATTGCACGACTGAGTTGTTGTTCTTTTTTTTATCTTGCTTCAAAGCCAGCACTGACGCTTTCATCTCACTCAGTACATGGTCACTGGCAGCATGCTCGACCGCTATAGAACAGCGGATCAACTATTTTCGGCTACACCAGTGTGACAGCTATTGTCACAACAAGTGCCCTTTCGTTGCTGTTTAATATAAATATAAGCAAGTCATCGAAAGACCAAAGCAACAGAGATTTTCCTTCTCTGATCATTGATCTTCATCTATTCATGACTAGAATCAAATATTATATATTCTCTATAACATCGTTATTTGCACTTACACCGTCCCCATTCAGCAATATAGCTGTCTTAATCAGTAATCTTCTACCTTGACTGGCTATAGGGTCTTATACGATCGCCCGGTTCACCATCCACCCACGTCTATTAACAGGTGAAGAAGCTCATCTCTTGTTCCCTGTTTAGGATGTGGTTTCCGGCTTTCTCTTTTCCAATCTTTTCACTCTTACGTACCCCCCTGCGCACCAGTGTCGTTACCGCCTTCCTCGGTGTGATATGATTAAAAAAATACTGCGGGAACATTTTCTTAAAAAACCGCTTAAAACTTTTGCTGTTTAATGTTAAAATTTCCGAATAAAATAGTGTTTTCTGTCTTTCCGCTGCATAATCAGAAACGTTTTTTAGATTAACCATGATGCAGAAAATCTGACGTTATTAAAGTCGACACTGGAGGTAATGAAACATAATATGTAAGGTCAAAGAAGCCATTTCTCGTGGAAATGGAACATTTGTTCCCACGTAAAGATATATTAGATGTAGGCAAACGAATGGTTGCAAATTAATGCATTGATACTTCCCTTAGCTATTTTAATAATCTATAAAAATAAAATGAAATGACTTTTACCTTTTTTATTTAGAGAAAATTTGTTCCCGAGCAATATCATTTCCCTCGATTAGTATCTAAAGAAAATTCCCTGTAAACTTCACCAAAGATCAATGATTAAGAAAATATTTCCGTGATAATTGATTTCTGCGGTAAAAACACCTTAACTTTAAGACGCCTGTGATTTTTCTGTGTTAAGGTAAAATTTAGAAAGGTTAATATTGTCGGTTTATGGCGCCATATTTTGTATCTTATGAATTCACCTGCCGTGATGATATTATGAATTTCTTCATAAAATAACTTTTTGTATTCTAGGGAATTCCAGTCAATAAATAAATCCCAGTCAATATGCCGGCAGCAGAAAGGTATCTTGTAAATTGGAGGTTCTTGTCTAATCAAAGACTCAAAACGAAATATCATGAGATAGTACAATTCATCCGAATTGCTAAGAGGAGAGAGTTGCGATACTCAACAAAAATGAATAAATGAGATAGGGAAAAATTCAAGTAAAGAAGCGTGTTGATCGGAGTTACACACACACACACACACACACACACACACACACACACACACACACACACACACATATATATATATATATATATATATATATATAATTGGGATTGGATCAAATATGAACCGGAACATGACAGAATGATAAGATAAAAAAAATATAGCAACTGCTTATCAATCTAGCTTGTTCCATTTTTATTAAAGCTTCACCAGCAAAAGATATATAGAAAAATAAAGAAATACATTTTGGTGTTTTTAATTTAGTGTAGTTTGATTTTAATAGGTTAATCAGATTTTTCGTGCATTTGAATTATAAAACAAAAGTTAGTTTAATTTCTCGTGTGCCGACTTGAGAGGATGCGACTTCGGTGATATAGGTTAAAAGTATATTTTTTTTAGTATTTTACGTTTAATTTTTAGTGATAGCAGAGATTTATTATTATATACGCATTTTATAATAATGTCTATGTTTTCTCTAACAGGAACAATAGTGAACTTATTTTCAACATCAAGTGATGCTATGGTTTCATTAATAAGTTTTTTTTCCTTTTTTATTATTTGTATAAGTTTAAAAGATGATTTAATGTTGCATTTGTTAGGTACGTATGATGTAATTAATTGGTTAAGCTTTTTAATTAGTTGATATATATGAATGGGCATTTGTGATATATACTTTCAATCTGTAACAACAAGGTCCCATTTTATGTTCACAGAAATAATACATACGTGCAACGGGACAATGTTTCAGTGGGTTCAGTTCTGGATTCAACCTTCAGCAACTTCCATATGGCTAGAAAATAATATATTTATCACCACTAAAAAACCCTCCGTCTACGTACGATATGTAGATGATATACTTATATTAAAGACATAGAGGAAAGAATAGAACTCAAAACAATTTTTAAAATTCTGTCCTCAAGTTTACATACGAACTTAACAAAGAAAACAAAATCCCTTTCCTTGACATTTTAACAGACGCAAACACTAACACATTTACTACCTCCCCATATAAAAAAACAACCATCAAAAACTCTTGCACTCTCAGTTATAAAAGTGAATGCTCTAATTACTGCAAATTAGAAATTATATACAATTTAATTAATCAATCACAAATCAACTGCTCTACAAAAAAAGATATTTTACTCTGAACTAAGAATAATAAGCAGACACTCATTAATAACGACTTCCCAAACCACATCTAAATGAATAATTAAGACGATATTTAAAAAATCTCAACAGACATCAAACAGAATATCGTAGTTCCAAAAAAGACCCTAAACATATCAAACTCATATGCACGATAACTACAAAGAGGATGAAAAATCATAAAAAATCTCATTCGTACTAATATATCTTCCGTTGATCTTAATAAAAAAATTAAAATTAATAATATTTTATAAAAAAAACAATACTACAAATTTAATTATCAGTATTAATTCCTCCCTACTAAATGATCTATTCCGTAAAACCAACATTATATATCAATTCAAACGTCCCTTGGGAGAATGTATTTACGAAAAAAATATATATTTGTAGGATTTACATAAACTACATTAACGATGTACACATGTCTGACTATTCGTTCATTTCTAGACATCTACAACAACATTCCTCTCAACATTCACAATATAAAACACTAATGTTCGATAGCACAACTATCCTACACGATTAAAACAACAAATAAAACTAGAGATCCTCAAGGTACTATTCTTAAAAAAAAACTTAAGCCGTCAATTAATAGAATCTGCTGTGAACACTGTAGTAAAGTTCTAAGATGTTTATAAAAAGAACAGTTTTTTCATACTTTAACACCTACATGACCATGATATTACAACATAAAAAATTCATTTTGAACAATTTTCACGTTCTAATAAACTATAAGCAATTTGTCAACCGTTATATTTGAAGCAAGAAGAAAATTTACAGTAGGTCTTTTAGCAACACAGTTTTGCGGTTATTTTGTGTTACCACATACCACAACTCACATATCAAAGATGATCTCGGAAAGAGATTGAAAGTATTTAGCAACATCGAGAAATCAATATGAAAATCATCTGTAAACGTTGCGACTCATTTCTTACCTCTTTCAATTATAATGCGCGAAAGACTATCCATGAGTATGAACGGATTTTATTAAAAATAAGCAGACACAATGTTTGCATTATATATATATATATATATATATATATATATATATATATATATATATCAAGTGCTATTTGGGAAATTCTATCTCCAACGGAGTAAACAATATTTATGTTGGTCACACCATAAACTCGCACTCACGACGTTGGATGCTACATTTAAACAATAATTCCAAAACCTTTAGACATTTAAAACACCATAGCAGGCCACATGCACAATTTCGCGAAATCCTCGTCGAAAACGACCATACTTAAACATGAAAACAATAAAAAACTAAACAAATTTCGAAGCTTATACATAAAACAGTTGAAACTTAACCTGAACAAAATTAACTTCGAAATCTCAAACATTCTCAAATTCCTATAATAGATAACAGAAGCGATTGGTTTTCCCAATGGCTTTCCATACTTAATACTTCTCGCCTCCACTCACGCGTAGTCATGTGAGACACCACAAGCTTCCAACACGAACGCACTCACGCACGCACGTGTTCGCCAATCGTCTATACAAACAAAATAGATGACTACTACAATCCTCGTCTGCGAACTGCTTAATACAAACAATGCAATTACATTCTTTGATAATGGCTGATGTGAGCCGAACGCTCAGAATAGATTAAATAATCAATATGGTGATTTTCTTTATTCTTTTAATGATGATGCTGTTAAGATTATCAGACCATATGAAAAAAGATTTACATAAAATAAATCGACAAAACTTGTCTATATTATCTAATAAAATATGCATCAATATATATATATATATATTAAAAAATATACATATTGTTCTACGTCGATAGGACGACTTAGATTTTCATGCGTCATGCAATCATCAGGTATAGAGTATAACTTGACCGTTTAATAGTTTTAAAGTTAAGTTCACTCGATGTTAACATATCAAGATTAAAATTAAGATATTCAAAAATTATATGGAAATAAAAGTATAATTTACAAAATTGAAATTTTAAATAGAAATTTATTAAAATGCTGGTAGATAAAATAAACTTGGCGTAATTTGTGATTATTAACAGCAAGTCTTTCAAAAGAAAGAACGAAAGAAAGAAAAGAAGAGGAAAGAAAGACAGACAGACAGAAAGAAAGAAAGAAAGACATAAAGAAAAGAGAAAAGTAAGCGAGTGAAAAAGAAAGAGGAAAACATAGAGAAACCCAGACCAATCACAGTCCGAATTTCCAAGTAAGCACACCTTTTTATAACAGCATGCCGTCTTTAATTCACTTTCTCTGTCAAGTAGACCATGGCTGTCCATATGGCCCAAGTCGTCTAGTCTTTCTAAAAAAGCACATGTCAGATGTGTCTCCCACTCAACTGTTTGATTTGGTTTTAGCGATATTCCAGGTAATAGTTGTGCTCTAGTCATTGCAATTTCGCCTATAATAATATATTGATAAAGCAGTTTTGGGCCGCATTCACACTTGTTTAAAGACATGTGGCTTTGAAAGCAAAATCTCACACGCTTCATCCAAAATAACATTTGATACCATAATCATTTGAATGAGTGCGAACTCTATAAACAACACCTTCGGAAAAAACACCTCTTACCCAATGTCCAGGTTTTACCCCTTCGGCAGTTGCAATTAACTATAGAAGGGTCAGTATTATTATTAGTAGTTTAACTGATGTTATTCAGATAGAAGAAAGTACTCATCTGATATTATATTAATTTGCCGTGAAATATATTTTTCTATTCTCTTAACACAACTTGAACATTGTGTTTATTTTTAGTGTTAGTGAATAAATGAAATGTCTGTGAATAAAATTTATAAATTATTTTCCAATGTTTGTTTTCAGCATTTAATTTAAAAGACAGATTTCAGTGATAAAAACAATAAACACTGCTACAGCGCACTGCACGTGTTTTTTTAAAATAATTACTCCATATAAAATGAAACAAAGAATTTCCATGTAGCCCTATTTTCAGAGTGCTGGTATTAATTTTAAGGGATTTTCAAGATGAGAAGTGATTTCTCTAAAATTGGGGAATGCAAATATTTTTCAGGTAAAGTAACGGAAATGTTAACATGTGGAAAATACAGATACAATGATTCACTGAGTGCATAACGATTTTGTTGAGAGAAGTAAGCGAATTTATCAAAGGTCGTTACCTAATTCTAATCAAAATAGGTTTGACAATATGCGATCCTAGGTCAAAATGCGAACTGAGGAATTTCCTGTGGACTAATTACCAGGACAGCCAGTACGATCAGGCAGACAATAAAAGAGATTGAGTTTTCCTCTCCTTCCAGTGGAAGTGGAAATGTTAAATGTAATTGTTTTCATTTCGAGATGGTAAGAGTTATACAGTGAGGGAAATAAAAGCCCTATACATAACTTTCCCTCCCCTGACCTGCTGCCTATTTAACGAAACCAGATTGCAAGACTAATTCAGTAAGTTCGGCCTCCGTATTTGGGATGAGAAATTAGAAAGAGAATGGCGATTTGAATAATACGGTGGGATTGAAACGAGACCTGCTGCTAGAGTGAAGACAAGAGAGAAAGAGAGATATTGCACGAGACGGTCACTACAAATTAAACCAACTGGATGTTGAATAAACCATCGTCTCGTGGAAATAATACAACACAAATATTATCGTGCTAGTGAAATACCAACCAAGTGAGATTTTTTCTTAATTTGAATTGTTTGTAATCTTTTATTTATTCAATATATATATGGCGCTCTTAATTCTGATTTTCATTATATGCCTATCCCTCTAATGTCTGAATAAGCCTCTTCAAGTTTAGTTTTAGAAAGCAGTTCTGTTAAGTTAAACACAACGTGGGCGGAATCGACCAAAGGTCAGGAAGGTTGGTTGAACTCAGCCAGGGGTCGTGTTATAAAATATTCTTTTAAAAAAATATTGATAATGGCTGATAAAATAGCCACATGCGCTCGGATATATAAAACGTCTGAAGCGTTTACATATTTTATGTCCAGCAAAGAAAACTAGTCAAATAAGAAGTTAAACCTGCTCGGTTGTATTTAATGAAACTAAAAAAGAAAACGGATTGTTTCCCAAAAACACAAGTATACATAAATAATTATATATATATATATATATATATATATATATATATATATATATATATATATATATTCAAATTTAATTTAAGTTTTGCATTATTTGTAAGATTTCTAATTTATTTGGGAACACTGATACAGTAATATAGTGTAATGAAATGTAAACGTAATAAATAAATGCGAAAATCAGTTCTATATATTTTTCAAAGACTAAATTTAATTTTAAGAATTGCATCAAGCACATGATTTGCGAGGCAGGACCACTACTAATGTGCATGGGGTTAAACTGAAAGAAAAGATTGTATGCAGTGGGCATAAAGAGATGATAAAAGGTAAGTAAGAAGATAGTAGATAGAAGATGGTAATTGACGTTGTATGATATATTTTTAAAATTGTAGCTATCATGGAAACAAGTAAATGAAAGTGATTTTCAGATGGTGGAAAGTGTGCAAAAATAATGTTTTCGAATGAAAAAATAGGTTACATTTAAGTATTTCAACAGTTAATGATGGGACCTAGATGCCAATCTAGTATCACGATTAAAATCAGAGCATAGGAGCATCAGGAAAAAAGGTTTTCAGAGCTGTTGATGTGAAAAAGTATAGGTCTCGGCCTATTTCCTTTCCCATGTATATTCACTACCGGCCATAAATATTAGGTAACTCCAGTGTTTTAAATATATGATGTATTTCATATTATTTTTAGTATTTATTTAGGTTTTAAAATATGATGTATTTCATACAATTTGTCGTATTTCTTGCCAAGTAAATAATTGTATATAAAAATAGACTGGTTCTTTTGTTAATACTGCGCAATAACATGTGCATCAAATGACTTTATAAATATTTAATAATTACCTACATTGCACTTTCATCAATGAAAGATTGAAGAAAATTTAGGGTCATTCGGACAAGTTCATCTTTGCTTCTATGCCTTGTAAAATTTAACAAATGACAATAACAAAAGAACTATTCTATTTTCATTTAGAATTATTCACTTAAAAATAGTATAAAATACATAATTTTTATTAAAGAACTGGGAGGGCCGATAGTATATATATATATATATATATATGCGCATACACAGACACACACACACACACACACACACACACACACACATATATATATATATATATATATATATATTTGTCTTACAATTTCTCAATACTGTTCTGTCTTGATATATAAAAATACATATCGTTGTTTTATTCATATATATATATATGAATGTGTGCGTGATTAATATGAATAAATAAATATTTCAGCTATTTGATTGTCAAAAGTAACGCCATTTTCCTCGAGTGGAGAACTTGGAGCAATTTTGTGACGATCACGAACATGAGAGCTAACACCAGTTGATGTTTTTTTATTCTCTACAAGTAAAAGACTTGTAGAGAATATTTTCAAGATTAAACTTAAAGAGGTTTCTGAAATAAAACAAGTAATTTCTGATATATTTTCTGAAATTAATGTAGAAAATGCATCAAATGCTTTATTGTATGACACAGAGTGAATATTTTTAAAATGAAGAGAGCATTTTGAATACATTAAATTATATTCATAATAAATCGACAATCGTTTTCATATAAATTTTCTTAAACATCTGTATTTATTTGTTGTTCAATAAAATTTAACAAATAAAAATGTAGCGTTACTTTTGCTTAATACAGTAAATAAAAAAGTTTTCTAGAGAAGCACATATATTTCTGCTTCATTCATAGAGTGTCTTCTGTAGTGAAGTGTTTGGTGACAAACCGGCGACTCATTTTGCTCGTTTTGATTTTTAACAGTAATTCCAACTATGATAGATTAATTAAGAATGTAAGTTAATGAATAAGTGAGTCTACATGTGAGTTACGAGAGAGACTACCAAAAGCATTAGTAGAAAGTGAAACTGGATTGTTAATCTCTGGCGCCTAATTAGCCAGTTTTGAGGTCGTCATTCAGAAAGACCTATTAACTCTATTTTCTCCAACTGGCTCCATTCTGTTCCCCAAGGATTGATATCTCATTTGTTTCACAACTGAAGAGCTCTTGGTTTTTTGTGTTGAAACATAATGAGAGTTACTGAATGTTTTTGTTTTTTTTTTCTTTTTTTGCTGTCGGCTTTATTTTTCGCAGATTTAATCAGTGTGACAAAAGAAAATGCAGGACATTAACTCGACCAATGTTGTTTCTCTTAGCTGTCTGTCTTTCTAATGAATCTTTGGACTTTCTATTAAATCTCTGATTATAGTGACATGCGATTATCCTCTGAACAACGTTGCACAACTTAAAAAAAAGAAAGCGTGTATCACCAGTTGGTACTTAAAGAGATCAAATTAGTATCCATACTATATATTGGAAAGGTATTAATCCGTCTATTCCTTCCAGTTATGGGTTAAATAACACGACAGATTGGGTTCTATAGCCTTGGTCGGCAACCAGTCTACCGCAGAAAGCAATGGCAACCTACTGCGAGATAATCTTCTACCCAGTCAGTCATGTCTCTTTAAAGACATGATCGCCCAAAGCGTGTATCGCGCATGGCACTTAACTGACTCTATACTACGCAGTGTGTGTACGTAATGTGGTCGTTGGAGCAAAGCGAGCAGATCCTAAAATTTAAATAACTGCTTACGGCCATATCATTTTCAAAAACTGGTTCTCGTTCGATCACTGAACTTAAGTATGATAGATGACGACTCGGCAATACAAAATTCTGCGAGCTTGCATGTGTGGTTTGTGCGATGGATAAACGCTCGGAATTAGAAATCGGGGAGTTGAGTTTGAATCTAGGCCTGTTCGTTATATCACTTATATCCAGATAATTTTTGGAATGATATAAAATCACATCTTCTACTATCAGCTATGGGTTAGAGAGTAAGACTAGTATCAGAAACTCATACTTATCTCAAAAATATTCATAAAGACCATAACTGAATATATCACACTTTGAATTTTGAAAGCCTTTTGACAGCATAACGAGAAAATAAAGGTGCAATTTGCTAAGGATGAAGAAAATGTTACGATAAAGGATAGAAACAGTTACCCACTCTGATACTTCTCGATATTAGCTACTGAAGTCTAGGGTCATACTTTCCCGTAAACGATACGAAAGTATGGATCTATCCCGCATTGTTTAGGCTAATTTTCGTAGTATAATAGTATGGGAAATATATTTCTCGCAAACGTAAGGACCCTTTGTAACAATAAAATATATTTTAATACAGATACTTCAGAGAAAACGCCATAGCCAATGTTTAATATTAATTTTAGAAAATATAAAAATAATCTTCATAGCTTTTATTTTAATTTGCATTTCAAGCTAATATATTAAATGTAATATTTTTACTAAACACTATATTTTCAGTATTTTAATACCTAATTTAAACCTTATTTACCTTGATTAGAATTTTTTACTGAAATAGCTGATTAGTACATTTTTAGTCGTCTTTCATTGGAATGTACCTATATCTTTTAAGTACTCAGTAACCTTTGAAAAATTAAGGAAATATTTTCCATTATCTCTTCGTTTTAATTTTCGACAGTTTATCTTTAAACTTTCTATTTGTCGTTCTGATTTTCTGACAAAGTTGTGTATGAACAGTCGTATTATTAAAAATTGTTTCTTTTATACATTTAAAAATATCAAAATACTTTAAAAATATTGTTTGATGATTTCTTCTGATCTCTTCTTTTAAGGATTTGTAAATATATATTTTAATTAAAAATAATATCATATTAACAGAAAAAAATCAATACAAAATTTTAAAGATTTAAAACTTAAATTACTAAGTTAAATATTTCTTATTAAAATTAAAGGCATAAAAGCAACTTTTAGAAACATTTGGTATCCATCGATCAAAGATTCTTGCTTATTAAAGAAATTAAAACCTTTAATAAGTAAAGTTATAGTTTTGATTGCAATTTTATCTTAGGATTCAAAGCAGACTTTCCGTAAATAGTATTTATGTACTGCAAAACATTCTCACCAGGTTGTCAAGTTATTAACTAATATAATAATGAAAGTTGGCAAATTTTAATTTATCGAAATTTCATAAAATTAAAGGTTAATAGATGTAAAGAAATATATTTTTATTAAGATTTGCTAAAAAGAAAAAAAAAATTAAAATAACCTCATTTTTAATAAGGCCTGGAAATTTAATTACAGTCAGACAATTATTAGATTTTTTGCAAAACTTTTCAATTCAAAGTGTTTCTAACGCAAAAAATCCGCTAACATTTCCGGAGCTACACATTGGTGATTCTGATAAACGTTTGGAATGAGGATTGAACATTTTGTAAAATAATGAATAATACATTGTCCTTTATTTTTAATAATAACAGGAATACTTTGATGTTAAATTTTGTTTTTATCAGGTGTTTAGGCCTTTTATCATGGTTATATTCTCTTTTGTCAGTCAATTGGTCGAGGAACCTAACCCATATTTGATGTTTACAGAGCACCGATACTGACGTAGCCAATTCCTGCAGAAAAATAGTAGTGAGGTGGAATAATGAGATATAGAAATGCGTTTACTGCGTCAAATAATTTCACTCATACAGAGCAGGTTTGGGATGCCGTGAAAAGAAAGATCGCATTCTGACGGGCTAACAACTAATCTAGAAATACTATAGGAATGAGGTGGTTTTATAACCGAATCGATTTAATTTTCATAATAGGGATATTCACCTAATGATGTAATCAATATATATATATATATATATATATATAAAAGAAGGACTGTTTTTAATTATTATCTAACTCGCAACTGACATAACTAATGAGAAATGAAAGAATATATATTAAAATATGTTGAAAAATATGCCTTTCATCAACTTATCTTTGGTGTGATCATATCGGTAATCTTTCATCAACCTCTCTCTACCTATGTGTCATTTCTCCTTATATATATATATATATATATATATATATATATATATATATGGTAATATAAATCACTTCTAGTTATCATTATACCAGAACTCACCTATTTTCATACAAGCTGAAAATTTGAACTAGCGCACTCAAGCAAGCATTTAGATCCAAAAATTATTTTGAAGAAGTTCAATCGTGTTATCTCTCGATCCATTTACAATTCCGAGAAAGATTGAACCAGTGTTTCCGATAAAGAGCGTCTTTCCACGAACCACTAAAGTCGATCGAGAGATAAGTTTTCTGAAACCTCTATTAGTTGATTCGCAATTTTCTCCAGAAATCTGGTTCTGAATTAGGACCTTCCGTAACAAACGTAAAAGAGGTGTAACAGTTGATTCATTACAAGAAAAGCTGGTGAAAACTGTCTAATAAAAGCAAAGAAAATTCTAAACAAAATGAAAATTCTGTTGAACAATGAAGAAACTGCTTCTATTCTGATGAAAATATATGTTGCCAGAACAAACTACATAAAAAAATTTAAAAATTAAAAAAAAACAGAGCAAAAACTTGCTTGTCTAGAAATCGTATGTTGTTCTTCACGACATTGAACACCAACTTTGCTCAAACTGTTTTGTGGTGTGTCTCCAGTGCCGGTGATGTCATGCCACCTCACAACTTTGAATAAGATCACAGGCTAAATTGTGGCGGCTATGTGGAGATGCTGAATATTGTTGATTGCGGAGAGTGGATACTAGATGATAATTTGTGGGGCAGCAACATTCAACTCTTTTCCATACCTCCAAGAAGGGATAGATGTGATTATCAGATAATTTTTACGACCTCACCAACTTCAACGTCTGCCCCTATTGTAGGAGATTTAATTCTATGAATTATTATGCGTGTGACACATTTGAGAAAGACATAATCCGCAGTGCCTGTAACACCAAGGCTCAGTTAAATACGATTAAGGAGAATTTTAAACTATTCCCTTGCAACAATGTGAAGGCTGCATATTCCTTAACCCAGAGGTGGATTACTGACGTGGGAGATGCCGAGGACAAATGTTTTGTCTTTTGATCATTATTACTTGTATGCCAAGTTTTCATTTTATAAATAAATTAATATTTGGCTTAGATATTTGTTTTGTTTACCTTGATATACAATCTGTAGAATATATCTCGTATACCCAGTGTATATACCATACTCTTCATATATATATTTGTTCGTTTCTGAAAATAATTATATGAAAGCAATGAATTTTTAAATAAGACATTTTTAAGTATAACTTTATATTTCGGTTATGGACTTGCTTTAGTTGTTATTCTCTTTAGTTTAAACATAGAAATGAATTTCAAGCGATATAAGTATCGAAAAAGGCTATTAAATAAATCAACTGGTAGAAGCGTACGCTGACAATGTCGACATGCGAAATATATAACTTCTTAATTTAGGCCCCTTGATATTAATTTAATTGTTTAAAAATAATAGAATACTTACACCTGCTAAAATAACTATTATACTAATAAAAATATATAAGATTGTAAAATCCATTTACACAATTAAACACACACATACTTATATAATTTCACGTTGATTTACATCTCTCAAAACGCGCGCACAAACACACACACACCACACACACACACACACACACACACACACGCACACGCGCACACACACACACACACACACACATATACACGTTGGTTTATATCTATCAAAACACGGACACACATGCACGCACGGATGCACACACACACGCACACACACACACAAGCATATATACGTCTGTAAAAACACATGAAGCATGAGAATAAAAGTGTTAAGAAATGACGATTATTGAATTATTGAAAGTTAATTCTTTTGAGATTCCAATTTTTCATTTTGTACGGTCTATCTTTTTCCTTATGTACCTGTTTGTGTGTTCATACAGAGTTTCTATAATCTTCAAATCATCTCGTTCCAATCGGTATTGTTGTTGATCCATTTGATTAGTTCAAAAACCGGATATTTTTTTCATAACATGACGTATCCGATCTGTAACAGAAAAGAACAACGCAGTATTAGAAGCTAACAGTTGTTGACTCTTGAATCAAGTACGAAAATTGATTTTCCCAGCGCGCTTCAATTCTCCGTGCTTATCTTGAATCAACCCCACGATGAATTTAGTTCTTCGTTTTACTTGTTCTCTTGTTTTTATTTCCTTCACCTGTTCTTTTTTTTTTCTCTGTCGAAAGTTGATTGTAATTTGTCAATTTCGAAAGATCACCATCCTGATTCCGTCATAAAGGAACCGAAAAAAAAGGAACGGAATAGAAAATTCAAATGATTTTTTGCTTTAAAATCCAGCAAAACAAAATAGAAACGGCCAACATATATTTTTCATGCATGTAAACGCCACTGACCGGAAATTTATTGATTTTTTTTCTTAAAGTTTGAAAAAAATTGAAAAGGACGACTTTGTAATTAGAGAAATATATATTTCCATTAGATCTATTCAGAGAGTTTACAAAAGAGACACCGTCACCGTTCTTCTTTGGAAAGGTTAAGTTTGTGGAAAGGTAAGTTAATTACATTCAAAACATTCATTAGCATTACTTGACTTTGTGGGGTGAGTCTATGAGCTTGGTTTAACATTACTTTTTTTTAAATATGACACGTCCCTTCAGAACGTACGCGAGCATAGGCTCCACCTTTTCCTGTTGTTTACTTTTCTTAATATATGTCTTCTTGGTATTTTTCCAATCCCTGCTGTGTCATCCGTTTGTTTAAGTCCATCAGTATATCATGAGCTATTTTTTCATGTCTTTATTTTCCTCTGTCCGCACTGTGAGTATCATATACTCCAAACTCTCCTTCCTTTTTTCAAGTGCCAGAGCGTCTTCTTCTTCTTCGTCTTCTTCTTCTATGTGCCTTGTCCCTTGAGGACGTAGGCGATCATGGTTCTCCACGTCTCCCTATCCCTTGTGGCTGTTAGTATGTTTGCTCCTGTTATTCCTGGCAACCCCCGTTCCGTCATCTACCTGATCAGGCCCTGCAAATATGTTATCCGCTGCCTTCCTCTGTCTCTCTTTCCTTCTATTTGGCCAGTCAGTATCAGGTTCTCCAGGCTCTCCTTCCTCATTCTGTGTCCCAGTAACTTTAGTTGTCTCTTCCTGATGCTCAGTATTAATTTCCTTTTTGTTGCCATTCTTTCCAACACCTCATCGTTGCTTGCATGCCCAGTCCACGATATCCGCAGCATCCTTCTGTAGAACCACATTTCCGCTGCTTCCAGTTTTGTCCTCATTTTCGATTATATTGTCCAGCATTCACTGCCGTATTGAAGAACTGACATCACATAGCAATCCAGCACTCTTTTCTTTGTTTCTAGTGAAATTTTCCTGTGTGTTAGTCTTTACTCAGCTTCTGGAACGCGTCCTTTGCCATGCCAATTCGCCTTCGGCTTTCTGTGTCGCACTTTCCATCTCCTATTAGAACACTTTCTAGGTATTTAAATTTTTTGTACTTGCTTGATTCTGGTACCCCCCCCCCCACCTGTATTTGGCATTTTGGGTTGAACCTTTTGCTGATGACCATGCATTCAGTTTTCTTAAAGTTTATTTGTAGTGATTTTTGTCGCTCTCCACCGCTACCTTCTGTAGGAGGTCTTGTAGTTTCTTTTCTGTGTCTGCAATCAGCACTGTATTATCTGCGTACCTTATGTTGTTCAAGTTGTGGCCTCCAATAACAAATCCTAGCGTGTCATCTACGGTCCTCAAAATATTAATAATAGGTTGAACAATCCGGTGAAAAGACACATCCTTGTCTTACACCTATTTCTATCTTTGCAAATCTGCTGATATCGTTACCTGTCCGTATCCATGCCATTTTCTAATTTGTTGTTCATACTTCTTTCTCACGCTTACAACTGTCTAATTCCTGATATATTGTATAAGTATCCTTTACGTTTCAACTCTCTCCAAATCACCGTCGTTGTTCACATATTCGGACCATGTTATCCTCATCATCTTTCTGTAGAAACACATTTTGTTGCTTTGAGTCTTTCTTTTATCTTTGAGGAAATTTTCTTGCCACATAGGAGGACAGATATCACATTACTCTTTTCTTTGTTTCCAACGAAATTTTCCTGTCTCTCAATATTTTACCCAATTTTTGGAATGCGTCCTTGCCCATGCCACTACGCCTTCGGATTTCAGTGTTGCACATTCCGTCTTCTGTTAGAAAACTTCGCAGGTATTTAAATTTTTGTACCTGCTTGATTTTAATATCCCCGACCTCTTATTAGCATTTCAGGCACAGGGTTGTAATTTTCACGATCACTAGATGCCTAATACGTTGTTTTGTCAAACTAACAGTACCTTATCATACAGGGTGATTTAAAAGTAACTTTATCAATCAATGTATGGTGGACATTTCCTTCTAACTATAATTTTTTTTTAAATGGAGAGTCTACTATAGTAAAAATAGGGAGTTTTGGTTCAATCACCCTGTGGAACAGAAGGAGTTCAATGAATATAAATCAGGTTTCTTAATATAATCTCAAAATGTATTAAACCTACATTTTTACGAAAGATACATGAAGAGAAATCATAAAATATAGTTATTAATCATCAAAATAAAATGATTCCGTTTACTTCTTTTTCAATTCTGTGGCCTTGATTGACACTTTTTCCTTTCAACTCAATAATCAACAGATTAACTTAATGACATTATTGTGGGAACAGATAAATAGGAGCATAAGATGCAAAGTGAATCAAAAGAGGCTTTCTTTTGGTTTCAGTAACAGAATTTAGATTTTATAAAAATGGTATGTGACGGAATCTCAATATGGAGATAAACAACAGATAATACATCTAACAATGTTTAGACTATTATGTTTTATAATCTATCAATCTATATATATATATATATATATATATATATATAAATATACATCTACTAAAATTCGACAGTAAAAGCACTATATTCATTAATATTAAGAAAGTGCAGTTTGAATAAGTAAAAATATTAAGTAAAATCTAGGCGGCAATCAATCTAGAGATCATGTTGTTTTTTTGTTGTTGTTTTTTTGTTCATCAAGAGTTAAAATTTTATTATATCTTCAAATTCTAGAAGGATACTTTTTCATAATAGTTTGCCTCTTTGGTGACTTCATTGTTTTCAATATCATACTTCAGAGATTTACAAAGCTTGATATCTATGTTTTTCTAAAGTAATTGTCTTTTTATAAATTAATCTAACTCATTTTATCACCTTAAATATTATTTGAAGTGGATAACCATATTTGAGTAAACGCTGCGTTTATTTATTTAACAATATATTTATTCATTTATTTTTTACGTTGATAAAATAAATAATGCAACCGTTGATAAAAATTAACATGACGATGATGCGTGGAATAAAATAATTTGCAAGAGATTAAGGCATCTTTTTCCGATGTTGTATTCTTTATTTTCTTAATTATAAGTGACTAGATACTTTCCATACAGAGTGTATGAAATTGCATATGTTCGAATATTCTAGAAAACATTCACCTTGGTCGACAAAAGTAAATTAATGCACTCTTAAAAAATCATAAACGGAGCATGTATTTAAATATGAATATCCAACAAAATTACATTTAAAGTGATAATACACACACACACACACACGCACACACACACACACACACATATATATCTATATATATATAGATAGATATAGATATATATTTATATATAAATTTAAACATTTCACCCCAAGCAGGCATCCCACTGCCACTATAGCGCAGGGGGTTACATAGGAGAAGATGATGAGAGAGCAATTGGATATAGGAAATGTCAGAAGGAGGGTGATAGACGATGAAGGCGGTACATAGGAAGAGTGTTTGAAAGAATGGGTGCGAGTTAGTGTATTAGGTGTCTATTTAAACTTACATTTAAACTCCTGGATTTTGTAGCTGTCGGAGAAGCAAGTATGCGAAAGGGAATTCCACAGGCGGGAAGTGCGAGAATCGAAGCTGTTGGAGTAGAAATTGCGGTTACATTTTATCGGTTTCACTGTAAAAGGATGGGACCTAGTTGATAATCTAGTGTCTCGTGCAAATTCGTACCTAGGGGGCACCACTGATCTAAGTTCATCGGAGCAGAAGCCGTCAAAGTATTTATAGAACAGGCACAGGGAAGCCACGTCACGCCGGTGAGAGAGTGACTGCAGGCGGTCAGCCAAGTCGGTATCGATCACATTACAGATTCTCCGTTGGATTTTGTCGAGGACCCCGAGGAGAATAGCAGGGGCACCCGAACAGATGTAGCAGCAGTATTCAATACACGGACGGATGGTAGAATTATATATGTATATGCGTGTGTGCCTGCGGGTATATGATATATAAGCATTTATTTTTATTTTTTTATAATGATTTCACTCCAAGCTCGACAGGAATGCTACTGGTGCGCACTGAGTTACAAAAGAGGTGAGTGATGAGAAAGAAAAACAAGTTACAGGGGTGGCAGAAATTGGGTAATAGAAAGATGAGAACACTGCTGAAAAATAGTTGCATAAGAGTGGAGTGGAAAGGAAAAACATGTTACAAGGGCTGTCAGGGAGAAAATGCGAGACAAGTATAAGAGATTGCAATTGACATTGCATTTAAATTCTTGGAGATTGTAGCTGTCAGGAAGGCAAGTATACTTCGTAGGCTTGAAGTGCGAGAAAAGAAAGTAATAGAGTAGAAGTTAAATTTAATCGGTTTCTCTGTAAACGAGTAGGACCTATTTGCTAGTCCAGTACCTCGAGTAAATTTTATGCAGAAGGAACAGCATGGAGCTAAGCTCATCCCAACAGAAACCGTGAAAGTATTCGTAGAAGAGACAGAGGGAAGCGACATTATATATCAGAATAAGTTTAGGTAAATTAATGACGAATAGGAAATTATATCGATTGAGCCTATTCAACCTTTAGAACAAGAGCGAAATAAAACTATTATTTTGCCGGTGAAATGACATATGTGTAAGAAGAAGAGGAGGAACATAAAGAAACCACTGGTAATAATTAGAAAAGAAGCAAAAACTACAAGAATGTTTGAAACGCTAAAACAATATTTTTCTCTCCCGTCTATAATTATCATTTGTAACATTTTTTTAAAAGTTTTGGTGAATATGGCAAACAGAAACAGAACTAGGATAAAACGAATACTTCTCTGTGGATTATACTACGAATCGTTAAATATTACACTTAAAATATATCAAAATGTGTTCAACAAATTTAGCAAAAATATTCTCCGTACAAGAAATGTAATAGTCTATTCACAAGAATTTGACCACTAATTATCGTGTAGTTTTGGCGATATTTTATCTGAAATAATATTTGACTGAATGCCTCGGAAAAACATACGTAAATGTGTAATGATTCTTTTAAGTGTTCATTAAAATCTGCAGAATATGTTCTGGTAATGGTAAGGGTCATATTGGCAGGTCACTTTTCACGAAATATTCAGCATTCATTGACAGAAGAATTTCCATTACTTATCGATGAAATTTAGATAATCTTTCTATTAAAAGTCCTTTTTTTGGTTCGAGAGAATAATTTTCGCATATCTAATACTTATCGTTTTTTCTGGTATTTGCTGGATTTTCATTCCAAAACCAATTGTTTCAGAGAACGCGGAAAATAAAATGTTTCATTATGTGTCTGTTTTGTTTTGAAGTGCTGTTTCTTTCCTTTGCTAAAATTCATTGTGATTATGTGACATCAGTCTACGGAATGCAACAGAAGACACTACGCCATCACGACCCACTGTATTCACTTTTATCCATTTTTATCATTAATCTGAGGAAATAATTTATTTTTAGATATTTCATAATGAGAGTCTAAATTTGACAAGCTTATTTAAAACATTGCACGAGTTTTTGAATTAAATTTTCTTGTTATATATTTGGGATGGGGTTCCAGATAGGAGTAAAATATGAACCCCAGAACAAAACATTTTGTTAAATCATTGTCTCTTCTAGGCGTAGGTGATCATGATCCTTCATACCTTCATGTCTCTTGTAATAAGTTGTACTTTTTTGTTATTTCTCCCCAAACCTGCTTTCAGGGAGACTAGCCTGGTCAGTGCTAATGAGGGGTAGGAGTTATTCTCTATGGTGGTTAAAAGATAGCAGCTTCTTTTTGGAAGCATTACAATTTATGAGCCATTGCTTATTCCAGTCTACCACAGATTGAAGGTCTTTTCAAAGATCGTCAGCGAGGTTAGCTTTGTCAGTTTGTCTAGGTTTCTTAACGAGGTGGGATTAAATGGTGATACCGTCAGCGTAGATGCCTACTTGGAATCGGATTATGTCAGGGAAATTGTCGATGAACATCAGAAAAAACGTAGAAACTCGGATAGAGCTTTGATGGACACCCAATTCGTATGATGATATCTGTAAGCATGCCCATCCAATACTACCTATATTACACTTTTTGAAAGAAACGACTGGATTAGAAAGATGTGCGGTCAGTTATACTACAGACCTCTATCTTGCGTAATTTGACAGCTTGCTAGACTGTCAAATGCTTTGGAGATATCTAGGGCAACAGCTCTAGCTTCGCTGTTCTTATCGAAAGCCACGATATATATACTCTATGATGTTCGTCAGCATATCAGCAGTAGACCTGGTGGAGCGGAAACCGTACTCTTTATCGGGAAATAGCTGTGGGCTGTGAGATGTTGAACCATTTCATCATTGATAATAGCCTCGAAAATTTGCTAAAACTCGAGAGGATGCTGATACCGTGATAGAGGTGCCTTAGGGTTCTCCAGTGTTATTAAATACAGGAATCACAGAGGAGGAATTCCGACAGGCAGAATAGGAGGAAGCAGAGTGGCAGTAGTTGTCGATATTGGAGAGGACAGATGAGTGTTTCAGGGCACATTTCTCCAGAAAAATGATTGATTTTTCGTCACCTCTGCCAGGAGTTGAGTGATTGAAAAGATCATGGTATGGACACCAGAAAGATCTGTGTAGTTTTCAACCACTTAGCATTGTGGACATTAAAGTCTCCAAACTTGAATATATGAGCAAACAGATGACTGGAAACGACCTTATCTCTATTGTTCGAGGTGCTGTCAACTATGCAACAATCAAGAGATGAAGGGGAACTGTAGAGAAAGAAAAAATAGCTAACCAAGCTTAGGAGAGAGAGATGGAAATATATGTAGGAATTGTCAAGAGATTCAAATGACTCTAGCGAGAGGGAGATGTTTGCTGATTTTACAAGTTATCTCTATGCATATGGAATCTGCAGTCCTTTCTAAAGAGGAGAAGGTATGCAGGGATATAGAAATCAGAGCGAGGAATAGAAGTGTTAAAGTTAGTTTCACAGACAGCTAAAATGTCAGGTGAGTTTAATTGGAGGAAGGATCCAACGTTGCAAAGGTTGTTACGGATACCACGGATGTTCGAGAAAGACATGTTAACTGGTTTAGCTGGTTTAGTTTTAATTCTTACTTTGTGGAATGTCATAAGTAGAAATTTCTGGTAAGTTGCGGTCTAGAGTAGTAGGATCAGTCGGTTGTCAAATGCAACATGAATAGTAAGGAAAATGACGCAGAATGCAGCATAATGTGGCATCAGGGTTGCCCACCTGCACGGACACCCATCCGTGCGCGACATTACACTACAAGAACGGCTGATGTTATTCAAATGTTATTCAGAGCAGCCTATCAGACGCCTAACTACCAGTCTAAAAAGCAACCAACACTCTTTCTTTATAATGAAAAGACGTTGCCACCTTTTACACACATTACAAAATCTTGCGCCAGCACTTCTTTTAAGACCTGAAGATAACATATAAACAAGGAACCCATTCCTAATCAGGAAACAAGAGATGAGCCTCTACTTCTGTTCAAAAGAAGAGGGAGGAGTATGAACCAAGCTATATTAGGGTATATTTACTTAAAATAAAGAGAAAATAAATTAAAAACTAAGTTAAAAGTAAAAAAAACACTTAGAGAATGAAAAAGAAAAAACTGAATTTCGTCCTTAATGCAAGAGATTTTTTTGCAATCAAAAACTTCACGAGACGGCATCCGTATAATTGTGGATAACAAACACAAAAGCCGATTAAAAATTAAAGAAAATAATACTTAGAAATGACTTATATTTAAAGAACTTAAGCAAAATTAAATCAAGTCAAAGAGAACATGATTTAAATTGTAGTATTTTAGAAAACAGTGGAAAATTAAATAAGTAAATAAAAATTATGACAGCTCATGATTGGAATATCCAATAAAGTAAAAATGAGGAACACTGGACAGAAGGCTTCACTTTTTCGGCAAAACCAGATCGAGTAGTGAATAAACGTTAATAACTACCCAATATATAACAAACTGGCTGGTGACGTTAGTGGTGGGAGGAGGGGAACATTCTAAAAAACATTCTGGGAATGGCACATACATATAGAGAAAAAGAAAGTACAGAATTTAGTCCCTAATATAAGAGAATTTTCTAGCAATTTAAAAAAAATGAATCTATACTGCTGCCAGTATAGATTGTTGGTTATAGAGATATTATTTTTTTAATATATCAAATTAGGTGAGCAGCTCTAACAGATCTTTGCGGCGTACTTTCTCGAACGCCTCAAACAAAAAAGTGAATTTCGGGACATGGAACGTTGGAAGGTTAAAAAATGGTGGCCAGTTGGAAAATATAAAACAGGATCTGACCTCAACAATTTAAGACTATGGGAAACTAGGTGTCTTGTGGTACAGTGGATATCGACTCGAAATGAGAAATCGGAAAGCAAAGTTCGAATTCAAGTTGAATTCGTTGCATTCACTTACGCATAAATATTCTTGATAGATATGAATGCGTCTCTTCTTCATTAATCTATGGGTTAAATAGGAAGACATATTGGGTTCTATAACCTTGTCTGGGAACTAATCTACCACAGATATTAATGGCAACCTATTCCGAGAAAACCTTCTGCCCAGAGAGTCATATCTCTTTCGGAACATGATCGCCCAAGTCTGTATTCCGTATGGCACTTAACTGATTGACTGAAACTAGGTGGCAAAACAACGGAAATTTTGTTAGTGACAAAGAAAGGATTATATATGCAGGCGAAAAAAACATATAAAAAATTGTTAGAAATTTATTAGTCCAGCACATGAAAAACATGCGTTCTTGGATACTGTCTGTTTTCTGAAAAAGTCTTGTAGTTAAACTGAAAAGAAATCTTTTACACGTATCTATTATAATTATGTGTGCATCGACAGAACAAGTTACGAAAGAAGAAATTGAAACTTTATACTTTATTCTAAACAATGAAAAGGTTCAGTGTAAATCACAAAAAATGTAATTTTCATAGGAGACCTGAATGTCAAAGTAGACAACGTGACGAATGGTGAAATAAATGGCAAATTTCGACGATGAATCAGCAACAAGCGCGGAGAAAATGCGTCAAGTCGTGCACGACGAATGACCAGGTAATAAACAAAACCTGGTTCCAAGACATCTAAAATGTTTATGGACAGGGAAAAGGTCAGGAAGAGAAACGAAAAGACAAAACGACTACATAACTATCAACAAGTTATTCCGGATACTAGGTAAACAGGGAAAAACTTATCCAACTGACGACAGCAGAAACGATTACCGCACAGTTATTTGTAAACTTCAAACGAAACTACAGAAGCTGACAAAGCAACACACAAAGTAAACTATATCAGACTCATGAACGACCCGAACCTAAAGAATAAATATATGGATAGCGTGAAAAAAAGTAGAAAGGGAAAATAGACACACTAAGAGAAGGCGTTAGCGATATCAGCAAACAAGATCATTTTCAAAGAAAATTGGACATGGAAGAAAAAAAATAATGGATGATGGATGAGATTTTCGACATGACGCAGAGGAGACAGAAAATAATGCCAAGACACAGAACGGAATACAGAAAACTGTACAAAAAAATAAGGGACAAATGCATACAAGCTAAAGAAGTATGGCGTGGCAAAAATTATGCAGAAAAGAAATAATGAATATAATTGTGATATTCGTAAACATTTTAAAGAACTACGAGGACAAAAACATGCTCATCTGTAGGATTTAAAAAGAGCCCATATTAGAGAAAGAAAATACTTCAGAGATGGAAGGAATACATCGGAAATCTTTTCCACGTCGAAAGAAAAGATAGGCAATACACAGGGATATCGACGAACTGGAAATAAGTAAAAAACCGAAGTGGAAGCTGCACTGGTAAAATTGAACAGAGACAAGGCTGTAAAGATAGACGAAATTGTAATTGAAAAGCTAGTAGCCTTAGAAGATTTTGGGATAGACAAGATCACACAAATAATAAACGAAAGCTACAACAGTGGTGACATACCGTAATCTCTAAGTAGATTTATTTCAAGACAATGCCTACGAAACCAGACGCAAATGAATGGAGACCCCACCGGACAAGTATCTTAATGAGCCACGTACTCATCATCTGAATTCTGATGAATAGAAGAGCAGCAGAATCATGAAAGAGGTAGGTCAAGAATAGTGTGGATTCTTAAAGACACCGGAGCAACAGACTAGAATTTATACTCAGAATGTTATGATTAAAAAAATACAAATATAGAAAAGTCTGTTCCTGTGTTTTTTAGAACAAAACACGATGGATGTATAAAAATGCGTTTGTATTGTAAAATGCCAGCAATACATTTTCATATTTACAAAAAATGTCCAACAATACATATTTATAGTAAAATGACCACAACGCATTTCACTTGTAATTGAAGGCATGTTATTGCGATAAAAATATAATTAGTTAAAGACATAAAATTTTGTTCAAAATATTTAGATGTCAGTATTAAATAACCCCCAGGAGTTGATAAGACAAAATGAACCAAACAACATTGTTACATTCTTACAGACAAAAAACGTTTAAGTGTTGATTACGAGCAGAAGAGAGACAAGCAATCCGTAAACATAATAGAAGACAAATGCAAAAAAGGAGGAATAATATGAACGAAGAAGAGAAAGAACTTTATATTTAAGATTGATATTGCAACATTTGGTAAATTTCTTAAGTTTAAATATTTAATGTGCAGCAGATGAATTTCTTCGAATATTTTATTGTCATAGAATTTGCCATCTGTTTATTCAATAATTAATGGAAGAATCAACATTCATCAGAATATTAAATTTTAAAAAAAACATGATTTTTTCATGGGTTAGAATATATTCGTAATTAGGACATTTTTAAAACGTCTTTTGATTTTAAAATCTACTGTATTCCGTAGAGAAAACAGCTGCATATATTCAAGAATCATTCCAGGAATCAAATGATGTTATAGTACTGATTTATCTTTGGTTATGTTCACTCATTTAACGACATTTCAATAATCTTTTGGTCATTCACTGTTGATGTTTGAAGGCTTTCCAGCAGATTTACACTTAGCCCCCGCCTTCTAAAATTTATATTGGAGCATAAATACGTGGTTCATCTCATGGCATTTTGATTTTGAATAAACAAAAAATTAAAAAATATCTGCTTGTGCGTGTGAATTTAAGTGTTAGAACCTTATATTGCCAGCCGATTGATCTGAATTATCCATTCAACCGTTTCGCTCGGATTAGGGAATAAGTAGAAATGTCCACGCGTTCTCCCGAATCACTGACCACGCAGGCACCATGTTTCCGTTGTAAAGCATCAAGTGTTGCCGACCACACGGATAGCATATTAATCGTTTGATCGAAAGGCGTCCTTAAAGTGTCATTTTCTAATCGCTGACTTCTTTTATTTGCTGCATCACTTCGAGAAGCAGGGGACGTTGATCCTCCACATTTTCCTCTCAGTTTAGCTCTTAATAAATATTGTCTTATTCTTTTAAGCAAATTCTGCCATCAAGTATATCACGTACTGCTTTGACTATCTCACTTTCCATCTATCAACTCTGTGAGTATCAGATTCTCTAAGCCCTTCCTTCCTCACTACGTGTCCAAGAAACTACGGAAGTCGCTTCCCTGGAATTTTATATTTATGATTATTATTGCAATATTTTGTTAAATTTGTTAAGGTTTTAACATCTAATGATGCGACAGCGTGATTCCTTCGAATATTTCATTGTCATAAAATTTGCTGTGTGCTTATTCAATCATTAACTGAAGAATTAAGATCCATCAGAATTTTAAATGAAAGAACCTGAAATACTCACGGGTTAAAAGTCGTTATTCATAATTAAGATATTGCTAAAATGTCTTCTGGTTATGACAACTACTGTTATAGTACTGATTTATCTTATGTTATGTTGACTTATATGTATCAGTTTTGTTTTTGTTTCCATTCTCTCTAAATCTCGTCGTTGCTCACATGTTCGGTCTATGATATCCTTAGCCTTCCTTCTGTTGAACCACATTTTCGTTGCTTCGAGTCAATCTTTCGTCTTTGAAAGATTGAAGAGCACAGATATCACGCAACAGTTCATTACCAGCTTTTTCATACGACGTTTTCCTTTCACTCAATACTCTGCTTCTCTTTTGGAATTAGTCTTTAGCCATCCCAATACACCTTCGGATCTCAGTGTCGTACTCCTCTGTTAGAACACTTACAAGATATTTCAATTCCTGTACTTGCTTGATTTTAGTATTCTAGACGTCTAATTAGCATTTTAGGCTCCTTTTTCTTTCTTTGTTTTTGCTGATGATCATTCATTCAGTTTTCTTGTAGTTTATATTTAATTTATTATTGATTTTCTTCGTTACATTCTATATGATATTTTCTGTCTTCCATTGTCTGTCTGCAATCTGCTCTGTTTTATATGCATATCATACGTTATTTGGCCTTCTAATGACGAATACTTTAAGAACTTATACTTCTTTTATAATTGCCTCGATTTATAGGTTGAATAAATCGGGTGAGATTCACATCCTTGTTGTACACTTCTTTCTATTCCTGTACACCCGCTGAACTAATTTCTTGTCAGTATGTCGGTGTTTTGCTGCCAGTATTGGTTGTTAATTATAGTAATGTATTTCCTGAATGTGTCAAAGTTGCCAAAAAGCTCTAACAGATAGTTGTGTCGTACTTTATCAAACGCTTTTGTTTAGTCTGTAAAAAAAATAAAAAAAAATACATCCTTCTGCATTTTTTTTTATCGTTCTGATAATATTCCTGAGGATAAATATGGCGTTTCTTGTTTTGGTGTCTTTGACGAACCAGTTCTGTTCTTTCTTTTTATCTGGCCTGATTCTGCTGCGCTGATGATTAGCTTTTGTTTTGTGACTCATTAATCAAATTGTTCAGTGGAGCGCGTATTCGTTTGCGCCTTGTTTCTTAGTTAGTTCTTTGAAAATGGAACCGCTTTCTGTAATCTTGTCTACGCCGAAATTGTTATCCCATTCTTCTCCTTCGGGCATTTGTTCCTTATTTCCTTTTATAGGTTAATGTATTTTGTTCCAACCTTTGATTGACGTCGATAATCTCGTTTGTGATCCATTCGTTTTTCCTTTTACGTTAATTTGCCTCTGGGATAATGTCGTGTTCTGATGATACTAGGGTTTCACTTAGTGAGTCCTATTTCAATATATCGTTTCTAATTTGTTCCAAGTATTTTTTAAAATTCTCTTTATATGTTTACTTCAGGTTCTTGTAGTTCACGTGGGATTGGTTAGACTTATTCAGTTTTCAAAGTTTTATTCATAGTTGATATATAACCGAGAGTTGGTCTCTTCCACAGCCGTAACTTGGATAAGTTTTTCAGTGAACAAATGCATTCCTGAATCACTTGTTGATAGTTATGTAGTCGCCTTGGTTTTTAATTCTACTTCTAGGCTTTTTCATGTACATGATTGACTTTTAGCTGGTCATTTACTCAGCCCAACTAAACTCATTTTCTCAGGGGTGGGTGCAATGTCCTCGTCCGAACTTGCCAAACATTTTCTTGGGCATTCAGGTTTTCCATGGTAATTAAAATTTCAAGCGATTTTCTTGGCGTTGTCAGGCATAGAATATAAAGATTCGATTTCTTCTTCTAGACAGTGTTGTCGGTGAATACACGACTAAAGCTGATAAGTTGAAGGGCTTTTCTTCCCGTTTAACTACAAGAATCCTCTCAGATTACTGGCAATTTCACAAAACGCACTTCTTCATGGCTTGATCCAGTATTAATCCAACTCTTTTTCCTTTCTATTTCAACCTGCGAATTTAATCCTGTGGTTATAATTCTGTCAGACAATTAAGTGCCATACGTGATACAATCGTCTTGACGATCATTCTCTTGGATGATTATTCACTTTCAATCCATGACTGACTAGGTAGACGATTTTCACGCACTAGGTTGACATGAGTTTCTGCTGTAGAATAGTTACCAACCAAAGTTATAGAAAGCAATATTTTCCTAAATGGATTAATACTTTCCCCTGGAGTATTTCTGCGTAAGGAAATAAAGCTAGAATTCGATCTCGACTCTCCGATTCCACATTCCGAGCAAATATCTATTTGACCACTACGCACGCCAAAGGTCTACATTGTAATTAAATACAAAATCCTATTGTTTCTTATACTTGCTTGATTCATATTTAATTTCAATCTTTGGGGGAACCAATTTTAATGGTGAATGTGTCTTCCTAAATAAATGTACCTAAATTCTGTCAAAACAAGAGATGAAATATAGGTGACAAATGGAAATGTTTATCGGAATAGTGGATTAAGAAAACCAAAATATCACATTCTCCTCCAAAAGTAAAGTTCTATGGAATAAATGTAATCTTGAGCATGTGGTGGTAGCGTCAACGTATTATGTATTCAGTGTTCTTAAAATGCAGTTAGACACTAACTATACATTTATACGTTCAGCCGCTGCAAAACCTTCAGAAACGCTAACTTAAATGCTCATCACGAAAGTATTGTCTTTCTCCATGACAACGCAAGTTGGCACAGAGAAAGAACATCAGCAAAGTGTAATGGAAGACAGCCGGTCTGTTTAATCTCACAAGCAATGTTTTCCGATTGCTGCAAAAATCTTTGGTTGTGAAAATTTTCTCTTAGGAAATCCAGATTCAAGATATAGCTGCATGATTTCTGTCAGAAACCCATTAGCCATCATAGTAATTATAATTTATAATAAAATATATTATAAAAATGTTAATAACTAATACTAATTTAACTATGAGTCAAACTAATATTTGAAACTTCATTGCGGTATTTTCCGATTTTCAAACCTGGTAACAAATGCACCAATATTTTAAATCGCAAGCAATTGTAAAGTCCTTAATTTGTAATTAATTAAAAACTTATATTCTATTGTATATTCCTTGCTACAATCGCCTGTTTTGTGTGCCAAATCATGAGTTTTTAACTTTTCGAATATACTTCATCCGCTGTTAATTTTCTTTAGTCGGAGCTCAGTGCAGACTTGTAGAGAGAGATTAGACAAAAGTAATCTATTCGAGTTGTCAGCAATAATCTTATGATTAATACCAAGACGTGTAGTATTTTTTCTTTACTCAGCAACGAAAGAATTATAGACAGAGATAAATTTAAAATGAATGAGCGATGAAAAAACTAAGTTTTAGAAGACCTTTGTATACATATGGTTTAGTGAAGTCGAATTTCAATATAACCAATCTTTATATATATATATATATATATGTGTGTGTGTGTGTGTGTGTGTGTGTGTGTGTGTGGAGAGAGAGAGATAGAGGGAAAGTATGTGGGTTAAATTTTACAAAACATTTGATACATATGGCTTTGAGTCCAGAAGTCGAATTTCAGCATTGCCAGCATTTAGTATATATATATATATATATATATATATATATATATATATATATATATGAAAGAAAAATACATATATCATATAAACATATATGTGTGTGTGTCTGTGAGTTGGTATATGTTTAATAACAAACATACGCAAACACACACACACACACACACACACACACACACACACACACACACATATATATGTAATTTAAAACATAATTTGCTAAGCTCTCCATATCTTATAACGTTGTGTTAGTAGATACCATAAGATGAATGTTTTTATATATATGTATGTATGTATGCATGCATGTATGTGTGTGTGTCTGTCTGTGTGTGTGCGTGTTTGTGTACTTACACACACACGCACACACACAGATATATTATTGGAGTTATATTATTAATATAGTGTATAACAATGACTTGGACCAATTTAAAATGAGAATTATATTTAAGTGTTGAATGATTTTTTCAATTTTTTTCAGATTTAACTTCAGGCTTTAGTAATTTCAACCATGGAAAAATTAAATATCGAACAACGTGTTAAAGTTATCGAAGCCTATTACGGAAATGGATGTTAAAGCAAGTGAAGTTATCAGGAAGCATCATCTCTCGAAAAAGGGAATGTTAATTGACCACCATGACCGTGCGACTTAGTAAATTAATGTAAAGTCTTTATGCCAACGTGCCAACAAAAATTCAACAGCTGAAGGATGAGATAATAATCCACATTGGTGAGATGGTGGAGCATCTATGCAGAGACGGTATCAGAGATTGTGACCATCGACTGAAGCCTTGTCGAACATTTGGTAGATATTATTACTACACATATTTGTCATGGCTCAAGTAATATGATCCAACTTACACAAAGTAAAATCGAATTCAAACGACTGAAAAAATTTTGGAAAAACCCAGACCAAAAAATATTTCATAAAATTGTACACCCACACAATCGGCTTCCAACAACAAAAAACATTTTGGAAAAACCCAGACAAATGCAATTTTCACTAGTCAGTGTGAAAAGTAAAATTGTGGATCCTGATTGGATAGGAAATCAAAAATGTATATATGACTTCAGTCAATTTTCTTTCACACACCTAGAAGAAAATGCCTGCTGGAGCCGGTCACATGACAAATCCACTACTTAAACTACGTTCGGTGACCTGTCAAACTCAGTAAGAATGAGGGCGTATCTGATAGCATCTTACAATGTAAGGAAGAAACTTCAAGCTGACTCGGTCACTTCTCACCTTTACTTGCAATTTTCTTTTCTTCATTTTCACTCCACGCCGCCAAAGAAAATAGCAACAACAACAAGAACAGGACACTCTAAGTAGAGTTTCTTTATTTGTTTTATTTTCTTTCTCACCAGGTCGGCAACCTTTCAAAAAGGTGAAAGAACATAAAACTTCACATTTTACTACTATTAGAATACGACATGGGACACAGTTATTTACTACAATCAACCATGAACTCAAACATTCTGTGGGACATTTTAAACACCTACAGTTCACTTCGAACAATTTTAACTACATGCATTTGCTCAATGAATATTTTTCCTCTCACAAATATCTTATAGTGTTTAGTTAACGAAATTTCATTTATATTTTTCTTCTTTCAAAATTTGTTGTTCTGTTTATACATCTTTACTTTAATGTACAAACGAAATATTTTATCCATATTTCCTTATCCAACTTTTACCCTTCTGATATTTTGAATTGTGGGGAATTCGGTCGTGTTTGACACAAGGCAACTTTGACAAGCATCACCGAGGCCCCTACTGTCACCTTAAAAATATGCTATTTAGAACCTCAAGCACTGCATCCTGTTCACTTTTCCGAACACTCGAGAGCGACATCTAGTGCATCGTCGTATACTCACTACGCGGAGAAAAATCAGTTTCAGTATTAATATAATTTACAATATACATGCATTATACTATTGAGTTTTCTTTTTTTAATCTTACAATTTAGATATTATAAGAACCTACTATTGCAGGCGTTTTAGAACAAAGTTACAATACAGAAAACTGATTGTGAATGTTTTATAATGATGATTTCGAAATTTTGAAAAATGTGTGCATAGTTTTCACAGTAGAATAAGCATTTTATATTAATATTTCCTTGAATCGTGAATGTGCACAGAAATATTCATTTGGATGTTGTGCATTCAACAATAAACCAGATATATGTAATTTAAGTCTTTTAGAAAGTATTGTTTTCGTTTAGATAAAAGATGAGCACCGACTGTTGGAAAAAAAGAACCATGACAAAATTCCCGTCAAAAAATTAGAAACCGCTTGCTCTGTTGCGTTGCATTGTTACCAGAAGCTATAATGCGAACATTTCAGAGTGTTTCGGTGTCAATCATAGGACAGTGCAGAGAATTTGGAAAGTGTTAGATGATTTTGATGGTGATTACGAAGGTGCTTGGAGCAATCACTTTCAACGGCGAAGTTATCCCTCCATTCATCTTTGCATACGGTATCAAACAACAGGGAGGCCTACATCGAATGTCTTGAGGAGACAAGAAGAGGGCAAAAGGCAGCTATTGAAAAGCCCTTTGTTTTGACAAAAGGATGATGCACCATGTTACAGGCTATTTCTGCGACCACATTTTTATTCAAAGTCTTCAACCACTCGATTATTATCTGTGGATTGCAGTTGATCGATGGACTAACGATTGTTTTGTAATATCAAAGATGAGCTAAAAGCAAGTATTATGACAGTATTAACCATTTTAAACATAAAGGCTGTTCAAATTTTACAAGAAATTCCGAAGACGTCTGGATCTCTTGATTGGCGCCAGTGACTCTTTTATTGAATAAATTTTCTCTTTATTAATACGATAAATTTTTGTGTAATGTTTGTAAATATATCTGTTAAAATGTTATTTTCACTTTTGCGAAATTTAAAGGAGAATATATCCATCACATTATATATATATATATATATATATATATATATATATATATATATATATCTTCAGTAGGAAAGTTCTCTCGGTTTGTAGGCATTAAATTTATTTAGAAAATGATAAAGTTTTTTTACAAACATACGCATATCCACACACACACACACACACACACACACACACACACACACACACATATATATATATATATATATATATATATATATATATATTTGTGTGCGTATGTCTTTGTGAGGAAGGGAAGAGAGAGAGAGACGAAACATGTGTCTATTTCTCTTTCCCTCTCTGTTTTTGTTGCCCTCTCCCTTTCTCTTTCTCTTCTCTTTCTCTCTCTCTCTCTCTCTCTCTCTCTCTCTATATATATATATATATATATATATATATATATATATATATATGGCCACCCCACAGGGAAAAATGAATAAGAGCTTCTGTGTGTTTAATCAGACTGGCTTTGTTGTCTGGATAGTAAACAACATTCGCCACCACCTTCTGACTAAAGAGGTCGACACCAAGGTAACTACGTCATTAGACCGCTTAGCATGAAAGCATGCCTCTGGCCCACAACAAAGCGATGGTCAGCTTTTAACGAAAGCTCAAAGAGTTTGAGAAGGACATTTTCCGTACACTTTCGTCAAAACTTTGTGCAGCCGACGGAACTGTCATCCCCTCAAGCTGTTCACCAACGATTTACTAAGGTCCGTTTGATGACAAATTTAGAAACTAATACCAAACACAGTGAAAATGGCCCGCCACAACCACCACCACTACCACCATATCAGATACCTACTTCGGCCCCAGAAGACTATTTCTTTACTTCTTTGGAATTACATAATTTGCTTACGTTTTCAAACAATGCAAGATGTTATCAAACCGATGGAACTCTGACGATATAAGTCTTCACTCTTAAGTGATGTTTCTGTTTGATGTCGGAAGTCTCTCTGATGTACAATCACCCTTCACTTAACGACTTATCTGTTTAACGACACCCAGAATAACGACCAGATATAAAATTTCAAAAAATGAAAGTTATTCTTTCAGTCAGTATTGTAAGTTGTAAAAAGACATTGATCGTAGTTCTTTTCTTGCGAATATAATTGAAATGAAAAAATAAACTGAAAAATGTTTCCATATCTGCTTGTACAAGATTTACAGAATGCAAACGTAGGTTTTATGTATTTATGCATAATTTTTGAATTTGATTATTTTCTTTTTTTCAGTATTCTACTCAATAGTGTAAACATTTATGAATAATTTGAAAACTTGTATGTAAATGCCATACGTGATACAAGCTTGGGCGGTCATGTCTCATTCTAGACATGACTGACTAGGTAGAAGACTTTTCCGCACTAGGTTGCTATTACTTTCTGCGGTAGCCTGGTTGCCATCCAAAGCTATAGAACACAATCTGTCCTGTTAATATACGCATAGCTGGAAGAAGAGTTGGATTATTATCTTTCGTAAGGTATTTGTGCGTAAGTGGATGAAACGAATTTCGACTAAAATTCGAACTCGGATCGCTGATTTTTCATTCCGAACCGATATCCATTTCCAATTAGTGAAAAATGATATAATATCAATTTGAATATTGTTGATACAAACTCCTTACTTGCCTAGAATTTATGAAATAGGACATACAATGTCTTCCTTATTAGCTAGGTACTTTGGGCATAAGCTCTTTGGAATAGAACCTGGTCGTTAATTGAAGAGCAGCTATATTCATTGGAAATGTTTATATAAATCTGCCTAGAAGAAAAAATGCTGACTTTAGCTTTGTGATAATTGTTGCTACTGGTAAAATTAACGTCATTTTCGGATTTGCTTTGAGTAAGAACTTTTGCTGCAGTGGAGGTATTTTTGATGGTTTTTATTTCTCTTAATAAAGTGGTGGCAGGAACAAGTAAATTTTGTACTTGAAATGTGTAACCCAGCATTCTCTAAACTATAGGAAAAAGCTTTGGCATACGCACAGCTACACCCTTGTAGAAAACTAAACAAAACAATGATTTCTTCCGAGGATCTTTCACACTTTCCTTGATCAGGTATACGTCGTCTCTTGGCGTCGTTTTTCTTTTCTGACAGCATTTTCCTTTAGGTTTTGGACTGATGTATACAGTTTGTTCCTTCGCTTTTGAGAACACCACTCACAATTGACAGTCTGACAACAACAATATATCCGATCTCTCTGTAAGGCTTGCCAGTGTTTTTGTAAGCGTTATATATTTCGTTCGCTTCCTTGGGGTAACGTCTATCTCAGGCAATTGCCGTAGGACAACAAAGCGACAGTAAAGAAAATAATGCAATCACGGATGACACAGTTTTTTTTAAGGCCAAATATATTACTTCATACACCTCGAAAATAGATTCATATTACTGCACATCATTGCAGTAAATACCTAATCCATGGAAAAAAATTAAATTCAATTACATTTTGTCACTCCACTGGATCGAAAACTGACCGTATGTTGAAAAAAAAAAGGAAACTGAAGCAGTTGATTAAATCAAGATGCACAAAGATGTATAAATATTTAAGAAAATCACTTTCTTTCTATCTCGCATATACAGACACTCTCTTAAACCCACTACCCCTCAATGAACATACACACACATACATACACACACATACACACACATATATATATACACACACACACACACACACATATATATATATATATCTGTCTGCGGATGACTATATATATATATATATATATATATATATATATATATATATATAAAGCATCACTATTAATTTTTCTGACGTAGTGTGTCAGTCACTTAAGAGGCATACATGATATATGCTTTTGCGATCATGACTCGAAAGAGACCAAAAGATTTTCCCGTAGTAGGTTGTTATTATGTTCTGCAGTAGATTGATTGCTACATAAGGCTATAGATCGCCAATTTGTCCTGTTATTCAACACATAGCTGGATGTAAGAGACGGATTAATACCTTTCCCAAGAGCATTTCCGCGTTTATAATGGTAGCGAATTCAATTGGAATTCGAACTCAGTTTCCCAGTTTCTCGTTCCAAGCCGATATACATTGCACCATAATGCATATTCTATCACACCTATACTACAACCTTTCAATTATTTGCGATTTAAAGATTTAATGGTGCATTTATCATCAGGTGTAAAAATGAATAACAGTTTAATGTTTATTAGAAAATAGTACAATGAACTAAAATATTTTCTTTCCGTAATTTTTGTCCTAAACAATAGGTAGAGTCATAGATGATAGTTTTTATTAACTTTATATTCCAGATATATATTTTATTAATTTATGCATTCACGATGATAGCTAATGACCTGCTGAAAAACAAACCAGTACGTTTTGATGACTTCTTGAATCTAGTTGTCTTTGCAGAGAATTTTTCCTAGTAAATCTTGTTACAGCAATCGAAAAACATAATTACTATTTGATGCGAAACAGACCAGCCAAATTCCATTTTTCTTTTTTGGTATCTTTCTATATTTCACCCTGGGTTGTCGTTGAGAGAGAAAATATGTTTATGTTAATGAGTCAAAACAGAAAATTTCACTAAAGTGTTCTGCCAAATTTCTGTACGTTTTAAGAACTCTTAAAAATGACGCCAAGAGGTTACCACAATATGCCATGGATTAACTGTATTTCATAGAACTTTGCTTTTAAAGAAGAATGTGATGTTTTGCTTTTTTTAATCGACGATCTTTTGCGCTGAATTTTTCTGTATGTTATTTATATTTCATCAGTTGGTATGATATATTTAAGGAACGTTTATTTAGCAAGACACATTTATCGTTAAAATTGGTCCCCAAAAGCTACAATTACTGATGAACCAATCTAGCACATCACCCAAAAAATTCCTGGCCTAACTAATAAAATAACAATTTTTAGATAAAATTCGACTTTATTCGTTTACCTGGTCCCTTTCTAGGGTGATACACTGATTTCAACTCTTCTCTAAGAATGCGATGCATTTATTGTAGAAAGATTTGTCTTTGGCCCCAAAATAACTCAGTTTCCCATATCACTTTTTTACTGGAGCCGAATCTCTTTCCCTTGAGCGTTCTTTTAGGATCTTCAAACAGCCAGCAGCTTATAGGACCAGATCTTGAGAATAGAGTGGATACAGAAGCAATTTGAAGCTAAATTCATGTCGTTTTGCCATCGTTGCGATCGACTTGTGAGATTGTGTGTTGTTTTGGTGAAAAATCACTATTTTCTAGGTTTTTGACGATTTCATCCTTCAAACGTACTAATAATGCTATATAATACTCGCTATTGATGGTGTATTCTTTCTCAAGGTAATCGATGAAGAAAATAACTTGCGCATCCCAAAATACGGAGTTCAAAACCTGCCTGCTGCTGTCTAATCAGCTGACTGTCAATTTGACTTCGGATTGAAGTAGTTGTTTCATGTTTCATTCATTGTTACATATTTACGCGAAAACTTCATGTTCAGTTGACACAGTTGCAAAGAACTCTTTAAATCGTCGATGTCTTGTTTTTTATCCACTCTGAGCAAACCTGGTACCCACTTCGAACACAGTTTTCTCATTGACAAATGTTTCAGCAAAATGGTAAATGCTTCTGATATGTTTAACTTTTCTGCTATCTCACGAAACTTCAATTACGATCGGCCAAAACCAGTTTGTGGGTTTTTTTGGTGTTATCCAGGACAATTGCTGATTTTGGTAGACCTGAACATTCAGCATCATTTATGTCTGTACGACCGCGTTTAAATTCTACATGCCACCTCATAACCGTTGTTTTCGACCGAACAGAGTCCGAATAACACTTATCAAGATATTGCTTTGCTTCAACAGTATTTTTTCCATATGGAAACAGTGCTTTATCAACCTATGAAATTCATATTTTTTCCGTTGTTGTGAAAATTTGAAAGAGTAGTTTACTTTTAATAACTGTAATTGGTAAACTATTAATCCGACAGAACTCAAATTTTGTCACGTAACCATTTGAAGTTTTACACTTCCCAAAAATAACTTGAAACTTTTATTAGTGGTGCCATCTATATGTCAGGCCCGGGACTTATTGAGTGATGTGTTAATATAATAACTAAAAGGATTTTGTATATTATTATATAAGCGATTAGAATACGTAACTGTAAGCACGCTTCCAGTTAAACGGATTCATGTGTTATCAATAAGATAGGCAATCTCTGATGCCGCAAAACGGAATCAGAGTTGTTTCTGATTCTGGAGGCTAAATTTTCATGATAACTAAAACTCTCTACTTTAGCCTTTATTTTGGGCGGGACGGTTGAATGGGTAAGTCAGTTCAATCGGCTGTCAATACCAAGCTTTAACACTTAAATTGACACACTCAATCGAAATGTCATCAAGATCCAAACTTCATATCATATATAAATAACAAAAGGCGGTAACTAAAAGTCAATCAGGTCGAAAGTTGTAAAATATCAACAGTTAACTGCCCAGAAATCACTGAAGTGTCGTTAATTGTAAACATAACATTATAAAGCTGTGCATCTTAACAACATTTGATTCCTGTACTACTGTTTTTCTTTCTTCATAGTGAAGTCGTTAGTTGTTTTTTTATCAATAAACGGTTTAGAAAAATTTACTAATAAATAATGTCCAAAGATTTCTTTTAAAACTTAGATAGTAAAAATCTAGCCAATTTAAAGAACCTACATTAAGTGGATTATATCGGCACTGGTAGCCACAATCTTAACGATGTAAGATATGTAGATGACACAGTGCTAATTGCAGACACAGAAAGGAAGCTACAAGAGCTCATACAGAATGTAACGAAGGAAAGCGATAAGCAAGGAATAAGCGTATACTATAAGGACATTGAATGCGTGGTTATTAGCAAGAAGAAGAGACCAAACTAGAGGTGGAGCATACTAAATACAAGTAGGCACAAAATTTGAAATAACGTGGAAGTGTTTTGACAGAGGAAGAACAGTTTGACACTGAGATGAGAATACGTATTGATATGGCTAAGAAAGCATTTCAAAAGCAAAGCAGTGCTTTAAGAGATAGGAATAAGTTTCTGGAAACAAAGAAAGGTGTACTGAACAGTTAAGTGATAACCCTTCTTCGGTATGGTAATAAATCAAAGACTCGAAGCAACAAAGATGTGCTTATACAGAAGAATGCTGAGGTGCCATAGATCAAACATGTAAGCAAGGATGAGGTCTTGGGAAGAATCGAAACGAAAAGAAATTTCTACTTAACATCAACAAAAGACAGTAGAAGGGAAATGTGAGAAGGAAGTTGTTTTTTTGATATGCAATAATAATGTGCGTTGTGGAGCAGTGGATATCAGCTCAGAACGAGAACTCCGGAGAACCGTGTTCGAATTCCATTTGGTTTCTTTTCTCGTATTTTCTGCCTCTGCAACTCTCTTCCATATTTTTGCTTTCTTGACGGCTACAACTTCTTGCAATACCCATCTCTTATCCACTTGACTCGACTTCTTTCTACATCACCCTGTATATCTTTTCCTTTCTCCCTACCTTTGCAACTGTCATCACACCTGTATTCCCATCCTTCTCTTGCTCGTTTCTCTGACAACCCCTGTAACTGGTTCGTCTTTCTCTTTACTCTCGTCCAAGTTAATCTTTTACTCTTACCCCTGCGTATCAGTGGCGTTACCGCCTTACTTCGTGTGAAATGATTGAAAAAAATTCGTTGCATTCACTCTCTTTCTATCTCTTTCTCCCATTTATGGGTTAAATAAAAGGACAGATTTGGATTCTATAGCCCTGGCGGGCAACCAGTCTACCGGAGAAAGTAATGCCAACTGCGGGATAATCTTCCGTCCAGTCAGTCATGTCATTTTCGAGACATGATCGCCCAAGCGTGTATCACGTAGTGCACTTGACTGACTGAATAAAGAAGTGGAGCTAAGAGAATTTTATATATGGCTGATAAAGGGGAAAACGAACAGGGAAAAATGAACAAGAAGATGTAGAGGACCATCATCTCTGAAGGAACGTAAAAGAAGTCATTGGTTAAAAATATCACTGTAACTGGTTCGTCTTTATCACTCATTGGAAAAATTAATGTGTTATCCGTGTGGTTGGAAACCATTGATGCTTCACGACGGAATCATGGTGCCTGAGTGGTCACTGATTCAGGAGAATGAGTGTGAAACGGTCGAATGGATAATTCAGATCAATCGGTTGGCAAGACAAAGTTCTAACACTTAAATTCACACGCAGAAGCAGATATATTTAACTTATTGGTTATTCCAAATTAAAATGCCATAAGATGGATACCATACCTAAGCTTCTGCGTAAATGTCAAAAAGCGCTGGCTAATGCAAATCTGCTGGAAAGGATTCAAACATCAACAGTGAATGACCAAAAATTATTGAAATGTCGTTAAATAAGTTAAGTGAACATAACCTAAGACAACTTTGTACTATAACAGCATTAATTCCTGGAATATATTTTCGCTTTCTATCAGTTTTTCTCACTACTACGAAACCCTAACTATGGATAATGTCTACATGTTCTTTCTTCACAATATATATAGCACAGATTTTGCTAATAAAATATCATAAATTGATGACATTAGAGACTTTAAATAAGGAATATTGAATGATGTTAGCGCACACGTCATTAATACATCTAAATATTTCCTACAGAATTTATCTCTGTAAACAAATTAATTGCAGAAGGCAAAAGATTAATGAGTTATGAATCTTGTCTTTGATAAATGTATGAGTGAAAAACTACTTTTCATTTCTAATTTATTAATTCATGGCTTTTGGATCAGTCTGTGTTCAATTGTTCATACAGTTAATATTGAACATTAATGGCTAAATATTTGGTCCTACTGTTCTTTGAAATTTATTCAATATTTACATTGAAACAATATCTGAAGAAGATTTCACTTATTTACTGGTATTACGATTTCTAGTAGCGTTTGAAGTCTCCTTTCAAAATGTTAAATTTTGTATTGGTGAACATTCCTACTTGATTATATCCTACTTTTTCTCTTCGATACAATTTCACATTAAACATGAGATTCATGCCATGCCAAATGAAAAAATGGCTACCAAAATTAAATAAAACTATTTTTAAAATTTGTACTGTATCTACAATATAAAGAAATTAAACGCATATATTCACTTTTATTAGTTAGAAAAGCAATTCATGGTTTTAATAAAAACAATAAATTTGGCGACTAATATGTGACACTTACTAATTTATATAATAGAAAATTGTTGCCTTTTTTATGAAGTGCGAGGAATATTGACAATTTAAGCAAGTGAAAAAGCCTACATAATTGTGAGATTAGATACAGAGAAAAATTGTTGTGCAAACAGAAAAATAAAACTGAGATTCGAAAAACTCTGAGACTGAAATTTACACTGATTAACCTCCCTAAGAATGACAAGATTAAACATGGTTGGGTGTCGAAATTACGCTGTTACATCAAGTAGTCAAGACTCAGAAAAGCCACTCATGCCAGGACCGTTTCACACAAATTATATTCCCACAAATATTGTTGCCGATCCAGTTCATTTAAAAAGTGTTTCTATCAATTGCTGTATGCATTAATGTATTTGTATCGGAACTGTTCAATTTCGTTGTTTCCATTCTTATTTTCAAATGGAAATTGTATAGTTAGATTTACAATTCATTTCGATATTCTTGCTAATGAATGGTATTAAGTGATGAGGTTTGTGCTATTGTGTATAGCTTTTACTGAATTTGGGACAGTAGATTATAGGTTTGATAAAGGATTATCTTTTAAATATTTAAAGAATATATCTGTTTGAAATATGGTTTAATAAATGATCCTAGAAAATGATTGAATTTTTTCAAATTTTTGTTAACCCTAATTAGACAGCGCAGGAAACTGATGATGGGGGCTTTCGGTACTACAATGATAGTCACTAAACCTACTGCCAATTTTTTTCAGCGGTCTTAGATTGTAAATCATAGCAAACAAAACAAGCTTCAAGACTCAAACTTTTTTTCTGTAAAAATAAATCTATGCTTGTTGGTTGATTTATTTAGCAGCATAATTAATGGTGGAGTCTAAAGATTCCTAAGATACTTTTATGGCTTCAATTAAGTATATTTTGAACAGAAAAGAATATCTTCAATTACGTATAAATTTATTTTTGGCCAATTTGCTATAAAATATTTTGTGGTCATATTAAATAAACAAGTATTGTTGGTTATTTTCCTATAAAAATATATTACTAGTATTTTGTTACGAAATTTCCTTTTTCTCATCATTTTCGTTATTATTTAATTTATCACCGTCAAATTAAATATATTGTTAAAAAGTAAACTGAGTGTCTACTTAGATATGGTTTTCTATTACAAATAATGTTTAAAATGATAAAATATGTTGGAAGAAAAAATAAAAATCCATTACTTTTTTCAAAAAATATACATCATGCTTTGAAAATTCTCTAAACCATGACAATAAAACAATGATGTTACTGAAGAGACAACAAATTTTCAAAACTCCTTCAGGTTCTAAAATTTGAAGATCGACTAGAATATTAACTCTTGATGAATGGAAAAGCTATATAATTTCAGGATTAATTGCGGCGTGAATTTTGTTTTGTTTTCTTTCTTTTATCTTAGCTGCATAACCTTAAAGTTCTTAAACATATAGAATCACTTTTTAATGCCAAATTCGTAATCAGATGTATTTCACTAGATAGATTTTCATGGCTTCTGCTCGGATGAGCTTAAGTCACTGATGCCTCCTCAACAGGTGTTTACCCGTGCAACCAGACTGGCAACTGGGTCCCACCCATTCACAGTCAGGTTAGCCAATTGCAGACGACAATTCTACTCCTGCAGCTTCCTCTCTCGCACTTCCCGCCTGTGGAACTCACTCCAGTATTCTTGCTTTCCTGACGGCTACAACCTCCAGAAATTTAAATGCAAAGTTAATACTCATCTACTAACCACTGGCCTCTAGCTCTCTCCCCTCCCCTGTATAACCTTCCCTTTCTCTCCACCTATGTATCTGTCATCGCACCTTCTTTCTCAGCTTTCTATTGTTCCTTTCTAACTAGCTTCTACTCCTCACTCTTTTCTAATTAATCTTTTTACATTTATGTAACCCCCTGCACATCAGTGGCGTTTCCGCCTTGCTCGGGGTGAAATGATTAAAAAAAAAAAAGATAGATATATATTTAGATAGATAGATAGAAAGAAAGAAAGAATGAAAGAAAGAAAGAAAGAAAGAAAGAAAGAAAGAAAGAAAATTAACGAAAGAAATTATATGAAATACAAAACATTGAACGGTGTTATCTAGATTGATAATGTAATGTTTATCTTCAAATAGAGAAAGATTTATGGTTCCCTGAGAGTCTATTTGTAGAAAGACTAAACTCTGTTACAAGAATGAATTTTTCTATTCGTTTATCTGTTAATGCTATCAAACTTATATATTAATTATTAGGTTGAAAAAGTAGTTTTAATCAAGACACATATTTGTCAGAGAAGAAAACATAATCATTTTTCATGATTATTTTTTTCCATACCATATATCATTATTCTTATATATATTTCTAATTATTTTTAGAGATTAAATAAATATAAATTTTACATGAAGGACCTCCCCATCAAGCAAAGCTCGAATAATGTTTTCACAACACATCAAATCTATTGACGGAATCTGCCGGGAGGCGCATGTTTCTCTAACAAGATTTCTATAATATTCAAGCCGGTAAATGTAAATAATTAAATATAGATTAATATGCTCTTTAATAATCTAAAGCGAACTCTTACTCAAATATCTGTATCCATAAATTGAAAATACATTTATGAATATATATATATTTAATAATTTAAGATAATTATTTTATTGAATATATATATATATATATATATATATATATATTCAATAATTAAAGATAATCATTTTACTGAATATATATATATATATTTAATAATTTAAGATAATCATTTTACTGAATATATATATATATATGTGTGTGTGTGTGTGCGTGTGCGCGTGTGTGTGCGTGTGTGTGTGTATATTATAATAGATTCACCCCAAGTAAGACAACAGTTAACTATGAAAACAATATGTAATTATCAGGCTCTCGTTGAGAACGGCAATGTTCAAGGCTATATATATATATATATATATATATATATATATATATATATATATATATTATAGCTTCACACCTTGCAAGGTAATAGAGCAACTGTGCGCTGGAGGTTACAATGAGATTCAGAAGATGTCGAAGCATAGATAACATGTCATATCCCGGGAAGGAATAACAAGAAACATATTTGACACTGAAGATAGATTTGAAGACATTTATTATACAACAGTACAATAAACCAATAGACGTACAAGAACAATCAACGTATAGTAACAGGAATAATGATCAATTAGAAAATGTGTCCGTCTAGTGACGTATGCTTTCGTCTAGGGACGTATGCTGACGTATGCCCCTATTCATAGTTTTTTATAGACTACACCATATCCATTACGGGGTAGTATAGGATGTTCCTCTGCAACACCCCCCCATGAGCTAAATTCTTCTTGGAATTTTGCTCAATATTTTTTTCTTTTGGGATCTGGGCTTAGGATTTTTGTCTTCTTTCTTTTCCCCTTACTTCTTTTGTGCTCACTTCCAGGAGAATCATTAGTTACCTCCATCGGTACTTTCACGTTCGCGGGTGGTTTAATTTCAAACGTATCGTATAAAACAGCCATTGGTATCTCATATTCCTTATTGACGGTTTCCACGAGTCGGGAATTTAACTGATTTAGGTGTCTTTTGCAGACAAACTTCTGTCCTTGCACTATATAGAACAGTTTACCGATTCTCCGACTTACTATTCCGTCTTCCCACAAACACTTTCCTGACCGATAGTTTTTAAAGAAAATTTTATCGCTTCTTTGAAATATTTTATATACGAGTTTGGTTTTCTCAAGGTTTTTTTCCTTTCTTTTGGTAATAGCCTATCAAAGATTGATCTAATCTTTCTTGCATACATTAACTCCGCAGGTGATAAATTACCATTGATATTGTGATTGGATGCAATCGTATACGCCATCAAAAAAGTTTGAATATTTTTATCATCAGTGTCGATTCCGTCCGCCTTTCTCATTGCTCTTTTGAATGTATCGACGAACCTTTCCGCCTGCCCATTTGACTTCGGATTATATGCAGGTGTCGTTACGTGTTCTATAGCTAACGCCTCGCAATAACCCTTACACTCAGATCCTGGGAACATCGTATCGTTATCGGTTTTGGCACCACCAGCCGGCTAAATTCTTCATGTAAAGCATTTATCGTGTTTGCCGCTGTTGGTCGCTTGGATTTATATACCTCAGGCCATTTGAAAAAACTATCCACCATGATTAAATAATATTCTTCTTTTTATTGGTCCTGCATAGTCCACATGTATTCGTGACCACAGCACATCCGTTTTAGTCCAGTACACATGACTCCTCATTAAGTACTTCATTCGTGATATGCATGGATGACCCAGATGAAATTCTTTTAAAATCCTTTTTCTTAACACCCTTGCTATTATCATTGTCTGACCATACATCCGTGTCTCGTTACAAATTGAAAATGGTGAAATTTTTCCTCCTTTATTTTCCTTTTACGTGTTAATCCTTTTAGCAATATAGTCATCTGCTTTCGCCATTTTTTCAATTTTTTCCGACGTTAGCAGTAATACGCTAACGGTGTTTACTAGTACATCCTTTAGTTCCTTTTCTTCTTTTAGCGCCGCTATCACCGTTTCTTCTCACAACTCAGGCTTTTTTGGAATCAGTCTTGACAGACAATCCGCATGTGCAATTTCTTTAGATGGAATAAATTTCATTTTGAATTTGTAATTTAACAAAATTACAGACCATCTTTGTAGTCTGTTCGCTGAATGAGTCGGTACACTTTTTCTCGACCCAAATATTGATAATAATGGTTTATGGTCGGTTTATGGTAGGAATGTAGATGTTATAACAATTTGCAAACCCTAGAAATGCCTGTAGCTTAGTTACATTATCTGGAATAGGCATGTTTTTAATTGCTTCAGTTCTGTTTGGATTAGGTTTTCTAACTTTGAGATCGATAATTTGACCTAAATACTCAATCCTTTCCAAGCAAAACTCGCATTTTTCAGGTCCTACGTAGAACCCATCATTCCTAATTCGCTTAAACACTTCGCGAACATGCGTTTTACGCTCTTCTATGCTCTCGCTTTGAATCAAAATGTCGTCTAGGTACGCCATTGCATAGTCAAGACCCGATAACATAGTATTCATGATTTTTTGGAATGCACTAGGTGCTACTTTCAATTTTGCATATGTCGTTGTGTTTAAAATGCTTTTGTTCTTTTTTTTTCACGTTTCGGGGAGTGATTGACTGCGTTCGGGAAGGGCGATCCACTTCCGGGGAAGGTGTTGCTGGTTAAGGGGAAGAAGTTGGTGGTGTTGGGGTAGGAGAAGGTGTAAGTCTCACCGGGGAAGCAGACTGACTCTTCCCCTTGACAAACGTCGTCCTGAAGGGTGATGCAGGGGCGGATTGTGTCTTGGGGGTAACCATGACCCGTACCGCCCTGCCACGTTCTTCTGTTTTAGCTTTTTTAAGGGTACACTCCTCCTTCTCAACTCGAGCTCTCTTTAAAGAAGACGAATGTGGGTGAAGCATTTCCCCACAATCAATTTTTGCTTCACCTAGTTGTTGCTGTTGCTGCTGTCTTTGTTGTTCTTGTTGTTGCTGTTCTTATTGTTGCTGTTGTTGTCATTGTTGCTGCTTTTGTTGATTTTGTTGTTGCTACATGTGTTGTTTTGTAACGGTTTTTTCCTTGACTGGGGACGGAGGCTTCTGCGATTGTAGAGGAGGGGAAATCACCTTCTTCCCCTTCATCGCCACTTCCGTCCAGTTAGTATTTTCGGCCATTTTCGCCTCCGGTACTTGTGTTTTTGGTACCGGCGGTATTGTCGGTGTCACTGGTGTTGCTGGTGTTTGATTTTGAGCGTCTTGTTTTTTTTAGGGGCACATTTTGGCCAAATGGCCCGCCATCCCGAAAGCCAACAGTGCGGCTTTCGCCCCTCCACCTCCACAAAAAGTTTCCGCCCTCCACAAATTAATACATCAGGCATCCGTAGAAAGCTCGACCTGTCCACGACTACGTGTACCGCCACATCTTCCGTGGGTACGCCTGTTTTGCTCTTGACGCGAGCCACCTCCTCCACCTATCCAAACTGGGCGAAGTACGTTCTAGCGTGGTTTTCTTATATTCCAAGCGACACGCCGTGGATAATAACTCGGGTTTGCTTAGTGTCCATTTACTCCGTCTGGAGCCTAATTTCTGTGGCAGTCAATGTTGTGCCGGCCAATTTTTGGGCCGTCTCTTCCGTGCTAAGTAAGGAGAACGTCCCACATCCACGAGACCGTCGCGCCAGCACTTTTGGGAATATTTTCAGGCATTTTAAAGGCCTCCGCCATGTTTTTAGGTTCGACGACAGCATGGAGATCGTTCTCACAGATATCGCATTTGTAACTTCATCAAGGTAATGATGGATTATGTAATTCCTGTGGGCAATGGTAGCCAAGCTGGCAATAGGGAACCAAGGGGAAAAATGGAGTTTAAGTCGGAACTTCGTTGCTCCGGTGAAAGTATTGATTTGTCTAGGAGGAGCCCTAAGAGCGCAGTTTTTAACAGGGAGGATAAAAACTTTGTTCCAAGTGACATCACAAAGCAAATCACAAACTCCATGTCGGCACTTTGATCGCAGTAAGTTATTTTACTGGTAGGTTTCTGGAAGGACGGAGAGCGGAAGGAGATGTTAACTGAAACCACGGCATGATCAAAGATTCCAAGAGGGCAGAACTGCATCGCATTGTAATAGTCAGAGATAGAAGTGAAGCAGGGATCTAGCAACGAAGTGAATTCATCAGGGTTATTTGAGAAACAAGTGGAGAACTCCAACATTTTCGTGAAAGATTTAGAAATATCGGGTATGGATACCAGCAAAGTCAGTGACAGAATTTTCTGGCCACTTGGCATAGTGGTCATTGAATTCACCGAACACAAATATCTTAGCAAACGGACAAGGGAAAATGGCCCTGTCAATATTATCTTAAACACTCTCTAGCACGGAATAGTCAGAAGAGAAATGGAAGCAATAAAGAAAGACAAGAGAGCTGAGTTTAGAGAAACGGATACATTTAACAATGATCTAGATATTCTAAAGAAATCGCCCAAGCCAGAAAGAGATGTTCACTGACATAAACACCCAGATCCTGCATGCAGACACTGGAGATTGAGAAATATGTAAATATAAATGTATATGTAAATACTCACACACACACACACACACACATATATATATATATATATATATATATATATATATATATATATATATATATATCCAGGCAAAGAGAACAAACAGTTTAAAAATTCCAATTTCTTGGGTGTTTACTTTTTTATATAAAAGTGTTCAATACAATAAATATTGTAGTTTGTAGGTCATAATATTGTAGAGCATCATACAATTAAGTTTATTTTACTTAAAGATTAGATCGCTGTTGTGAAAATGTTTTAGATAACATAGAAATATCTGGGTTAATGTATTTGTATTTAAAGAAATTAAGTATATATATATATATATATATATATATATATATATATATATATTCACTAAATTAAGAAAATTTCAGGTAACTTATGTAATTAGCTGAGTCCAGTGTTTCGATCATTAGGATCAAATGTTTAATAAATATCTGAACAATAACGTTTCGATGAAAATCTCTCTGGCTTGCTAACCAGTTAGGGTACATTCTAATGTCATAATTTTTTTAAATATTTTAACATTGCGGATTTGATCGGCTGAAAATACGATAACTCTCTTACACCCAAAAAACAACTATCGCTTTTGAAAAGCTAACAAGTATTTTGAGGAGTAAACCAATAATAAAAGTTTTCGACCCCCAAAAAGAAAGAACGTTAACCACGGACGCAAGTGAAAAAGCGATTGCTGCTGTTATATTACAAAATAAACACGCAATCATGTTCATTTCAAGACGGTTAACGTCAGCAGAAACTAACTACCCGAATATTGAAAAACAAAGCGCTAGCAATTGTATGAATCAAGAAAATGGAACGAAACTTTTTGATAGGAATTTTTTTTACTAAAATTGGAACACAAACTATTAGAATTCATATTTAACCCAAAAAAAGAATTGCCAAACGTCACATCGTTAAGAATGTTAAGATAGGTTATAAAAATCATGGCATTTGATTTTCACATAGTGTACATAAAAAATACTATTCTTCAGGTAGACGCTTTATCAGGATTACAATTCAATAATGAAACTGGAGAAAAACAAGACAATACTTAAGATAAATTAATACACTGGATGGAAACGAACGTTCTTTCTCTCATTAGACTGAAAATAGAAACAAAGCAAAACACGATGTTAAGCAAAATAGTAGAGAGAATAAAATATAATATATGGAACAGTTGTTCAGTGGGAGAGTGACCATTTAGGGAAATGAAGTACAAACTGGCCATAGAAAATGGCATAATATGCAATGGAATAAAAGTAGCTCTACAAACACTGAGAAGAGACATATTAAAAGGGGTAAATGATGATGTACATTGTGGCATAACAGCAAGGCAATAAAGAATAAAGTTACAAGCCTGGTGGCCAGTTTATTCAAAAGAGAGAGAGAGGAATATATTAAGAGATACCTAAAATATGGGGGAAATAAAAACTTCGAGCAGAAATTTACTCATAGCTCAAGGAAGCAGAGATGATGCACATATCAAAGATACGGGTTTAATCTTAGTATTAGTGGATTCATATTCAGGATGGCCAGAATTTATCTGAGTAAAATACAAAAAAAATACCAGAATAAAGCAAATACTAAGAACTATATTCTCAAAGAATTAAGTACCTCAGAAAATAGTCAACGACCATGTACCCGAATTTTGCGATGAAAACACATGGGCGTAGTTAAAAAAAAAATTATATGCATCCCATGCAAGATACCACCATATAACCCGCAATTTAATGGCATTGCGGAAAGAGTAGTACAAACGGTTAAATAGGATTGAAAGGATTCTCACCAATTAATAAAAATATTCAAGCATATTTACGAAAAATGCTCCTCAGTTACAGACCCACTCCACATGCTGGTAAGAAACTACGCCATCAGATATTAATGAGAAGACAAAAAAGATTCCTCATAACTATGTCCTTTGCAATGAAAGAAAAGATATGGCATAGAAAGAATAAAGAGGCGAACAACCGAATTTCCTGATAAAAAAAAGAACACTACACCGCTATACGTAAAGAAAAAGGAACAATATATCCTGGCACATTCGGATCACTTCAAAAGCAGAAACAAGCTGGATTATGTGAAAATGAACGTCAGCAAGAAGAAAATAGCACATGCATATCAGTAAAGAGACTACAACTACCACGAAGCACAAATAAATGTGAAACATAACAGCTACAAAATATAGGGAAGTGTGAAGTGTCATACAAGTCTATAACCCTGAGCGAGGTGAGAAAAAGATGAAAAATTACTATATTGCATTGGATATTGTATCAACTATTTCTTGTTATTTATAAACCATAGCTGAGGGATAAGTAGTAGATTCAGATTTTTCCCAAATGTATTTGTGCGTGTGTGAATATAACACATCCAACTGAATTTTTAACTAGATGACAACTTGAAGCTGCAGAAATATAGTTCGGTAGAAGGATGTTCGTAATACCGGTCTACTGCGCATGTAAGCAGTGACAAAGATGTAGATGAAATTGAAACAAAGCGGTCTCTTATATTTAACTTAAGAAAAAATAGTTATAATTGGAAGGGTATACTAATGAGTTAAATTATTTTTGAAATTTTGGCATTAATAAATTATAAAAAAGGCAAGAGGAACTACACAAAACATCATATGAACGACGTAACATACTTGTGTAAATAAATTGCAGAACAGGGTTTAGGAGGTATAGGAAAAAGTTTACGAAGATGTACATAGGGCAGAGCAAATGCTGGAGGGATATCACCACCAAAGTTCTAAATGGATATGTCATATAGAAGAAGTAGAAGGCCTAAACATCAAACATATTAAAGCTCTCTGATAACATTTTCACCTGTCTCCAAGAGATCCTACTGTGGCAGCATCCAAAATTATTGTATAGATATTTAAAATGAAATCATTCTAATACTGCAGATTCAAACGCGATAGAAAAATATCATAAATATTCTTGTTTTACGCTCTGTTAAGTTTGAACTAAAATAATAAAACATGACACAATACCGTTTCTATTAAAAAAGGTATGTAAAATCCCAAAATTTAAAATATATTTATTTTCATTAAGATCAATTCATCTAAACTTATTTATAAATGGAACTTTGTATATGTGTGAATGTGTGTGTGTCTGTGTGTGTCCGTTACCTATAGACCCCGAAACGGCTGAACCGATTTGAAAATTTACACAGTTGTACTATTAGCGTCTGCGAGTGTTCCTAGCTAGGTTTTGAGTCGAGGTACCCTCCATAAATATCGAAAATCGATAATCGAAAAAATCTGATTATAGAAAGAGTGGTCCGATTTGAATCAAATTTGATACACTCACAGACAAAGACATAAGAAACGATATTCAGCAGTTTCAAGATTGTAGTTCTTACAATGGTGCAGAAAATCGATATATATATATATATATATATATATATATATATATATATATAAAGCAAGATGTTTCTGCGTGTCTGTTTATCTGCCTGTAAGTCTGTATTTTTTTCAGCACGTTTATTTTAGTTTTTGCTTCGGGTTTGGCTTTAAGTAGATTTAATTGTAGTTCTTAGTCTCAGCCATGATACCATTTACTCAGATGACTTATTTAACCTTCAAAATTCAGTTTACGACGAAAAGAATTTATTTGATATCGATACCAGGAAATCAAAATGTGACTTACATCCATTTTTTTCCTTTCAGTCTACGGTTTCGCTTTGACTGGAAACAATTATTGCTTTTTAGTCTTTCGTGCCAATGTCTAAAGAGTCTGAGATCCAGGACCATGGATTAGTTTTAAAGCTTTCATTACACTCGAGCAACGCCGGGCTCTACTGCTAGTACAAAATGTGTCAGAGAAATTAGCAACTTTTTAATGTAACCAGATATTATTTATTCTTCTGTAGCATTGGTTTTTACGTTATTGAAGCTTCAGATTAATCATGGTGAAGACAATTTTCATCTTCCATGAAAATCACAAGCAAAAATTTTTCTCTCCTGTCTGACAAGATATAAAATGACTGCCTAATGCTTCTTTTTGATAATTACCCATCTAATTGCTTTTTGAATTTTGCCTACATTTCGTAAACGTCTTGCAACTGTTACTTCATCTACATCAAGAGTTTTAACCAGTTGTAACATTGATTGAGTAGATATGTCATTCAAAAGAGCTTGCAATTCATCACTTGAAATTTTCTTGTAGTCGACCACTGCGTCGCCAGACCTAAAATTCTGCTCTACTCAACTCAAACTTCGTAAATTACCCACAAGAAGTAATGTCTGACTCAGAACAACGTCCATAGTTTTCATCAATCAATGTCATCTCTTCAAGAGCTGACTTTGTTCGAATTGCAAAAGAAACAACATGCAGTGTTGCATGTATACCAAGATCTTTAGTCATTTTGCTTCCTTCTTCTCAAATTAGTATAAGCAAAAGCTACATATACAACTGACAAAATCGGTTTAATTTTAGTTTTCCGTCAACGAAATCTTTTTTAAATGTTATCTCGACATATAGCACTCAATGTTGTATTTACTGAATTGATAACAGTCTGAGAAAAAGTTATTAATCAATGATTTTATTAATGATGCAACGCTAAAACTAGCTACAATTTTATAGGCCTCCAAAATGGCAGCGAATTTCGGCCGATAGTCTCACAGATGCGGTCATCCGAAATATTGCTTAGAATACCATTCAGAAAAATAGGCATCAATCGAAGTTATATTTAGAATCTTAAAGAGGAATGTGAAATGTCTGATGCACATAATGACAATATAATGGTTCAAATATGTTATATTCACAGAAACAAATAGAAAGAACAGAGACATAAATGATTTTGCTGAATTACTATGTCATATAATATCTTCACTATCAGATTTTTATCAGCTTTATTTTGTTTATCTTGCAGACGCAAAAAGCAGATAAAAAAGTTAACAACCAAAAATTCTTAATGAATAAATATATGTTTAAGTATGTTGAATTTTGCTTAAATACAAACAATAATAACTTGGCAAATTACAGGATTTTGAACAAACAAAACCAGTTCTGTATTACTGGGCTAATCTATAATCCACATCAGTTGGAAAATGTTAAAAATTGCCAAATGTCCACTGAGGCCACTGTGCAATGAGGATATATTCTTTGTTTTGAATTTGAATAGCATGGCTCAATGCAATTGTTCCCAACAGACGGTAACGATTTCTACTATTTGCAGAAAGTATTTTATATGAGAATGTGATTCGGCAACTACTTTAGGTGGAGATTTCCATTCACACTTTCTTAGTATTACGCCATTTGCGTTTTGAATAAATTAAGAAATGAATGTTGCTTTCAAAATTTAGCAAGCTTCATTATTGCGAACGATGTCAATGAATGAAATATTGCAGTAACTGTAATGAAGAAATTAACCGTTTCTGTACATAACCCATTTGATATTTAATGACCGAAGAATAAAAGTTAGTGGTTGAAATCTATAACATCTTCCTCTCAAAACATTTTCTCAAGTCCGCTGATTATTGTCAGTTTCCATAATTGACTACTTTCTGATTAATCTAATTTTTTCGAAGTAATATCATGAGTTACAATTTTGATTAAGTCATTATTTTATCTTCGACTTTCACGTGCTATTATTGTATATTTTGTTTCTGTTGAAAGCTCTTAGGTGATGTATTTTCTGTTACTTGGTTAAGTTTTTCTGTCTGATTTTACAACGCTGGTACCAATGTGTAAAGTATATCATAAAACAACTAGTAATGATTCGATATATAGTTGCCCTGTCTCCTCGACAATCACTGTGAAAAAATATTTGACGATTGGCATAATGTTTGCGGCCCATTGTCAAACTAAGATACGAATCTATATTTTATAGAGTTATAGACACTAGAAATCTACATAGCAGAAATGTTTAAATAGGTTTGGCAATCGGAAAATTAGACGTTACTATACCGGAAATATTTAACATTCACCGGACCTAACATTATTGTTAATAACGATTTCAGCTTATAATTATGTTTTCTTAAAGCAAGTTATTGTACTGAAATTAAATGTCTTAATAAAACCCATTTTCACTGCTCTTTCTAGTAAGGATGGAAGTTTTCGTCCTATTTATTTCAGCTACTGTAGAAAAGTCAGCATAAAAAGAAAGAAGATGATTATAATCATTATTTGTCTAAGTAATAGGCAAGTAATCAGGAAACACATTGTGAGAGGATTAGTAAAGAGTGTGTTAATTACATGTAACGAAATGTAACTGAATAACTCTAAACTTTACGTAATCATTAGCATGGAACAGGCTTGCCTTCCAGAGAATAAATCACTACGCCTGCTTGGCCTGACACTCTCAGCGGACCTCAAGTGGAATGACTACGTCGAATCCATTGCTAAATCCACAGCTATGAAAGTCGGCTCTCTGTGCAGGGCCCTGAAATTCTTTCCGCCTGAATCTATCCTGCAATTATATAAATCCACCATCTGCCCGTGTATTGAGTACTGCTGCCACGTCTGGTCGGGTGCTCCTGCTATTCTCCTCGGGGTTCTTGAAAAAACACAGCGAAGAATCTGTAATGTGATTGATACCGACTTGGCTGACCGCCTGCAGTATCTCTCTCCCCAGCGTGACGTGGCATCCCTGTGCCTCTTCTATAAATACTTTCATGGCTTCTGCTCTGACGAACTTAAATCACTGGTGCCCCCTAGATGTGAATTTGCACGAGATACTAGATTGGCACCTAGGTCCCACCCTTTTACAGTGAAACCGATGAAATGTAACCGCAATTTCTACTCCAACAGCTTCTTTCCTCGCACTTCCCGCCTGTGGAATTCCCTACCCCATGCTTGCTTCCCCGACGGTTACAACTTCCAGGAGTTTAAATGTAAGGTCAATAGACACCTCCTAACACACTAACTCACACCCACTCTCTCCAACTCTCTCCCTATGTACATCCTAAGTCGTCTATCACCCTCCTTCTGACATTTCCTATACCCAATCCCTCTATGTAAACCCTGCGCTATAGTGGCAGTGGAATGCCTTGCTTGGGGTGACACGATTAAAACAAAAATAATCTACTAAGATTTTTAGAATATTTCCGCATCTCTATGCTAAAAACTGAAATCCGACTTTATTGCAAGCATATGAAGAACTTCTGGCATATCTGAGCTGAATATGTCAATTCTGCATTTGCCAGCTTTGATAAGCGTCTGTACAAACTCATTGGTGACTGAATAATTGCCACTCAACCTTGCATGTCATCCAGACGAAGCTTCGCATGTACATCGCTTTTCGATCACTGTTTCGACGACAAAATGTTTTACGAGCACGATTCATTAGTTTAACATGTTCAGACCTTTAAAGGTAAGAATCACTATAACATGTACACTGGGACATATACCCACACTCTTTCGTATTCCATTAGTAAAAAAGAAGTTTGTTAATTAGAAAACAACACACAATTCACATTTGTTTCTGTTACTAGTGTACCGCTTAAAATTCATTATTTGCAGTACATCTTGGAGTGAAATCGTTAAAAGTCCAACTGAAACTTACGTCACCTTGGTTTCTTCTTGGATGAATGGCGGCATGGGGTTTCTCTCAAACGCCATTGATACCATATCAATCCACAATATTCTTCTTGCTTCATCTATGTCTCTTCAGCCGTTATAATCCAAAGGAATCAACTTCTACGGCTTTAATCCCAAACGGACGTCTATTTGTTCACTGATAGAGTAAAGCAATATGTAACCTCTGACAAGTTTCGTTTAAGTGATCAATGACGGCTTTGTAATGGCAATAGTAATTGTGATATTGATAGTTTCTTTATAAGAAAAAAAAATCGCTTCCACCTAATTTGTATTTAGTTTTATATTTGATTATAATATATTAAATATTTTTTCCTAAAACAATTTTGCAGTATCATGGTACCCTCAAGTTGACTGTTATTCTACTTTCCAATGCTGATCGTGTTTACTTTGCTAAACGTTGTTTAAATTACTGTGGAATATCAACATCATGATATTTTTTATTATTCTACCATCGATTTACATGGTTGGATTCTTCACCGACTGCTATAATCTATAAGATATAAACCAAATTCAGGTCTCCTGTTAACCTTTATTTGCTCTATATCTTCACAGTACGCACCACTTCAGTAGGTCTTTAACTTTAATAAAACATTAATCTGTAAAGCCTATCCCTCTTGGAGGTTCCTGGCCTTATATTTTGTGAATAATCATTAAAAATATTACAACAATTTAATGAAATCATTTTTGGTGTTTGCGAAGTTGTCATTAAGAGCGTTGTAAACCAAATTCAAATGAAGAAATAATAATTGCTATATCCTTTGATGGAATTTGGCATGAAAGATGTGTCATGCTTTTTTTTACCAAGAATATGCAGACATATCTTACTACATAGCGGCGCATCATACTGCTAAGTAAAAACGACTGAAATTACTTGAATTTTTGGATATTGCGCCAACCTGTTTAAAATGCATTGTTACGTACCTCTCATATTTATGCCCGTCTAAGGCTTTGGAATTCTTTCTTTTCTATATTTTAGATATTGTTTTTCGCCTTAGACACACATTCCAGTTGTTGAGGACATTATATATATATTCCTGAATATTGTCCTTGCTATATAAAAATATATTTCAGATAGATAGATAAATAGATAGATAGATAGATAACGAACGAACCGAAACAGATAGATAGATAGATAGATAGATAGATAGATAGATAGATAGATAGATAGATAGATAGATTCTATGCTAATCGATAGTTATATTTTGGTTTCATCTTCTAATATATACCTTGTGATGTCTGCTATGTCAACAAGATAAAAATCTAAATATTGCCTCGGCTTATTTCATGGATAAACTTTGATGGTGTCGTGATATGTTTGACCTTGTATTCGCAAACAGTAGATAACTCTACCATAAGATGCAAGTAGGTTTGATCCAAATGGCATAAACGAGAATTCGTTATTATAAATGCAGATATTGTCTAGGGAATTAACGTATTCGTCAGTATTTTTAAGAAACGCACGAAGGCCTTGTGGGCACGGTTACAGTAATGGAATGAACAATTTTACATTTTGGCAACAATTGTATGATTCACCTCTGCAACGAAATCCTCTGAAGTGAGGACATGTTAAATTTTTACCTAAATCGGTTATTCATACTATTTTCAACGAATTTCTATATTTTTCAACTCTTATATTCTAGATGGTATCCTTTTTTTCTCATTCATGTATTTTCTTCTCTTTTTATCAGTTTATCTTATTTACTCCTGGGTATCATTTCTCTCTTCTTCATTTGCTCTAAAATGACTTTGTTTAATACTCTCCCTCATCTTCTATTTTGGAATCTTTTTCTCTTCAGATAATCATTTCTTGCATCACTTAAATCGTTCTCTCGGTGATTCTCTACGCTATTCGTTAGTGACAGTATGCTATATAAAATTATTATTATTTGGTTATAGAAAATTATTATTATCTTTATGTTATAGAACATTATTAAGAATATAATAAGGGTCCTATATATCACCAGATGCTAGTTTGTTTGAAATATTTAACTTTCGAAAAATAAACAGAAAAATAAACAGTTTTATTGTATCTCCACACATACAAGGATTTTTTATTTTATTTTTATCTCGGCGCTAATTTAATACATGTAGAACATGTTTACTTTATATCTATCTCCCTCTCTATTGCTGTTTCTCTCTCTCTTTCTTTCTATCTCTCTCTCTCTCCCTCTCTCTGTCTCTCCCTGTCCCTTTGTACTATTTTATTACGTTAAGAAACGCACTTTTCATGTTGTTTGTTATCACTCAATAAGAAGCTGCAAAAAACCCAAAACACATGTATATTCATTGTTTGAAAAAATGTATTACATATAAGAAAATAATTAATGCTCATTTAGTGTCACATTATCAGAATAAAATGAAATTTTGATTATATTTAAAATTTGACGAGTATTGCAGATGTAGAAAAACAGCTTCGAATAGAGTCCTACCTTCTGTTTCTTTCTTTCTTTCTTTCCTTTTTTTGTTTAATTTCATATATAGCTGTTATAAAAACGAACAGGTCAATATGAAAATTACAAATTGTAGATATTAAATTTAAACAAGTGCAACAATATCCTTATGCAGAAAAAAGACGTATAGTGCTACATGGAAATCAAATGATGCATTGTTGATAGCGAAAGATGACTTCCAGATGCTAAAAGAACTATTAAGAAATAAAAGCCTTTCTTTACAAACAATAGTAAGATTTTTTTCTGTTACTAGTGTAGCGTTTTAAATTCATTATTTGCAGTATTTCTTGGAGTGAAATCGTTAAACGTCCAACTGGAACTTACGCCATCTTGGTTTCTTCTTGGGTGAATGGCGGCATGAGGCTTCTCTAAATCCCCATTGATACCATATCAATCCACAATATTCTTCTAGCTTTATCTATGTCTCTTCAGCCGTTATAATCCAAAGAAATCAACTTTTACGGCTATACGAGCGTGGTAACTTTAATCCCAACAGACGTCTATTTGTTCACTGATAGAGTAAAGCAATATGCAACCTATGACAAGTTTCGTTTAAGTGATTAATGACGGTTTTGTAATGGCAATAGTAATTGTGATATTGACCGTTTCCTTATATGAATAAAGTTGGTTTCCACTAAATATGACTTCCAGATGCTGAAAGAAGTATTATGAAATAGGAATATTTCATTAGAAACAATGGCAAGAGTACTGAATGTTTTGTTAAATCGGTCCTCCTATACCGTTGTAAATACTAAACAATATGCTTACAGATAAAGAGCAACAGAAATGTATCTGTACAGTAGGATGCTTAGAATAACTTGTACCAATCATATGAGTAAATTAAAAGTATTAGGACATTCATAATTAACATCATGAGGAAACACTTGAAATTATCAGGACACATAAAGAGAAAGATGAGCTTGAAAAATACCACAGGATAGATTTGAAGGCAAGACTGACAGAGAAGAACAACGTATAACCTACCTAGCCAACTTGGGTAAATAGATTGTAGGACAGTGTTTAGAAGATATTGTTTATTCAGAACTACAAAAGTCAGGGCATTTTGAGAGTCACGATCGCCATGGTCCGTATGAAAGAAGTAATACATAAACTGGGGTATAATATTTTAGGTAGATTCATTATCTTATAAATACATATACATTGATCTGTGCAAGAACGTTATATCGGAAAAGATCCATTTGGAATTCCTATACTCAAATTCAATTAATGATTTTTGTATTATTAGTCATTTTTACGTTCAGATGTTTTGTTCTGTTTTCTTTTTTAATAGTAATAGTAAATATTAGCGTACCTATAAACAAAATGTTCTTTAGAAAATGTAACCAGTAAAAAGTTTCTAGAATAACACTTAGTGCATATCGTTTGGATCGAAAAAAGTATTAATTTTTGCAAATGACAGTTATGGTAATGAAAAATATAACAAAAGACAAAACAAAACAAAGTATAGCCAGAACGTGGACTGGATTAGTAATCTTCACGTAAATAAGGGAACCTTTATTCAAATGTGTATGTATGTTTTAAAAGAAAAAGATTGGTTGTCTTTCGTAAGATTATTATTGTCCAACGCAATAATAAACAAACGATGTGCATGAATGACGGATTAAAATAACATTAACATTTTGTTTCCAATATATTGAACACTGAATTTGCATTGGTCTATAAGAATATATAAATTAGCTATGGTCGACACATAATATTCAACTAAAGAATTATGAACGTCTGCTGTCTTACAGATATATGTCGCCCAGTTTTTTACGACAAATGAAAAAATATAAAGTAACATACAATGGCACGTTTCTATTCATTTCATGAGTTCTCTAATGAGATATTCATTCAGTTGTGACAACAGAAAACGTACAACAGCTGCATTTTCATTGCGATCCACTGCTGACCTTAGTAAATAGCACCAGCTGCAGAGGTATTATGACAAAAAATAACACGTGTTTGATATGGAATTTGCGGTGAAATTATCCGGAAAAAGTTAATAATTTTCTGTTGATATACAGCAACTATGGTCAAACATATTCGGCAAACAAGCTGCTCTTTCGACAAACACAAATATGAACCCTCCCTTTATAAACACTATCATACATTTGTTGTATTGTAAAATGACGTCGTATATAAGCGTGAATATTATGTGAAGACATTAGAAACACTAACAGGCCTATGATGTCTGCTTCCTTATGAGTATGGCCGTGGCAATACAGGGAGCCCTTAAAGTTTGATTTCATAGGAAACCTCATTAACTATATTTTTTACATCCACGAATTAAACATTTTTTTTAACTGAAGAAAGAATTCTTTTTTTCTGGGTTATTTAAAGAAGGTTTACACAATGAAAATTACGGATGCAACACATTTACGCGAAAGAATAAAGAGTGAATGTGCACAAATTTACTGATTTATAGAGTTATTTCATCAGGTTCACGTGAATCATGCAAAGCGTATCAGACTCTACGTCAAAACTGAAGAAGTTATTTCTTTACATTCTATTTCAATAAAATGCTTTTGAAAATTAAATTTCTTGAGAATATGTTTTTCCCTACGTGTTCAAATTTTAGAGACACTTTGTATATCATATACGACATAGTTTTGCTTTTAAATAAATATAGCTTTTTGAAGCTAGACCAGCTATTAAAACTTCTGAAAAAAACTTCATAGTTCGCTATTATATTTTCATTTCTAGCCAGCTATTTAATACACAAAATGATCTGACAATATCAAGCAATTGCAGTGCAGGATATTTTTAGAATAAATGTAGACATTGCACTTTCACCCTTGTGCAAATTGATTGAAATGTTTGCTTTGGTTTCATTTCTTTTAACATGAGGTCAGTTTTAGAATCACTGAAGTGAAGGGTTTAATAGATTTCTATTTTATCCTCAGACTGTGTTGTTTTCAGTGGTTTCAGTATTATAAATCTATTTTCAGGCTGTTTTTCGAGTGTGTTGTTTAACTTGAATACTATTCTGCCATTTTTTATTGCATCAGATTTTATCAAGCCCAGACATAAATGTCTCGGCTGTCGATTTTTGTCGTATGGCCATTGTCTGCAATGAACACTAATCCAAAGAAGCATACTAAATTTATAACTCTGCTTAAACACACGGGCAAGACTTACAGAGAGAAGGCGGATATTTTTGTTGACAACCTTTCAACTGTCAGTCGTGTCATCAAAACGAAGAAACAAGTTGGATCCATCAGTTTAAAACCTAAAGGAACATGGAATAAGAAAACAACACCAAGAAACGACGTATACGGGATCAAGGAAAGTGTGAAAGATCCTAGAAGATTTTATTTGTTTTGTTTCAATTAATTTTCACTAGGGTGTAGTTTATTCCACTGTCTAAGAAAAAGCCGCATTTGCTCTGAAAAGAAGAACCATGGATGCTGTCAAGGTGTTATATTACAATATTTCTTCATTTAGTTGAATAACTTAACGAGGGTTAAGAAGCCCAAACATACCCTGTTGATCTTACAAGGCTTCTGAACAACAACCCAAGTATTTCTAGATCTCTTTACCTGTTCTAGCCGGCGGTTAATAGCACGCAATGATTCCTCAGTCTTTTAGCATATTTTGTTTTTAGTCCTGCTGTGTGACGAGCTACCATCCTTACAAGATAAGCCTGATAGAAGAACCAGTTAATCGCTAAAAACATTTACAATAAGTCAAGAAGTACTGGGTTACATACATGTAGCACTCACAGAATAGGCTGGCATATATATATATATATATATATATATATATATATATATGTATATATGCCAGCCTATTCTATCCATTTTGTTGAGCTCACTTCTCAGTTAAACAACACTTCCTATTTCTTCCGTTGCCTTCCTTCCCCTTTGTAATGCTAGACAAAGTCAAATTTTAAATTTTTCATTTACAACTCAATGTAAAAGTAATGTTATACAAAATCTAAAAATAGACATTGATTGCTATCTAGTTTTTTGTGACGTGAATGTTTGAACTTCCGCCGGTAAAATCTTAATTTTTTTATTTAATTATTTTATTTTATTTTGAATATTTATAGTTGCCAATGAGATGTGAAATCTCTTTTACGGATTTTATGTTGAAATGTTCATTCAACGGTTTTGAACTTCGAAATTTATATTTTATATATATATATATCCATAACTTACTCGATGTAAATAGCAATATCATTCATATTTCAGTTAGAGATAAAGTAAATTCACTTCTTAGATCTTTGGGGGCTTCAAAGTTATCTTGAGATTTAGGTTTCAAAACATAAAATTTCATGCCCGTTTCCAAAAGTTTTGCAGTTTGGATCTTTTCTAGAGGTGTGACATTTCAAAGCCTAACTCTTTCCAGAGTTTTAGAAACTTCAATATTTTATCGAGCTTTGAATTTTAACAATTTCCTGCTTATTTTCAAAGATCACATATTTAGATCTCATGACAAAATTAAACAACTACCAACTAAAAATATATTTATATACCGAAATATTTCTAACATTTCTGTCCTAGATATGACGATGTACATATATATATATATATATATATATAGATAGAGAGAGAGAGAGAGAGAGAGAGAATGTGCAAGAGTGAAAGAGAAAGAGAGGGAGAGAGAATGTGTGTGTGTGTGTGTGCTTGATATCTTGAGAGGATAGTTCTTTTCAAAACTCAAAAATTACATTCCATTTAAAACATGAGGATAAAATAACATCAGAAAAATAACAACATTGAAAATGGCGAGTGAAATGGTTGTAAGTTCTTGGAAAGTAAAAGACAAATATGGAAAATTGTTATATTTCTTGCCTCTACCAAAAACAAAACATGAAAAATTATAGGAAAAGTCAATCAAAAATTAATAAACTCTTCTTTTTGTTTTCACAGATAACATATTCAAAATAAAAAATTGCTGCCTGTAGATATATTTGAACATGGTTTTTGATTCTACAAAATTTTACAATAGCAATGAATAAGCGTAATTTAAAAGGCATTTTAATGCAAATAACAACCGGTTTCATGAGTCTTATCAAGTTTACTCCTGGGAATTAAAAAAATAGACGTGTAAAATAAATATAGGATGATTAATGGTGAAAAAGTATGCGCGATAAACTAAAGCCATGTAACATTAAATCCTAGAAAACCATCCCTCTGTTTATAGAGAAAAGGTCGCGGAATCTGATATATGAGGACTCCAAAACATTTAAGTGATATGAAGAGAGGGACCTTGATGAGATAAAAAACAGGTTCACACTAAATCCAGAGACAAAATTCCTGCTATTTATAATATTCTGTGAAATAGCCGACCCGGTGATGTTAACTAGTTGGCCATTGCTAGCAGCCAGACTCAAAATCCTAGGAGATAAGTGCTGATTTATTTCCAAATCTAAGATTTGAGACATTCTCACATTCGTTTTTATAAATTACGGAATTAACATGATGAGAGGGGAGAACATCCTTACGAATGGAAGAAAGAATTAGTCGATTACTAAATATTACTCGAACATTAGCCGAAATATAACACGCATTATTTAGTCTTTTAAATGACGCTTATTCCTTGCTCTTTTTTCTCTCTTTCTCTCTCTCTCTCTCTTTACACACACACGCACACACACACAAATGTATATATATATATATATATATATATATATATATATATATATATACTCAAAGGAAAACTTAACACATCGTCGAAAGTGGTCATAAATTACAATACATTTTCATCAGTCTATATTTTATTCATTTCATTCGGTATAAATATTTTCACAGAGTAAAATTAAGTTTTAAATGAAATGAAAATCAAGTAAAATAATCCAGAATAGAAATTTTTATCCTTATCTCGGTGAAGAATCATCTAGGTGTGGGGAGAAAATGATCATTAGCCGTAAGGTGTGACCATAAAACCATTGCACGCCACATGAATACGTATACATTTATATTTCTGTATGTGAACATACTACGCATAAACATAGATCCATATATACATATTTTAATACTTACACATATGTACATAAAATGCATTTATGCGTGCACCTATACATACACACATGTATACATCCATCCATATCTAAATAAAAATATTGTGTTCTCACACTGACATATATAGTTAAGAAGACCAGACCTATACGCCTTTATGAATACTGGGAAAACACATCCTTGTCTTACGCCCCTTTCTACTTTTGCATACTTGCTGAGTTCAATTCCTACCCGTAGACAAGCGGTTTCCTGCCAGTATAGATTTTTGATTATCTTAACGTCTTTTATGAAAATGTCCAGATTCTAGAGTATTTCTATCAAGTCTTTAAGTTCTACTTTGTTGAACGTCTTTGCGTATCTATAAAACACAGATAAAGGTCCTTCATCATCTGCGCTGCTTGTTCAGATAGCACTCTGAGCATGAATATTTCATACCTCGTTCCGGTATCTTCAATGAAGTCACATTGTTCTTGTCTTATCTCTGGGATGATTCTGCTGCGCACTCTGTTCATCAGAATCCGGATAACGAGTTTGTTATGTGGCTTATTAAAGTGATTGTTCGATGGAGTTCACATTTCTTTCCACCTGGCTTCATAGATAGATCATATGATTGATTTGCTTAGGTCCTCTGGTATATTGCCGCTGCTGTAGATTTCGTTTATTATTTCTGTTAGTCTGTCTACGCTAACGTTTTCTAGGAACATCAACGTCTCTATTACAATCACGTCTTGTCCTGCTGCTTTGTTTCTCTTGAATTTGGCCACTGCCGATTCCACTTCGGTTTTGAATATTTCTGGTCCATCGATAATTTTGTGCATTTTTGGTTGCTTTTCTTGTCATCGAATGGATCTCCGATATACTTGTCACATCTTTGAAGTACTTGTTAGTTTTTCTAATATTATTGTGCCATCCTTTGCTTTTATACATCCTGTTGCTGAGCGTGTCTTTTGCCCTATCAGTTACTTAATTTTTTTATGCATTTCTTCTTTATTTGTTTTGCTCAGTCTCTCTACCTAGGCGCATTTGTTGTGGTGTCATCTTTCTTTAGCATGTCTGGATTTGCTATACTGAAAATTGGCAATATCACCAAATCTCATCCAACAAAACTCATATAAGGTAGAGGGTCACAGTCAAATATGATGTATGACAATTATGAAAGAGAATCTGTTTATAAACGGAAGATTAAGTGGGTAAGAGATATATGACGATTGACGTTGATATCATGAAGATATCGAGAGCGTAGTTTTAGAGGAAGTATCTACGCGGAAGCCTGTTCTATAAACAACCTATTCATTTGAAACAATTAATGGGGACTGTATTCTTGAAGATCGTTCATACAGGAAATGTGGATTATTCGAAATCTGAAAGTAGCAATGTTTGAGCTAGATGTAATTGTTTGTCCTGTTAAAACTAAAGAATGGAACGCATCTGAACACTGCCATAAAAATAGCAAAAATGTTGTGACAGGATTCCAAAGTTATGTGTGGATATTCTTTATATATTATCTCCCATTGCCCAGAAGACTACGTAACCAATCGTGAATATTTTTGTCTCGATATGGCAATAATGCTGAATGTTGTGACTAATTAGATTCATGTAAGGATAAAGCATGAAGAAGGAGATACATGGGACATATGAGGAAAGAGGACTTGAAGAATCTGATACTCACAGGTCAAAATGAGAGAACGAGAGACAGGGGAAAGTAACGTCTAACGTAATTTATGGGCTTTAGCAAATGGATGGCAGAGTGAGGTTTGAAAGAGGTAACAGAACAAAGCATGTTAAGATCTACAAGATGAAGGAAAAACTTGAAGCAACTGAAAAGTGATTTTACAGAAGGATGCTACGAATATCATAAATTGAGCATGTGAGCAATGATGAGGTCTTAGAAATGATGGAAACAAAAAGGAAATTAATACATCAGGAAGAGTCCGCTGAAGTTCCTGGGACGTTCGACTCGAAAAATTTGTTATTTTATTAGGTTCAGTCATAAAAAATTCCTGTAATAAAGAATGTATTAACCTAATAAGTTATAAATGATACTCAATAAAATTATAATACTGACACAACATTTTTTGGTTGGCATGGACAGAGTTAAAATATTTGTCTTTAAGACAGGAGAAGGCAGCATACAGCATGATCAGTCTTATCACAGCGATACATTACAAAATACCTTTCAAAAATAATTATGTATGAGTTCATTTTTACTTTGTGTCTCTCAAAATGTTATATAATACGGGGGCATAGATATTCATTCAGTCAGTTAAGTGCCATATATGATACACGCTTTGGGCGATCATGTCTCGAAAGAGACATGGCTTACTGGGCAGCATTTTATCCCGCAGTAAGTTGCCATTGCTTTCCGTAGTAGACTTGTTGACAGCCAAGGCTATAGAATCCGATATGTTTTATTATTTGACCCATAACTGGAGGGAAGTTAGGGATTAATATCTTTCCCAAGGATATTTGTGCGTAAGTGAATGCAAGAAATTCAACTAGAATGCAAACTAGGCTCCCCGATTTGTCGTTCCGAGCAGATATCCACTGCGCCACTACACACAGATATTGGGCATTCATTTTTGTTTTTCCTTAGGCTTTAGGTCTTACGCCTTATCTTATTCATGTCAATGCAAACGCGTGGAAATGAGTAATGATCTCCTAGAAATTATGGTTATCTAATGATTAATTTTTTCTGCGACGGGTGGCTAGATATCACTAAATTGCTAGATAGATTAAACAGCCGAAGGGAAAAGGTGTAAGTTAGGCTATTTTTTAAAAAGGTAAACCTTTTTGTGTTGTACGATGAAAGCTGTATCTTACCTGTTAGCTTCAGTGACGATTTTTTTTTATTTAGTATTATTTTATTTAAAATGTCTGTGAAATACGATCACCATAACTTCTGGTTCAGTAAGTTTTGCCCAAGATTTCAGAAAGCATGCTGATTTCAACTTGATATCACGAAGCCAGTGGTATTGCCAGAAAGAGACTATCTTAAGAATGCACATTTGTAATTAACCTATTTTTCGAAATATGAGAGCTAACAAACAGCCTCCCCGAAAACAAGAATTGACAAAATTCCAGAAAGCACCCTAGAAAAATAATTTTTAAAAGCAAACATAGAACTAAAATAAAGATACTATTATAAATCAAACATAATTAACGTTTAAATAAGATTGCTTCACAAAATTTTTATACGAACAGTAAATTCTGTTGTAATGGGAACAATGTCACACAAAAAATACTACTTCACCTATGAGATCACCACATCTATTTTTTTGTGTGTAGTGTCCTATCACACTTGGAATATGCATTACATTCTAAAATATTTTACCTTTATAGTTCTAATCAATGTGTGAATACTTACTATCACATGAACTTTTCATCTCAGGTAAAATAGCTATATTTAGCTGCAAGGCCTATTCCTAGTATTTCTTTTCTCACATTTGTTGCCTATGAAACTTTATTACAGTTTTTTTACTTTTCTGTCGCCTACATTCTTTAAAATTTTAAATGCAATATCTCTATCTTCCTGAATCCTGGCCGTTCATAATATTTTTCCTCACTAAGAGTACTGTATTGATATGTAACGTCTGTTCTTCAATATGGCAGTGAATGCTGACAAATGCTCACCAAAGATGAAGGGGAAATTTGTAGCAACCGAAATGTGATTCTACGGAAGGATGCTGAAGAAACTATGAACTTAACATGTGAGCAATGACACGGTTTGGGAGAGGATAGAAACAAAAAAGAAACAAACCTAATATCATGAAAATGCAGCTGAGGTTCCTGGGACGTATGAGGAAAGAGGACTTGAAGAATCTGATACTCACAGGTCAAACAGGGAGAACGAGAGACAGGGGAAAGTAACGTCTAACGTAATTTATGGGCTTTAGCAAATGGATGGCAGAGTGGGGTTTGAAAGAGGTAACAGAACAAAGCATGTTAAGATCTACAGGGATGAAGGAAAAACTTGAAGCAACTGAAATGTGATTTTACAGAAGGATGCTGCGAATATCATGAATCGAGCATGTGAGCAATGATGAGGTCTTAGAAATGATGGAAACAAAAAGAAAATTAATACATCAGGAAGTTCCTGGGATATGCAAAGAGGAAGGAGGGCTTGAAGAGCCTGATACTAACAGGCCAGATAGAGTGCAAAAGAGACAGGGGAAAGCAATGGATTACATATTTGAAGGACCTAATCAGGTGGATGACGGAACGAGCATTGCATGGAGTAACAGAAGAAGACGTGCTAAGAGCCACCAAAGAGAGGGAGACTTGGAAAGCCATGATCGATTACGTCCTGAAGGGACAGAGCACATAGAAGAAGAAGAAGAAGAAGAAGAAGAAGAAGAAGAAGAAGAAGAAGAGATAGGGAGATGTGGAAGTCCATAATAACCTACGTCCTGAATAGATCCTCATTAAATTGGCTAATAGATTGATATCTAGGTCTAACTTTTTAGTCAAAGTAATTAAATGTAACCTCTTCTTCTACTAAAATATGTTCTCTTGCACTTCACGTTTGTGGAAATTTTTACTGTTTGCTTCCATCTTTGATAGCTAATATATTAAAAAGTTTAAATGCAACGTCAATTGCCCTCTTCTGTCTTGATTTCTGTCTGTTTTTTCCACATTCTTTTACCTTGTTTTTCTCTCACTGTAACTCCTTGCCTAACAGTGTCAATTTTGTCTTGCTTGGATGGGAATGATTATAATATATATATATATATATATATATATGAATTATTTTGAAACTTATTTTTACCGATACTCGTATTTAAGTAGATATTCTGTTTTTAATTAAACAGTTTTCTTTATTTTATATCTACCGGCCTGTTTATTTTACGATAAATGTTTATTAGGAAAATGTGTGCTATCCAGCAGCATTCGAACCTGCGACCACTATTTACATAGAGGAAGCTACCATTTAATCTGGTACTCTCTTAACCACTCGACCATGAATAGCCTCTTGATCAGACGAGGTTTTTATCATGCTTATATAACACAATTTTCGATCTACCGTAAACAAACCATATCTGCTCTGAAATGTATCGTAATGTCAAGAAATGTAAACATGTTACGGAAATTAACGAATTTTAACGAAACTTGGTTATAAGCAACTGACAATTTGTAATGAATTATTTTGAACATTATTTTTACCGATACTCGTATTTAAGTAGATATTCTGTTTTTAATTAAACAGTATTTTATATTTTATATCTACCGGCCTGATTATTTTACGATAAATTTTGATTACGAAAATGTGTGCTATCCAACAGGATTCGAATATATAATAATATATAAAATATAAAATACTGTTTAATTAAAAACTGAATATCTATTTAATACCATTATCGGTAAAAATAATGTTCAACATAATTCATTACAAATTGTCGGTTGCTTATAACCGAGTTTCGTTAAAATTCGTTAATTTCCGTAACATGTTTATATATATATATATCCTAAAGCTTTCTGATTTCTCTTGATTCTGTTGCATTTATTGTAGAGCTCTCATTATAGGCTATCTCTTTTGTTAATTATCATAACTTCTATGTTACAACTTATGGTTAGTACTTTCTTCTTTATTTCCTTTATGACTTGTCTAGGAATTTCTGCACTTTCTGTGTCTGCCTTCATCACCGTTGCATGTATGTATCTTAAGCTGTGAAAAATCTTTCTATAAGAATGAATCCTGGTAAATGTTTAGTACTCATAATATGACCTGTGTGTTTAGACTAGATAAATCCAGTATAAGTGTTTAAACCTATTATTATGTATTTGCGCAATTCATTTTTTTATCCATATGCAGGATGTCTGTTCCCAGTATTTTAGATTATCTTTAAAATATTTCTCTCGATTCTATATTTAATAATCAATTAAAAAACGTCTAAGAAGCAATTATTCTTTTGATAGATAAATAAATTTAGAGTTTGGTTTCAATGCAGAAAGTTTTGAATATGCGTGCCTGCGCATAGGCTGAGAATATCATTACAGTAAAATGGTTATGATGTCCGTTCTGTACTAAAAAATAAGAGTAAGTTATCTAAATTGATATTTCCCTACTCTAGCAACAATAATGCTGTAATTTTGTTGTCCCATATCTTTTAACGGCTGATAATTTCAAGTAAAGAAGAAGGCCTAAAAGTTAGCAGCAAGCAATTAACAATCACGTGTTATTGCTAAACTCGTTTTGTTTTCAAATCTCTCATCTCAGCGCTCATTAAATGTTCTGTAATATAATGCCTTTTCAATTAGAGAAGACAGTTTGTTTTTTGTTTTGTTTTTGTTTTTTTTTTCGGCGTTCGGAAAGTTTAGTTGTCAGTGGATTTCTTTTTCATTGTTTTATTCATTTTATTTCTGATTGTTGGGTATTTTAATTATGTTTCGGATAGAAGGGCTCAAGGGGAAAACGGGAATGTTATATAATTATTGTTTTCATCTCGATTACATTTATATTTGTAATAGATTTGTGATTAAAAAAAATTACCTTGTAGAATGCACCGAATGACATGTTCATATTTATTAATACTTGTTGTAATTTTTTTGTTATTTTATTTATATTACGAAATTGGCTAAATGCAAGAATGCATTCACCAGAACACACATAGAGTGATGGAAGGATGTACTAAAATTTGAGGTGACGCGCAGAAAATCGCAGGTGTTTGTATTCCATTCGAGATCGAGACAAATACACTTTGTAATGTTTTGCAAAAGCTTATATTTTGTAACATGGCTGCCTATGAAACAAAACACACAAGAACACACAGGCACACACCCAGAGGCAGTTACAAGCCGCACACACAAACAACACAGTCAGTCTCATACACACACAGAGAAATAACTTTCTCACTTTAAACCTTGTTTTTAGAGAATTCCATTATTTGAGTAGAATCTCCGTTTATTTTTAAACCGTGTGTTTATTTATTTCTTTTCTGTCTCTCTGGAAAAAATATATAATATAAAGTAAAATCTGTCGACTTGCTAAAAAAGATTCATTACTCCATAAGTAATGAACAAAAAATATAACTAAATTCGTAAACACCTTAGATGTAACCTTTGTCCTGAACGATGTTCTGTACATACCATACACTAATCAAGTGACCTCCATAGATTCATTTTGTATCTACTTATACAAAATGAATCTATGGAGGTCACTTGATTCTGTATTGCTGTATTTGTTATAGAGTGAATCGTAATTCTATTAATATGAAAGATTTTGACAACTCCAAATTTAATTACAGTAATGCTTTAGAAAATCTAATCTCAACACTATTTTAGAATATTTTGTTTTTAACAAATTATTTGGTTTAACGCACCCTTCAGCCTTAATGTCCAAACAAACATTGGAATATTTTTCCTAAATTTAACTCACAAACGTTACTACTATTCGCCAAACACAAAAACCAGCTTTCAACAAAAACAATGTTAAAGTTAGTTATAGTTGCGTTAAGAACATAGATAAATATATTTCTAAACATAATATTATATCAATTAAATACTAGGCGCACCTAAATAATATCTGTTGTCAAGAACAGTGTTCCTTTTAAAAATAATTGCAATTGCGGGAAAAAAACGCCCTGCCTAGTAAATGACCAGTGAATTTTCAAATGAATTATTTATAGAGTTCGTATCCATTAGGATGATGATAATTTCAAATTCTATTTCAGTGCAATTGCTAACATTTGGAAATATCGTTTGAGTAAGTACATGTCTTTAACCAACAGTAGATACAACAAAATACTGCATTAAATATATATTATTGAAAATTAAAAATCAACAATAAGAACCAAACTATTACCTGGAATATTGTCGCTAAAGATAATTTCTTTAATGGAAAACATATGTAACTTACGTCTTTTAGAAAAAGATTGTAGCTTCTATGAAATAAATAACCCTAATCTACTGAACAATAAAGTGAATTGATGACAACAGGTTTCCATAAAAGTTCTTACTTAAATTCTTAGATCCTGATTGATACAAATTTTTCTATTCGTTTGATTCTTTCTTCTTTATTTGTGCATTTCGCAATTTTTCCTTGTTTCTTTTCCCTGCAAATATTATTATTAATAACTACAAATTTGGTCTCTTTGATTTCATCACCCAGCATATTAATAATATGTTTTTAAATTTTAATTATTTTTATTTAATATTCTAATATTACTACCCTGACATTTTAAGCGTTAACTCCCACGAACAAGTTTGAACTTAAATACAAATATCTAAAACAGTAGGTTCTTAATATGCATATGATGTTTACATTGCCATCAATTTATTTACTAATATATATATATATATATATATATATATATATATATATATATATATATGGAATTATTATTAATATATATATATATATATTCTAAAGTATTACTGTAATTAATTTTGGAGTTGTCAAAATCTTCCATGTATATATCCGAGTGAATACAGAACGAAGAAAGAATTCTTACAACGTCCAAAACATTAATTTAAAACAGAGCTCGATATATAATATATAGAGCTGTGAATATTTATTAGAAAATATTTTTTAGAACATGTACATAATTTTTCAATATATCCACAACAAAGGTACATTTGTTTTGACATTGAAACTTCAATGTCTCATCAGGCGGTATGTAAAGGAATAGAAAGACTTTTTCTTATATTTGGTCAGTTGTGTTTGGGTGTTGGTAGGGGTTAGTGATAGGGGAACAAGTCTGTGACCGTTGGAATTTTGGAGAAAGTGAAGTTAAAATGGTTGATTAATGAGAGTTCTTTGATTTCTAGACAGATTTAACCTTTGTCGTTATAATGTAAGTTTTATTATCCTCTAACCAGTCTATATCATTCGGATTTCTTAGAGGAGCCAGTAGGGAGTGGAGCCGAATATTTTTGTATTTATAATTGCTGTAAATTTGTATATTTAATATTAACTTTGGATTTAGGAAATATATCCTTCCTATTATTTTTTTAATTTTTAATTATTAATTAGATCTCAGTTTCGAAACCGTTTTTTCTATTAAATTTTTAATTTAAAATTTCTATTCTTATACTTAGTTACTTGCGTGTGTAATGTTGACGGGGGTTAGTGATAAGGGAACAAGTACTGCTGGTTGACCTTTAGAATGTTAAGGAGGGTGGTATGGGTGTGGGTAGAGAGTGTGTTTGAATATGTTTGATTAATGAGTGTTTTTGAATTCTAGACAGATTCACCATTAATAGCTAGAGTGTAAGTTTTATTTATATATATAAGTCGACTTTCTAAATCCAAAATTATGATTACATTTGTAACATACAACGTGTGTTAGCACGTGCAATACCCTGTCTTCATCAGCCGCCGACCAGGGGTGATGTCACGGTTTCAGTGGCTATGGCGGGACCGCCACCCCTCGTACCACCAGCAGTGCTTGCCACCAGACAGCGTATGAAGATAAACTTGTTGATTGTCCCTCTTGTATATTCTCATAAGGACGTAAATAAAACGATCGTTCCTCTTTGCAGTTTGTATCGACAATGAAATGTCCTGAACGCGTTTGCCGTTATTAACGCGCTCGTAAAGGAAGAAGAAAAAAAAACGTTGTAGATGGTCACACAAATATCTCATTTGCGCATATTAGATCGTGATGATGCGCGAATTTTGTTCGCTTGTAGTTTCGATCTCGACCAAATCCAACTTGACACGTTCTGTACCGTTGTTTGAATAAGGTGTGAAGCGCTTTTTAAACCACGGCCAGTGATGCCTATTTTAGAAAGGAAAGAAATAACTGAATGTTCCAGAAAACCGCGACACCCAACTTCAATAGTCATCACGTTACACCTCCAACCATTGTCCACACATTCGGCACGCAGTAACTCGTATCGGTTTTTCTTTAGTTCGTGCGCTTCTATCCTATTCTCTTCCCAAGGGACTGTTAAATCTATTAGGAAGACAGTCTATTTTGAGTCTGACCACAATACGATGTCGGGGCGCTTGTTCGTCTGTGCGATGTGTATTTGAAATTTTAGAGACGTTTTTAGGTCTACTGAAACCTCCCAATCACTGGCTCCGCTCAGCAGATTCATATTCGGGACTGTTTGTTTTTTCTTTGCAGGGCATTCACCCTTCTTATGAAATCTGATCTTAGTCTCCTTGGCTGCCACAAGCTATTGGTTGCTGTCTCACAGTGTGTTCTTATTAACTCCTTGATCACTTCTAATACCTTGTTGTGTCGCCACGTATACATCTAGAGAGATTGTGGACAAGTAGAAAGCACATGACACAAGGTACCCCGGTCCATTTTACAGGAAAAACATAGATCTGTATCTATGTATCCCCACATATTGAGGTTTGTTTCATTTGGAAGAAGGCCGTATGTAGATCGAAGAAGAAAAGATATCGCCAATGGCTCCATCGCGATTAACGAGTTCCAAGAAAGTTTAATCGGTTTTATATCATTCCAGGTTGTCCACTTGCACTGTTTAGCTTGAGTAACAGCAGTGGCTATTCTATGCTCCTCTTCGAACATTTTAACTTTTTCCATTACCATGCGTCTCTTTCCCTTTGGTTCCTTCTTAGAGAAGAACTTGTGCGTTGTGTTTCCCAGTCCAGCCCGATGATTTTGAGTCGCACCCATGATATCTCTGACTCGTAGGCTGGTTTCCGCTTCTTGGGTTGCCTCTGCAGCGGACCACTTTGTACCATATTTAATATCTGGATGCACTCTCTTAATAAAATCATCAGCCGAGTCCCTCATGATCATGTGTAGGCGTACCTTCCCAACCTTGAATTCCTCTACTAATGAGTGTATAGGGAGCTGCAGATGTCCAGAGTTGGTATATAGCCCCACTTTCGAAAAACAAGGAGGAACTTCAAGCCACTTACGCAAGTATTTATAGATCACTTGCTCAATACGCTCAATACGAGAAAGTGCAATTTCATACATCTGCAAAGGCCAAAAAGGCGGGGTAATAGGCCATGTTGGTAAAACCACGCTTTCATTTTGCCGAGCAGATAGGTTCTATCGATCGAAATTAGACCCTTTAAAGCGACTTTCTGTTACTCAGTACCCCGATGTCGATCAGTCAGAGGAATTTCATACATCCGTCCGAGGCTTTTCACTGGCATTTCCTTTACTGTTGGTAGTGTTTTATCACCAATTTTGAAGTGAATTCCCTTGACAGACCCTCGAACTAATGACAGGCTTTGAATTTTCTCCGGCTTTGCCTTCATTCTTGCCCATGTGAAGAGATCATGATATTTTTGTAATATACAAATTTAGATTATTTACAAAAATCCAACTTAAATACAAAAAATATTCTGTACTGAATACGCATCCCACCCGTAAACTGTTCCTCTAAGAAATCCTAAAGGATATAGTCTAGTAACAGGATATATATAAATAAAACTTACACTCTAAAAATTAAAAATTTAATAGGAAGAATATATTTCCTAAATCCAAAGTTAAGATTAAATATACAAATTTACATTAATTATAAAGACTCTGCTAAATACAAAAATATTCGGCTCTGCTCACTACCGGCTCCTCTAAGAAATCCAAATGATATAGTATAGTAACAAGATAATAAAACTTACATTATAACGGCAAAGTTTTAACCTGTCTAGAAATCAAAGAACTCTCACTAATCAACCACTTTAACCTCACTTTCTCCAAATTTCCAACGGACAGAGACTTGTTCCCCTATCCCCCACTAACAACCAAACACAACTGACCGATATAAGAAAAGAGTCTTTCCATTACTTTACATACCGCCTGATGAAACATTGAAGTTTCAATATCGAAACAAATGTACCTTTGTCGTGGATATATATAGAAAAATTATGTACATGTTCTAAAATATTATTTATAATATATATATATATATATATATATATATATATATATATATATATATATGGAAAATTGAATAACTTTCTCCCATAAATGTGGCAACTTTATACATAAACTTCATCATCATTGAAATTTTCAGCTTTGCCTGTGTCTATTATATATATATGTATATATATATATATATATATATATATATATATATATATAGTATATCGAGGCAGCAAGTAATTTTCTAAACATATGCTATTAAATATAACAGATAATGAATGTCTATTATGTTTAATCATGAGCCGTTCTAAATGTCGTATTTTTGCTTTAATTTCAGTTGAAAATAAAGACAAAAATTCTCCAACATTTGGATAATTATTTATTGGTTTTCTTCTAAGCTTTCGGCTCACATGAGCCATCTTCAGAGAGGTAGTTTAAACTGAAATATTATAAAATCCACCATCACCGGCGATTTTATTTTGTGTTGACATAAAACTCTGCTTGGCAACGGCAATAGTTACCAAAAATAATAAACGCAATTCTTAAGTTTGCGATGCGGTTTTATGACGTCATACCGAAAGCTTATATCGTCTACACAGACAGGAAATTTGAAGCAAATAGACAGGACATTAGTGTCGAAAACAGAAAAATAAAAACATGCTTACTAGTTGATGTTGATTGTTCAGTGAATTGCAACCAAAAAACTTGAAAAACTATCAAATATAAAGAATTGCATATTGAACTAGGAAACGAATGTGAAAATTTAAAACTAGAATAGTACTAGTGATAGTAGAATGATAAAAAAGAAACAAAATATCTCACTAAAAGTATCCTGTATATCCTAGCTTAAAAGATATACAAACAATTGTCTTGGTAAGTACAACCCACACACTAAAAAAATTTTGTCAATGGAACGCTAGTAATGTTATGTGAGATGGAAAAATAAATGAAATATAGCTATAACAACATACCAATTTCCGAAGACTTGATAGGTAGTGTGACCGTAGCAGAAATTGAATTCTGATGAAAATGAAATAATAATAATAATAATAATAATAATAATAATAGTAATGATAAGAAGAAGAAGAAGAAGAAGAAGAAGAAGAAGAAGAAGAAAGCATAAAGTTTCCTTAAACTTTTAACTCTTTTTGTCCAATTGAACTTGCGAGCTAATTGCAATCTTAGGTCAGGCAGATTTTAAATTTTAGGTAATACCCTCTCTACAGAATTAGATGACATGCACTGATGGCTTAAATACTCTTAACATCCTAGCTTAGTACCAGTTAATTGAACCGAAGTTGCTATGAAATGTAATAATTATTGATATAGAATATGTTGCCAAACCTCTTACATATAGTAAATTTATAATCGTGTTTATGAATATAATGCTGACATATTCGTTTCTCTCTCATAATGATTTTGTCTGTGTATGTGAGTGTAATAAGAATGATGCACTGCTATCAAACACCTTTGTCTTCCCATGAAATTGTCCTTTCTCTGATCTTTTTTCATTGTAGAAAATTTATGTATTTAATTTTTTTCAAATTGTGACCAGTTTAATAAAAGCCGTACTCTGGTGACCATCTTTTCAAAATCGTTAAAAATAATCACATCAAGTCCACGATTAAGTTGACAGGTACCTTGTATTTATTAATCTACCGAATACTCTGCTTTCATTTAGGCTGATGTACAAACAATAGCGCAATCGAGACAGATATTTCATCTATTGCACGTCCTAATCGAATACCCCTTTGATATATCGCATTAGTACTGCAGCGGGCGCACCGGTGAATTTGGGTAGGTACTTCCTGTCAGACATGATTTTAATAAAAGACCAGACAAATCGATCAGCGTCAAGGGGAAATGACACAAAGAAAGAAAGAAACTGAAGAAGGAGAAAGTCCTCATAATAACTTATAGGATTGTCAAATTTGTATTAACCAGAAATACGAATATATATATATATATATATATATATATATATATATATCAAACGCGTCACACGAAAACTACATTTTTCTACTTGTTTTTCATTTTTCCTATATATGATTTACTTGTTATCGATACACGCTGTTGTCGAGTGGTGAAGCTCGTCTGATCTAATGACAATACATACTTGATTCTGATGAGGGCTAACTGATATTATGTTTATTTACTTTAGCGCTCTCCAAAGTATTCAAGTCTAGCTTCTCTTCATATGTGATGTGGTCTGAATAGTTTGAAATCTTTAGATTTACAAAACAGTTTTTCCTAAAAATTTAAAACACTACAATGCTTATAGCAAAGAAATGAAGCCAAATGATACGAAATGGTAAAATGCTGTTAGAAGATATTTTGTAGCTAAAAGCTATGCGGCACTGAATGTTGTTCAATCTTCTTCACATATGACGAACAGACTTGAAATGACCTCAGTGTGCCACCGAATGCTAAGAGCGAAAATGAGAAACATGAATGTCTAAATAGAAATGGGAATTATTAAAAATTAAAATCATGAAGGTACGTCTGCATTTTCTGAGACACATGATGAGCATGAAGGGTTTATAAAAATATATTGAAGTCAATAAAACCATAGACAAACATAAAGTTATACATGCAATAGATTTATGCGAAGGTATGTCATATAAACAGATATAATTTAGAGTGAAAATCTATTCGAGTAACAAAAGCCAGCAGAATTTGAGATTATCACTCACATCCTACATTCAACACAGCCGAGTATGCGCGATGTAATTAAGAAAGTATTACTTAAAAATCTTTTTAAGCAAATATTAATTTTGCAGCATTTAAATTATCCGGATTATTGTCCTCATTTTTATTGCCAATTGTACATTTTAGCCGTTGTACTCTCCGGTCTTCTTCAGGTGCTAGGAATTTGAACAGAACCCTTTATTACAATCACTGAGGTATATAATTGGAGTAGATAGACTAAACTATCGCCCGGTTCACACTCCACCCACGTCTATTGAACAGGTGAAGAGGCTCATCCCTTGTTCCCTGTTAGGATGTGGTTTCTAGTTTTCTCTTTTCCAATCTTCTTACGCTTACGTAACCCCCTGCGCATCAGTGGCGTTACCGCCGTGCTTGGGGTGATATGATTAAAAGAAATATCAAAAGGGATGAAGATGATATACTCAGTGATTGTAATAAAAGTTTCTGTTCAAAATTCCTGGCACCTGAAGAAAGCCGGAGTACACGATGGCTGAAACGTCTTACAAATGGCAACAAAGATTAGAACAATAGTCCGAATAAAGTAAATACTGTAAATACTACCTCATCTCAAAAATATAGAGAAAATTTATCTTATTAATAATCACTTATTAACAATAATTATTGAATTTTCTTGCAATTATTATAAAATGTCACAAGATCATAATTTTAGTTAGAAAAATAAAATTGTCATGAAATTGTAATGAGGAAATTTTCAGTAGTTTCAATATATGTTTAGCTGAAACTTCTTCCCAAATCGAAACAAAATGTTATGAAAGATGAACAATTCGTTAGAAACAAAGGAAGGCGTGTGGAAATATTATGCGATATCAATATATATATATATATATCGGGGAATGTTGCATAATTAGCTCACAAATGAAAACACAACTTAAGGTAACTTGAAATATGTCATCACGGAACATATCATGTGAGCAATGAGGAACAATTAAGAAAAAAGAAACAAAAATAAATTTAATAAACAGGTTCTAACAGATGTTGATTTGCATTAATGCTCTCTGTTATTAACCAATATTCAAGCAAAATCTACTAAATTCTGTATTTAAGTTTCGTCGTGAAATAGACTAGCATTTTATTGTTTTTGTGATGATACAGGAAAATATGTTGGCAATATAGAAAGATATGCTGACATGTTATGTATTATCAATGTTTCTATATTGCTGTTTATTAAAAAAATATCGCAGATTAAGTCGACACAAGAATGCGGTCCTACAAGAGGATGTTCATAATTCTATGGACATTATATGTGAACGAAAAATAATGCTTTAATAAAATGGGAACAAAAAGTCAAATTTTCTTAGAATGAGAAAGAGGCAGGTAAATGTTTTTGTATATATAATAAGGTAATTTGGACGTGAGTAATGATGGAGTGGATATTGATCCGGAACGAGTTTAAATTCTAGTAGAAATCGTTGCAATCACTTACGCACAAATACACTCGGAAAAGGTATAAATCCATCGCTTCTCCCTCTAGCTATGGGTTGAATAGCAGTACAGATTAGGTTCCCAATTCTTTTCGAGACATGATTACATAAGCATGTATCACATGTGACACTTAAGTGAATGAGTAAAGAGTATCAGGCGATTTTGAAATAAAAGAGATTAGGGAAGATAGAAATATTAAATAATGTTTGTAAGGTGAGTTTTTCAAATAAATATTGATCAGAGACTAGAATTTATAGCAAGAAGCCAATAATTTCTAAGAGCTACAAAGGATAAGAAGTTGGGAGAGTCATGACCACACATCCTGACGGGACACAACACGTCAATGACAAAGAAATGTCTTGGAATATATGCTAAAGGAAAGATATATTTAACAAAAGATTCATTGCACTATGACATGAAATGACAATAATTCTTTGCAAAAGGAAGTGAAAACGTTTCATTTTGCTTTGTGGACAATTTCCCTTCTATTTAACAGGATACCGCACAAGATTATACAGGTCAGTCTAATGTCATTCAGTTTGTAGCTGGGGTGAGAATAGGAAACGGCTTCTCATCTTCACCAAGAAGGTGCGGAAATGAACGCAACAGATGAGGCCTGATGATTTTTAACTCTGCTGGCTGATACGACTCCCGTGCTGATACCGTGTACACTAGAGGCTTATCTTGATTACGGTTCAATATAAAACCTACCTTTATTTTACTAGCTTATTTATATTTCGAGTTTATAAGGAGCCCTTGCTTTAATAAAATAAGTTTCTCCATTTTTTATCTTTTCATCCATTTTTTATCTCTTCATCCATTCAGATAATATCATCAGATAGATGATATGGTGTATTCTCTGGTACCTTTTTTTTGTGTGTCGTGCATTAAATTCTCCAAGTATTATATACTGCCCCTGCTAAACGAGGAACACGTATATATAAAAATATAATATTTTATTTTTATTCTTCTACGATGACGTTTATCTAAATCAGTGGGGCAACCAGAAAATGTTAGCCCACACAAAGAGGCCGTTGGGAGTCGGGAGCCAGCGGATATCTCTGTATCTGCAGCCAAAAATTTAAGACTCTATATAGTCTTAGAACTCTCACGCATTTTTGCTTTTACGTATTGTCGCTTTGTTCTTTCGTTCTATTTGTTGACATCATCTACTGCTAGATATATCTGCCATCCACCCTTGTATTTTCTTGCCTTTTATCTAAGACCGGATAGATTTCTCAACCTTCTCATTGCAGGTTCATTGCCCTTTAAGCCGGTTGTCACTTTTGTTGATTTTACATACGGAAAGGTATAATTGTCAAATACTTTCACGGTTCAAGGTAATATATTACACAATCCCTTTCCTCATTATAAGTTTCAGTAATTCTAACTATCGTTTTCCGATTCTGAGTATAATTCTTGTCTCCATTTTCTCCGAGACTTCTTCGTTGCTTACGCGCACCGCCCATGGTATTCCCAGCATTCGTCTGTAGAATCACATTTCTTTTGGTTCCTCTCATTTTTAAGACATTCTCCAGCATTCACTGTCTGTACATAACAATTCATAATTTGTTTCCTTAATTCTAACGGTTTTACAGTCGTATCATGTTGAAGCACAAGCATCTTTACGATCACCGAAGTTAAGCAGCATCGAGCCTGTTCAGTACCTAAAACTATGAGCACATGGCAATATCAGACACTATAAACTTGGATGTGCGTGCGGTGTAATGGATAATAGCTCTAAATTGCTAATCGGAGATACGAGTTCCAACTCAAGTTGGTTCATTATGTTTACTTATAAGCAAACTAGCAGTATAGCCCGGCGTTACTCGGCTGTAATGAAAGCCTGAAAACTAATCCATGGTCCTGGAGCTCAGACTCTTTGGATGTTGGCACGAACGACTAAAAAGCAATAGTTGTTTCCAGTTAAAGCGAAACCGTAGACTGAAACAAAAATGAATGGAAGTAAGTCAAATTTTGATTTTCTGCTATCGATATCAAATAAGTTTTTTTCGTCGTAAACTGAACTTTAAAGGTTAAATAAGTCATCTGAGTAAATGGTATCATGGCTGAGACTAAGAACTACAATTAAATCTACTTAAAGCCAAACCCGAAGCAAAAACTAAAATAAAAGGGCTGAAAAAATACAAACATACAGGCAGATAAACAGACACACACACAAACATCTTACCTTTTATATATATATATATATATATATATATATATATATATATATATTATCGATTTTCTGCACTATTGTAAGAACTGCAACCTTGTAACTTCTGAATTTCATTTCTTATGTTTTTGACTATGACTATCAAATTCGATTAAAATCGGACCACACCTTCTCTAACCCGATTTTTTTCGATTATCGATTTTTGATATTTATCGGAGGTACCTCGGCACAAACCTTGCTAAGAACACTCGCAGACGCTTATAGTCTAACTTTGTAAATTTTCAAGAAAATCGGTTCAGCCATTTCAGAGTCTATAGGTGACGGACACACACGCACACATACACAGACAGACAAAGTTCCATTCATAAATAAGTTTAGATGCCGTTGGGAACGATATGAATTCGTCACTTCTCACCCAGCTGTGTGTAAAATATTAAGACTTATATCACCAAATCACTATTAGCTCAAAAATCTTACAATTTAAGGATATTTTCTGGTTTTATATAACCTGTCAAGGGTTGAATAACCGTATAAAATGAATGAATTAATCAATTCTAACGAAATGTAAATGTTTCTTAGTACTTTGTTTAACTTTCCGTAAACTTCATTTGCTATCAAATGTGAATTTTCATTTGGCTATTTCACTGTCTTTTGTTACTTTAATTCTCATGTGGTCAAACATCTGTACTCGTTTGATATTGACAACTCGAATACTTAAGCGTCTTTTCTTACTGGCAACCATACATCCTTTCTTCTTATAGTTGGTGGTTAACCATTTCTCTTAGCATTCATAAACTTGAATCGGAAGAAATGTGATTTTCATTCTTTATCAGTTACCATCACGCTTATATCTACGTACAGTTATATGTCCAAGATTGTACTCACCGGTAATAAATCAATCCTCATAGTATATCTAGATCCCTTACTAGAGAATCACTGTAAATTTTGCATATATCGGATGAGAAGACACTCTTATCTTACGCCTCTTTAACTTTGAACATAAAATGTGTTTTTAAATGGTTGTTTTCTATGTTTTTCATCATTATGTAGACAATCATCGCCCTTCAGAAGTTCCTGCCTTTTGTAGCGCTTATTGTTATCTCTACATCTAAACAAGCTAAACAAGTTTATGAGTTGTTTTCCTCTGCCTCTCTTGCTTTCAGTCTGTAATGTAATGTTTAGTAAGCTTGTTTCCCTAGAAGTCAATGACAACTGAATAGTGAATTTGATCATCATTTGCTGCTATATAATTTTGGCCTTGTGCCCTATCTAAGTGCGCTTAGCAAATCAACTATCTTGCTTTCAATCTGTAATTTCAGTGTTACATTTTCCAAGATGTATTTTCTCATTACGCACACTAGAAATTCCAATAGTCTTTTCTTGATGTTAATTATAAATGTACTTTTTGTTTTCATTTTTTAAAATTTCGTTGCTTTTCACATGTTCAATCCACAGTATTCTCAACATCCTTCAACATTTTCAACATTCATAACATAAGTGATAATACGCAGCACTTCAGTATTATTTTCTCTATTTCTAACGAAATGTTTCTGTTTCTTTATACTTTGCATAGCTTTTGGAAAGCATCTTTCGCTTTCCCATTCAAAAATATCAGAACCTGTTAGAACCCTTTTCCGATTTGGGAAATAGACACTGAAAAGAAAATTATGTGCATTTATAGATGCCGTCGTACACCCGGCAGAAACGTCGTAAATATGGCAATGTGAGTACAACATTCCGAGTCAATGCAAATACGTTCATGATGAAACACTTAAACCATATTTCTTTCGTTTTTTATGACTCAGCTGCGAGTGGTAATACAATAGATCTATGAAACTATTTTTAAAAAACTTTAATATTAGCCATGGTTGTTCATGTTCTTGTTTGTATAAACTCTCGAACGTTTTGGCGTCTCTAAATTTCTTCCTTTTCTCTATTTCCGTCTTTTTCTCTCCTTATTTATTCTATCTTCTTTTGGTTCCATATCATTTCTGAATATTGTTTGTTTTTATATTGTTCATGTTTCTATTTTTTATTTTCTAATGTTGCTCAAACGTTTATTACCCGTTCGTTATTCTCGTATTTTCTTCCATTTTTTCTTTAACCAACTTTTTCATTACATCATCTATATTTTTATTTTACTTTTGTTTTTACTATTCATTTATTTCCTTCTTTCTGTCTTTCTTTCATCTTTTTTTACAAAATGTAGTTCTTGCCTTTCTCACGTTCTTTATTCTTTTTCTATTTTTCATTATTTTCTTCATTTACTCTCGCATGATTTTAACTAATTTCACTTTTATAATTCTTTTCATTGCATAAACCATGTATTTTATTTTATATTTATTTCTCATTTTCATTTCCCAAGGCAACTGAATAGATTTCTTTTAAAAACCGATACCAAACTACAAAGAAAAACACCACAAAATGAAAATAGAATACTTTCATATCTGACCGCAAACATAATTTTAAAAGCTTTTATACGAATCATCTCCATGTGAAAAAAATCTCCCACAGTGCTATCAACGCGCAAGGATAAAACTGTTTAGGGGCGTATTACAAAGTGAATTATTTGCCAAAGGCTTCCACGAGATTGTTAATTAGCGTTAACTTCAACAGAAATCAAGAAGCGTGTAGACCCGCAATTTTTGATCACGACCACATAGAGAGCGTGTTCTGATAATAAAGATGGAATGAAACTCAGCACTAAGGAAATTCAAAATGCAGCTCGTCTGTTTCATTATGGAATTTTATATCGCAATTTAAAAAAAAGCATATTGATTAGAAGCGATTGCTAGTGAGAGGACATTTTACAGATTGATGGATAGATAGATAGATAGATAGATACTCTGAGTCTCTGTTCTATCTCCTTCTTCCTATCTCTCTCTCTCTTTCTCTCTCTCTTTCTCTCTCTCTCTCTCTCTCTCTAGATAGATAGATAGATAGATAGATGGGATAAAACGTCATAGATAGAAATATTGAGAGAAAAATATGAATAGATTGAGATACAGATAAAGAAAATAAAGATGAAATAAAATGATATTGGCAATCGCATATAAATCTTGAATGAAATGTTTGCCTGTGAAATCTGTGTTTGAAATAAGTTACCAAACTTTGCCGTGGATTTTCTAGTCAAAAAGGTGCTTATTAGTTGGAATATTGCTTACCTCCTCTGTCTTTGTGTTGCTCTGATGTAATTCGCGTTCGAACATGTTTCTGTGGTTCCGAACATAGAGATGTATAAACAAACGAGTATGATCAGTCATCAAGAGACACATATGAATTAACCAAATGCATGTATATTACGTCTGTTTCCTTGTCGGAAATCGATACATCTTTTCATATGGTTCCAAAGTTCAGTGTTAAATCTGAGTTGAAAGCCACGTTTTCCAATATTTATTTTCAAAACAAGTAGATAATCATTTGTCATTTGAAGTCTGGCGTAACGTAATCGCACTATTTTCCAGTTCAGCAATTCAGTCCTGTATCGTAGTAAGCTGGTTGAATACAAAAACGGATAGGCATGAACAAACTAAAACCAGTATATAGATATAAATATACTGAGACAAAAAGAGCGATATGTACAAGTTAAAATAGATATCTCGATAGATATGAGCAGCTATAGTGTGTATTGTTGTTTATAATCACTACAATATTCCCTCTAGTATCAGAGGTCGGCATTATTAAAATCCAGGTATTCAGAACACCGATGCATTCAAACCAAAACAACTGAGTTAAGAGAATCAAACTTTCTACTCAAAACTGTCAATTTATCTCAAAAGTCTCAGAGAGAAGCGAAAGATACTAAATATAATAATTCATATAATAATAGGTTCAGACAGTAATGCTATAGAAAAGTCCTCGGTGTGAACCATTTCAAACAATATGACTAAATCAGCAAATATATTTATTTTATGCTTTATTCCTTGCCGAATTCACTGCATTCACTTACTCGCAAATACCCTTGGGAAAAGTATTAATCCGTCTATTCCTTCCAGTTATGGGTTAAATAACGGGACAGATTGTGTTCTATAGCCTTGGTCGGCAACCAGTCTACCGCAGAAAGCAATGGCAACCTACTGCGGGATAATCTTCTGCCCAGTCAGTTATGTTTCTTTCGAGACATGATCGCCCAAGCGTGTATCACGTATGGCACTTAACTGACTGAATGATGAAAAATGAAATTCTTGATCAGACTGAGAACTTTACAGCAAATCAATCTTAATTTTTGAGTGATTTTTAAATTTACTCAGTTAATTTTTCTCCCAAATACTGTGATTGTTATTCTGCAGAGTTGTTCTATAAAGTTCAGTGCTCTTTCCTGAAAGGCTGTAGAATAACAATCTGATTCATGGTGATACAGAGCAAGTAAAAAAGCGAAATTCAATTTTTAATGAGAAAGCTTAATCTAATAAAAAGTATTAGAATACAAACGCAACATGAGGACATTAATAATTCCAGTTGTAGCTGGAACTCACTTCTGACTTATCGCTTCCCAGTCAATTTTGATCAGCAAATATGTAAATGAAATGTCAATCGTTATCTTCTTGTTCATTTTTGTTCTGTTTCCTTAATATTATTTTTCCTCGTTTTCGCTAACAGTTTTTTTAGCGGCCTGGTGGCTTTATTGTCTTGCTTGGGGTAGAATAATAATAATAATAATAATAATAATAATAATAATAATAATAATAATAATAATCATAACATAGAGTTCCACTAGAAAAGCCTTTCATATGGCTTCTCATCTTAATTGATTGGGCATGGTAATATACGCTTTACTCCTCAGCAATGAATTGAGTTCTTCCGGTGACCTGCATGTATACACCGCTTATATATAACACGCTAAAATTTCCTCTGTTTCATTCCATGTGCCTATGGTTTAGGGAGTATGGATTCCGACTGACACCAAATCGGTTGTGTTTCGATCCAGACCAGAAGCAATGCAATGTCTAGCCACACTGATGAGCTGTAATACAGCGAAACAGGCTTGCATGTGCATCACTAATATATTATGCTCTCATTACGACTGAGTTCTCTAGAGAAGAAAACATTAAAAACCCTTACAACTTCTGCGATTTGCACGTTACTCCTCTGTAATGTATAGAGTTCTTTCGGTGACTGACGTGTATATATTCCACTCTCACATTATATATATATATATATATATATATATATATATATATATATATATATCCGAGTGAATACAGAACGTAGAAAGAATTCTTGCAACGTCCAAAACATTAATTTAAAACAGTGCTCGATATGTAATATATAGAGCTGTGAATATTTTTTATAAATTATATTTTAGAACATATACATAATTTTTCTATATATATCCACGACAAAGGTACGTTTCTTTTGACATTGAATCTTTAATGTTTCATCAGGTGGTATGTAACGTAATGGAAATTAAATTTGTATATTTAATCATAATTTTGTATTAAGGGAGTCGATTTTTTCAATTCAATTTTAAATCATAATTAGATCACAGTTTGGAAACCGATTTTTTCTGTTAAATTTCAAATTTTAATTATATTACCGTTTGTGGTAAAATTTAATGTAGGAGGTGAATTTTAATGTCAGGGTTATTTAGGTACTAAATAAATGCATGTGATAAGTGCGTGATAAGTAGAATTTTATATAGGTAATATTTGAAGTTTTGTATGCATTAAGGACGATATATATAATTAGTCTAATTATGGCAAATTAAACCTTATTTATAATTTAGTGAATCGATTTCTTTTAGGAAATTCTTAATTTAATTTAATTATGAATATTAAACCTTACTTTAGAATTTAGTAATTTGATATTTCTACAGAATTTTTTTAATATATAAGGGGTCCTAGTTCTGGCTATTGTAGTATTTTTTAGCATGATTGTAGTGTTAACTCTCTAAGGTGCTTGCAGTTTACTGTGGTTTCATGCCTCTGGTTTAAAAGCTTGTTACTGTTCATATATTTAAGAATTTCGATATTTTCTTGAAGGCAGAGGAAACATGGTTCCTTTATAGATCTAGGTTTCCTATATAAATAAAACTTACACCTAATGGTAAATATGTCCAGAATTCAAAAATATATTTCGTAGATCCAAAGATAAGATTAAATACACTATTTTACATTAATTATAAAGATTCTGCTTAAATAATAATATCCGGTTCCAAACCCATCCCCCCCCACGACCGGCTACTCTAAGAAATCCAAACAATATAAAACTTACAACGCTAAATCTGTCTAGAAGTCAAAGATTCTCATTCATCAACCACTTTAACTAAACCCTCTCCAAAATTCCAACGGCCAGAGACACACTCCCCTATCACTAACCCCCACCAACACCTCAAACTAAACTGACCAAATATAAGGAAAGAGGTTTTCCATTGCCTTACATACCACCTGATGAGACATTGAAGATTCAATGTCTAAACAAACGTATCTTTGTCGTGGATATATATAGAAAAATGTACATTTTCTAAAATATAATTCATAATAAATATATATATATATATATATATATATATATATATATATATGAGGGGGTGTAATTTCAGTTAATCAGTTAAGTGCCATACGTGAAACACGCTTGGGCGATCATGTCTCGAAAGAGACATGACTGACTGGGAAAAACATTATCTTGCAGTAGGTTGCCATTACTTTCTGCGGTAGTCTGGTTGCAGACCGAGGCTAAAGAACGCAAGCTGTCTTGTTATTTAACCCATAACTAGAGGGAAGAGACGGATTAATATCTTTCCCAGGGGTATTTGCACGTAAGTGAATGCAAGGAATTCAACAGGATTCTCGTTCCAAGCCGATATCTACTGCACCCGAACGCACATCCTGTGAATAATTTAGTTTATTCAAAATACTGTAGTTTATTCATATATCATTTATTATTTATCCGTCTACTTAAATCAAGTTAGGCACCCCGGCGTGGTGTAATGTTTAGCAATCTTGTCTGTTACAAATGTGTTCGATCATTGCTTTTGGGCTTGTGTTACATTTAAACGGTGCCTAGAAAATAAGCTATTTAAATAAAAGTTATGGTGTTATACCTATTTTGTCACTGCTGTTATATTATTTTTTATTTTTGTTTTTTCCAAATATTGTGATTGGGCATTTCAAAATGCAAATTCAGTTAGGTCTGCGTGGGATTTGAATAGAGATTATTTTATATTATTTTATTTCAAGTACTTTTTAAAATAATATATACGAACTGTTAAGAAAATGTCCCTCGTTCTGACGTGAATATTTACTTCATAAATCTGTATTTGAAGCTAATTACTAACATAAGATGAGTATATTGAGCCTCGTATATTTGCATACTAGCGTCATGTTTTGCAATCCCACCCTACACAATAAAAAGTAAAACGGCAAAGAAATAATAATTTCGAAAGACTATTACAAGACACTGACAGTTAAAAAGTGATAGGAAAAAGATTGGTAGGGAAATGTTAGGATCCGACAATAAATGGTTTAATACGAATATTACAAGTTGTATATATGAACTACATCATTTTTCTTCTTCATATCCACATCCCTAAGCAATAATAAATCAGACGTTAGCAAAAAGATATTCCCATCCCAGATACAGCACTTTCCAACCGCCTGGACAATATTAAATGTGTTAATAATCATTGCAGCTGTTCATTGTTCTAGACAACCTACAGATAATTTTGTTCTCCGGTCGGTGTATAGGCAGAAAACCTCGAAGCTAGGAGAAGTGGGTAATGTTCAATATTTATATCATAGCGCTGTAACTAAGGCAACGAATTCAAAGTCATGGAACTTCAAAGATTTGGATTAAGATGCAGTCATTCTTGTATAATATCTTCAATGAATCACGTTAAGTAAATTACAGCTTCTTTGCTATTGCTCGGTAACCACCATTCAGTTACTTAGAGCAGAGAGGTGAAGAGTTTGCGATGTGGTCAGATTCAACGTATGGCTAGATAGACGGGCAAAATTCTAGGATATTATTTATACGTTTCTACGTTTATAAAAATAAATCACGCCCTTAATATAGATAGATAGATAGATAGATAGATAGATAGATAGATAGATAAATAGATAGATAGATAGATAACACCTAATGAGCCAGACGAAGCTACCTAGGTTTCACCTAAACGGATCGTCATGGAAAACTGGCCAACTTCACCTGATGATCCGTTTAGGTGAAACCTAGGTATGTTCGTCTAGCCCATTAGGTGTTAACTATTTATTTCGCTCTACCTCTGTATTGGGCGGTTTTTGTTAGATGATTACTTGTATCGTTTTGTTTTTATTTGAGCTTCGTGCTGATCTAGGTCCGAACATTTTTGACTGACGTTCATGTACTAAGCTCTATCTATTTTAAAATCATTTTTCCTTCCGTTGAATTTTTCGAGGAAGGTTTTCGACGCGAGTTATAGTCTCGTGTCTCGTTTAAATATATATATATATATATATATATATATAGGCTAGATTTGACTTTGTTTATATATATATATATATATATATATATATATATATATATATTAGGATCTTCAAGAAATTTTCGCTGATGTTTCATGAAAATTAATGTATTATTTATAAGAATTTGTAAGAAAACGGTCACTGAAAATATTGTCCATCGCTAGCTACTACTTTTCCTATCATTCTAGCATTATTTGAATTTCAAGTAGAAAGGATAACACGGTATTTGATGTTAACCAAGAGTGGATCAATTTTTGGGGTTCTTCATGAGAACAAAAGTGCTGTTCAGCTAAGCCATGTGTCATCTAACGGAACAAGCAGTAACTAGACATGGTATTTCCAGTGAATATGGCTGGTGTGATAGGACTTCCAAAATTAAGCGTTCCCAACTAGGTTTCAACCCATTTTGCAACATGTGTCTTAGCGTTGTCATGTTGCAAAAATTACTTTGTCGCGTCTCTGCTCGTATAGCGGCCGTTTTCTTCTATGCTCAGGTCAAATGCATCACCCATGATGGCTTTGGTCAATTTGAGCAGTTCATAATATCTATACACCGCTAACCCCAACAAAAGTAGAACAGAAGCTTCGAAACATTATTATTCGGCCTTGCCGGCGATGTTGATGTAAGGTCGGGTTTGTCTCACGATTTTCTATGCTTAGGATTTATATATGTATATACATAAGTGTATGCATATAAAATATATATCTATATCCATATACTTATGCCTACGCTTGTATATATATATATATATATATATATATATATATATAATAAATTTCGATGTTCCAAACTGTTGAATGATCATTTCAACATGAATTCCCTAAAAGAGATTTCACATCTCATCAACAACTACAAAATTTCAAAATGAAATAAAAAAGAAAAAAGAAATAAAAAAAATTGAAGATTAAGAAGTCACCGGCGGAAGTTAAAAAATTTAAACTAAAAAAAAAAAACTAGATAGCAATCAATGTCTATTTTTAGATATTGGACAACATTACACGTATTTAGCATCTCTAAGAAAGAGAAAATTTTCTTTTTTCTCTTTCCTTTTTTTCCTCCCTCTCTTTCTGCTTTGTTTAGCCCACTTCTCAATCAAACACCACTTCTTATTTCCTTATAGACAAAGCTAAATTTTTAAATTTTTCACTTACAACGCAAATTCTCTCCTCTACAGAACTTACAATTTACACTTATATTTTCTTTTCTGTGCTGTGCCTTCAGAACGTGGGAAAGTATTGTTCTCTACAGTTTCCAATCATTTATATCTCTAAGTATTTTTTCACCTACGAACCCTTGAAATTCCTGTTTTGTATTTTATTTACACAAGCTCGGTACTTTTCCATCTGCTTCAGTTGCTTTATATGTGTCCAGTTAATCTCAAATTCACCACGTCTTCCTTTCCCGTCTTATGTTCAGAAATTTAAACAGTCATTCTTTATCTTAATTATAAATCGAAATGAGTTTCTGTCTCTTCCACTATTTCTGTAAATCTTTTATTTGACTCCCATGCTGCGCAAATGATATTCTCCGCATATTTCTGTAGAACAATCTCTTGCTGCAATGTCCTCTTTTCGTTTCGTAGGAAATTATAAAAGGACTGATATTAGAGAGCATTCCAGCATTTATCTTTGTTACTAACGATAATTTCCAGTTTCTTTATGTAGTTTTGACAGCATATTTTGCTATTCCATTGCAAATTTAGATTTCTTTGTAGTTGAAGGAACAATTCTAAGACATTTTAAAGTTTATTAGGATGTGGGTAGTAGTGGAGTGGATATCAGATTGGAACGAAATCGGAGCGCCAAGGTCGAATTTCAGTTGAATTTGTTGTATTCACTTATGTGTAAATAACATTAGGAAAGACATTAATCCCTCTCTATTCTATCCAGCTATAGATTAGGGCAGATTGGGTTCTATAGCCTTCGTTGGCAACTAGTTTACCGCAGGAAGAAATGGCAACCTACCGCGAGAAAATATTCTGCCTTGTCAGTCATATCACACGTATGGCACTTAACTGACGGAAAAAATCTTTACCGTACGTGACGGAATAAAAACAAATACTACATCCATGAATTAAATAGTCTGATTTTAAATATCATGTAATACCAAATATGAATAGTGAGTAGAATTATCGAAATGATGAGATTATATATCAGTTAAGTGTCATGATACATGCTTGGGCGATCATGTTTCAAAAGAGACATGACTGACCCGCAGTTGGTTGCCATTACTATTTGCGGTAGACTGGTTTCCAAACAAAGCTGTAGAAACCGATCTGTCCTGCTATTTAACCCATAGCTAGAAAAACAAGATACGGATTTATACCATTGAGCGTAAATAAATGCAGTGAATTTGCCGGGAATTCGAACTTGACTGCCCAATCCTAATTCGCACCCGATATCTACATCCGTTGTATCTACGTCATATATCATATATGAAATATATGTGGATACTATTGAGAGTGCGTAATGTCTTGTATAAAAAACTTAGTGGAAAATTAATACCTATGTTGTAATATCACATGTTCCCTGGGTATATAGTCTGATATTTTTCTCCTGTATTCTCAGTATTATATCTCAATTTAATTAGGGTGCCGTTTTTCTGTCTTGGGTTTCCAGGTCAACAATTTATTTGTAGACTATATCCAAAAGAGCTCTAAATAAGCCGAGACTGATTGGTACAGCTGGAAATTATCTGCAAAATTTCATTTGACATGCGTTTTTTTTTTTTTTGTTTTTGTTTTTTTTTTGTCAGAGAGACAGTCTAAGTAAACTCTCTAGATAGGCCATCGAACTTATTATGGGTGATTTATAACCCAGCTTTCAAGTACGTGTTGCTGGTACGTTTTTATTATGCCTACAAGATTTGTACTTTCTTTATCTAAAGCTTAACTTTGACATATAAATGATAATGTCCTCTGAGTTAGACAGGATGAAGGCTAGATTAAAAGTAAGCAGCCATTAAAAGCATGATCAGAACATTGAATATATTATCTTAACGGATGTTAATTATCAAAATGATAAGCAAAATCTGCAATACAAAGAAATTACAGATGCATAGAGAATTCAAGATAAACAAAGGGTGAGAGCATTACTTGATTTACACCAGTGATAGACACGGAAATTAAATATCACAGCCACAGAGTTTTCCCAAACATTGATGCAACTGGTGTGGTTAAGCAGAGAATGCTGTTAATATTTTATAACTCATCAGAATAAATTTTCTTTCAAAGAAATTGATATGAAAAATACCAGTAAAAATAGGCTGTGGGGCATACTCCTGTACAGTTCCAGAGAAAATTGGTTGTTTACTTTATCAAAATTAGGTTCCATTTTGAGTTGTTATTAAGTACATTGATGGAACTACAATAAGCCCTTCTATTCTTATTGGTGTTCTAGGACAACATTATGAAAATAATTACCTGCATTTGCCCAGAAAAATCATTTAACAATAACTGATAACTTATCTCTCACCGTAATTTTAATGGAAGATTTCATTTGTGAACAGAGACTGTCCTTAGAATATGCAACATTAATTCCCCGAAAAGAAATTGAACAATAGATTTTGCTCCCTGGAAAATTGTGTTTCTAAATAAATCAAGATGGTTAACTTTAGCCATCAGATTAACGTGTTTATAAACCAGAGTTTTCTATCCGTTAAAACTCAGTGACAAATTATTTAGCCATATAAAATTTATGATTGAAATATATGAAGTTAGTTGCTTTGACATTAAAAACGATAAAATTTTCCATAACCAACATCCATGATTTTAACAGGATCCAGAGGATCCAGAGAGAAAATCAACTGTCGACTTTATAGAACGCTGTATTAAAAAATACAGCAGAAAATATTTTGTTAGAAATACCGAGCCCACAGAGAAGAGATTTTAAAAAATACATTCAACTCTGATGCGACAGACTTGTCAAATTTGATTAACCTCCCATAAAATGAAGATTGTGAACCTGTGCTTGCAGAAGATCTTTCCTTCAATAACCTACAAGATGTTCTAATGAATAGATCAGCGTTGGAGTTGGCGAGTTTACCAGTAGATTTGCAGGTTGTAGAAAGAACAGTGAATTAACTACTTCACAAATTGTATATGGACAAGACGCAAGACACAAAACATTATAACTAATCATTGTGCCACCAAATAAAACTTCATTTACTTCAAAGTAAAATTATACTGAACAATTTAGGTATATTATAATTTTATGATATGCAGTACACTAGTTTTAGTGTGATTTTCATAAAGAATTCAAATTTAAAATTTATTTTGCAGTATGCTTCTTGCAGTATTAGTGTTTTATATACACATATTTGTTTTTATTTTTCATAATCTATCAATGTATGTATAATCATATTCATTGATTAACTTCTTTTTATAAACATTGAAACATTTTACACAGTTAAAAAGTAAGAAATTGCACATTTTGCTTTTGGTTATTCTTAAATAGAATACTTGTTTGGATATAGTTTTCATTGATTGTATCCAATACACAATATATCAAGTTTATTAGAATTTATTCTTGAAATAGTAAAATTTTGAAGTAAAATTTAGGTATTTTGGTACATTTTTTCGGAACAATTTTAAAAGCAAAACCCAGAAATTAATAAAAGCTAATATTATTGTTAAAGCACTTTTCACTTTATTCGTACAGACAACAGCAACATTAATGTATATAAAACCTCAACTCTAAATTAGATTTCCAGTTTATCTTATCTTGGCTTCAGTGTTTTTCGTAAATGACCTAAAGAAAGGTGGTCATAATTCTAACTTTCATATTATATATCTCACGACACCGAAAGTTACCTACTCATTATTCATGGTTATTACTTCCGGTTTGCTAGTTCAGATGAATCGTGATACTAATTAGGAAGTGTAACGGCGTAAAGGAGACATTTTATTCCAAAATTAATCCCTTGCCTGAGTAGGAACGACATGAGTAACAGGTGTCTCTGGATCCAGACGGCATTGTAATAGAGCTGCTGTTAGCCCTGGAAGTATTTGGTATAGAGAAACTTACGGAAATAATAAATTAAATTTACAATAGTAGTATAATGCCAGATGACCCATGCAAGTCTATTTTCATAGCAATGACTAAGAAGCCAGATGCAAAGGAGTGAGAACTACACGGAACTATCAGCTTAATGAGTCATATTACAAAACTGGTCGTCCGAATACTGATGAATAAAGCAAGACGCAGAATCAGGCCAGAGATAGGACAAGAACAGTGTGGATTCGTCAAAGACACTAGGACAAGGAATGCCATATTTATGATTAGGATGCTCTCTGAAAAGGCAATACAAATGAAGAAGGATTTATACCCGTGCTTTATTGTCTATGCGAAGGAGTGCGACAAAATAGGTCACAAAGAATTCATGAAGATGCTCAGCAGCATCGAGATATTTGGGAAAGACATTAAGGCAATTAGGAATCTCTACTGGCAGCCAAATGCCTGCATACAAACAGGTAACGAATTCTGCAGGTATACAAAGATAGAAAGAGGCGTAAGACAGGGATGTGTATATTCACCGGATCTATTTAACTTGTCCAATGGGATTATTTTGAGTACGCTAGATGTTATGTCAGTATTTGTCATCGGAGGCCACAATTTGAACAACCTAAGATACGCAGACTACATAGTGTTGATTGCAGGCACGGAAAGAAAACTGCAGGACTTCCTACAGAAGATAGCTGAAGAGAGTAACAAAGAGGGGACTACGAATACTGCAAAAAAAAAAAAACGAATGCATGGTCATCAGAAAAAAGAGCAGCCCAAAGTGCCAATACAGGTGAGGGTTGTTAAAATCAAGCAAGTACGAACATTTAAATATCTGGGAAGTGTTCTAACTGAAGACGGAAAGTGCGACACAGAGATCCAAAGGCGAATTGGCATGGCGAAGAGTATTAAAGAGAAGTAAAGTATTAAGACACAGGAAACTTTCACTGGAAACAAAGTAGAGAGTACTGGATTGATATGTGAAGCCAGTTCTTCCATATGGCAGTGAATATAGGACAATATCAACAAAGATGAAGGGAAAACTTGAAGCAGCTGTAATGTGGTTCTACAGAAGGATGCTACATATATCGTGACGTGAACCCACCATGTGAGCAATGATGATGTGTTGGAAAGAATGGAAACGAAAAGGAAATTAATATTGAGCATCAAGAAGAAACAACTGAAGTTCCTGGGACATGCAATGAGGAAGAAGGGCTTGGAGAATCTGATACTATCAGGACAGATAGAGGGAAAAACAAACAGAGGAAAGCAGCGGATAACATATTTGAAGGGCCTGAGCAGATGGATGACAAAACGGGGTCTGTGAGACCTTACAGGAGAAAGCGTGCTACGAGCCACCAGAGATAGGGAGGTGTGGAAGGCCATGATCGCCTACGTCCTGAAAGGACAAGGCACATAGAAGAAGAAGTAGCCTATCCAATGTTGACAACGATCAGAATTTGGTCTAAGAAGGAATATGTATTGTTTTAATTAAACATGTTTTAATAATTCTTACATTTTATATAAGTTTTGAGGTTTTGTGTTAAAGAGAGATTATTAATCGAATGCAGCCGTAAGATTACATAGCAGTTAAAAAATTGATAAACCATTTCAGCTGACAAAAACATTCTGGTTCAAAGTTCAAGTGCTTTTTTGATATTTCAACAGAAGGGGATTACTGAAGATACATTGGAAAGTCTCATTTACAGCATACCGTGATATTTGTCTCTTAAAAGTAATTAGTATTTTTTATCTGAATTTTCTCTAAATATTTTTTAGCCAGTGGAAAATATTAAATTAATATTAATAATTATTCAGTTAGTCAGATTAGTGCCATACGTTTAGGCGATCATGCTTACAAAAGACATAACTGACTGGACAGAAGATTTTCCTACAGTAGGTTGCCATTACTTTTTGTGGCAGACTGGTTGTCAACTAAGGCTATAAAACCAAATCCGTTCTACTACTTAACCCATCGCAAGAAGGAGAAGTGATGGATTCATAACATTGCCAAACGTATTTGCGTGTATGTTTATGGAACTAATTCAAATAGAATTCGAACTCGTCACTCCGATTATTTTTCCGAGGCGATATCCACGACACCACAACGCACATCGTAGCCAATCAAAAAGCCAGAATTAAATTATCGTCCGTGTAAAAATAATGCAGATCAAAGTATCACAGAGGAGGATGAACACAGACAAACTAGCTGATTGTGTCATTGTGCGTATGTTTAGATACTTTGTCGAATGATCGCGGTGCCGACCAACAGTCAAAGACTTAAGATCATTCGTCCTTGACAAGATTCAATACATTCGCCTGTCAACCTGCCTATCTTCCTAGCCACGTATTTCTAAAAATTGTTTAAGTTAATGTTTTATATATGATATCTAATCATAAATCTATTTTATATATAGTATCTAAGCAATAAAATGTTTTTTTCATCTGTGCGCATGTGCCACACTGGTTAGAAACTAGCCATTACCAGTGGAGACAGTTACACGTGATGAACCGGACCACTAAAAAGATTTTTGATAAAGAAATTCTATTTCTTCGTTTGAACCCATTATGATTGTGTTATTGATAACGGATCTTTCAACACAACGTTCAGTCAGGAGAATCGGTCAGAAATCAGTGTCCTATTTCGTTACCAAGAGGTTGTCTTGCATGTAGAAATGTCAGAGTACATAGTGATTTTTTCCATGTCAGTCTCTGCTTAATACTATTACTATATAGTTGTTAGTCCTTCGCTTGCTTAGTTTTTAGATAAGAATACATTAATTTTGATTGCAATTTAACTTATAATCTCCATCTTTTAAAAGATGTCATCAGCTAGTTTTTTTTTCTTTGTGAATTATTACTCAGATATAATTTGTTTTATTTCCCCTTTTCTGAACGGCGGTCATGAGGGATTCTGTATCTCTCTTCAGAATTTCTTTTCGTTGGAAATAGAAATAACCTTTATCAAGAAAAGTTCATTATTTAGTCGACTTAAGACCTTTCTTTACAGTTACGATGCTTGCATTTAGATGTTCCGATTAGTAATATTTGCCATTTACGTACACAATCTCTTTAACTATATTATTCGACGTTTTCTCGGTACCATTTACCTTCTCAATATCCAATGGGGGTCTAATTCTCTAAGTTTTCTTTTCTCATTTTTCGCTTTCTAATTTATTATCGTCTGATAATGTAATTTACAGTTTCATCTCTTTCTCTGAAAGGGCTGCATCTCTTTTTTTGTATCTTTATTCTGAAGTAATTTGCCCTGGCATATTTTACTGGTGTTCGGATGATGTTCTTTTTTTTCTATGAAGCTATGTATTATAATATGTCTTCGAGATATTTCTAAAATTTCTTACGCAACTTCATATACATTCTCTGATCCGCCGGTATAACTACCTCTATTATTTGGAAGTTCTGTTCCCTTTATTCACGATTATCCCAAACAGTTTTCTAAGTTGGATGGGATGCTTGGTCTGGGTGTCAAAATAACAATATTCTTCCCAAACGGTCTATGGTTTCTGCTGATACAATTTTTTCTGTGGCTAAACATAAATGTTGCATAGTTCCCAGTGGATTAATTTCTCCAGAACGTTACTTTTCTTGGATGTATGTAGGAATCTCTCTTGAATTGTCTTCTTCATAGCATACTCAATATTCATAGATATTTGTTACATTTTTTGTATAGTGTATTTTTCCACTTTTCCATAATCTTGAAAAATTATTTAACCTCCAAAAAGCAATACAACTACTGAGAAGAAGTAGCTTACTGAGTGAGAAAAAATAAGAAAAATAAAACATTATTCAGCAGACAGAACAATAAAAGAACAGGAATTAAGAAGATAGAATGTAATGATTGGCATTGCTTGAAGTATCAAACTTGATTGGAAATATACAGTCTGAAAAAGAGTTCCAGAAGCGAGAAGCGCGGTAAAAATAATGTTAGTATAAAACTTACAATTACATTTATCTATGTAGACAAATTACAGAAATAAAAAGAGAAAATATCTATCAAAATCTGTATCCAGGAGAGGAAACATATAATTGAATTGACTGCAATGAAAAAGACGAATATAGAACTGAAGATTTGAAAATTCTGAAAAGAAACAGTCGTATACTTTTATATTAAACCTAAATTTGACGAAATATCTTCCAAGACAAAAAAAAGTGATTGTAATTTTCTACAAATTAAAACTGTATTTCAGATTTTGATCTTCAGTTTCAGTAAATCTGAAAACGAGTGGCACAAAATAAGAAAAGTATATTTTTTATATTGAGGAGATGGTCAATATCTAGTGGAAGTGAGAGGGAGAAGAAAGAGAAGAGAAAAAATTGATAGAAGTGTTGTTCCTGAGTCAGTTAAGTTTTCAAAGAAAATTTCTCATAGGGGTTCTTTCGGATAGGTAATATAGAGGCATTAATTAGGGAGAAAAAAATTCCATGATTGATAAATAAGCTAAACTCCAATAAATAAACCACAAACCAGATCATAATTTATCATCAGAAAGTTTTCCCAAACATGATTAGTCAGCAACAAAAAGACACATGTTTTGTTTTTTGTTTTTTTGTTTTTTTCTTTTAAGGTTAAAGATGTTAAAATCGTAAAATACGTGAAAACGTGTTAAGAGAAAAAAGGAAGCGTATTAATTATGCTTATTTCAAAATCATATATTTATGTTAGAAATGTTGTATTGACATGATGTTTCCATAGTAACACTTGCAGGTGTCAGTGTCAATGCAACGTTTTCTGTTAGAATAGAAATCTAAAATAAAGGGTAAACATAAAAATGATAAATCTGTATGTATTATTAATGAGATATCTTGGAAAAATCCTTTAAATACTTTTCGAAACCGCTGACAAAATATATTTCTGTACAGCATTTTTCCTTTTTAAATTATTTTTAAACTTGTTTCCTTCGCCTATCTTTACTTCAGTATTTTCTGTAATTGTTAAATTCCCCAGAACTTCTTTACTCAACATGTGTCCGAGAAATAGGACTAAAAATTATTTTTTTTATTAAAACATCTATTTTGGTTTTATGCTCTATCTCTTTTATTCGGAGTACACGTTGGTAGAACCACATTTCTGTGGCTGCAATTTTAATTAAATCTGGCGATATTGCTCAGCATTCGCCGACATATACGAACTTAGATAACAGTTCAGCCCTTATTCTTTGTGTCTAAGGACCGTTTGAAAGATAATAACACTTTGCAGCATTTATAAAATAGATGTTTCGATATACCTACGCGCCTTCGTATTTCAGTGTAATCCCTCCCGTTGTTTGTTACTATTTTTCCCACATAGTTATCTTTCTACATTCGTTTAATATAGACATCCCCAATACGTGCTTCGCATATTGGCAAGGCTCTTTTGGTAACAGCCCTTCATTTCTGACTCATCATCATCAAATTCCTGCCTACCATGCTAAGTCCACATGAGTAAAAACGGTTTATCTGACAGAAATGAATTATCTATTTTTTGGGGGTGACAACATAATATTGTTATATATATTAACATAAATTATAATATATATTTCGTCAATGGTATTCACTTAAAACCATAACTATGTCGCTTGAAGTAATATATTAATCTATGATGAACCTGTCCCGCATTCTCTATAATATAGTTAGATTGATATTAACGGATTTTTTAACGGAATTTTTCTGTTTTCATTTTATTTAAATTTTTCTAATCTTTCTGAATATTCTGCTATTAATAACAGTTTTTTCTCTAATGTTTAAGTAATTTTTATGTCCCTAATTTTAGATAATTCTTAATAATAATTATTATCTTATATAATTACTTTTAGCTTTTTAACATTCCGAAGATGCTATCTGTTAACCCTCAGAGACAATCGCTCCTACCCGACCATTACCATGGATCAGGCTAATATCCCTGAAAGCAAAACAATGCGCCTCCTCGGCTTAACTCTCACAACAGACCTCAAGTGGAATGACTATATAGAATCCATAGCTAAATCCGCTGCTAAGAAAATCGGTTCTCTGTGTAGGGGCAGGAAGTTTTTCCCGTCCCAAACAATCGTGCACATATATAAATCTACCATTCGCCCGTGCAATGAATGCTACTGCTATATCTGGTGGGGTGCTACTGCTATCCACCTAAGGGTCCTTGAGAAAATCCAACGGAGAATCTGCAATGTGATCGATCCCGTCTTGGCAGCTCGGATTCAGTCACTTTCTCACCGGTGCAATGTGGCTTCCCTGTGTCTCTTCTACAAATACATTCATGGCTTCTGCTCCAATGAACTTAGCTCACTGGTGCCCCCATATATAAATTTACTCGATCCACAAGATTAACAACTAGGTCCCACCATTTTACTGTGAAACCAATAAATTATAAACGCAAATTCTACTCTCTCGGCTTCTTTTCTTGCACTTCTCTTCCATTTACTTACTTTCTCGACAGCTATAATCTCCAAGAATTTAAATGTAAAGTCAATATTCATCTACTATCTTACTAAACTGCAATCATCTCTCTCCGTCCACTCCATTCTCATCAGTAATCTCATCCTTCTTTTACCCACTTCCTAACACCCCCTATAACCTGTCACTCTTTCTCATACCTTTCCTCCTATGTAACCTCCTGCAAAACAGTGGCAGTAAAAGAATTTGCTTGGGACGATATGATTATAAAAAAATAATTATGAGAATTTTATAACTGCGTCGTTTCTTTCGTGAACAACGGTATCATAGACGTTGTGAGTTCTCGGAGATATCAAATGAAACCACAAGATTCTTCTTGATTTCCAACTGCTTATACAGCTTCTATATTTACCAGATATCAATTTTCCGGCTGTATCAACGTGATAAATTGGAATACAACATATACTTCTTTGTGTCCTCTCGCAATAATTGTAACCGTGCCCTCAAAGAAGCTTAGTTGTCGTTCACTGACAGAATAATGTACTTTCACAAGTTGATACTCTGGCTCTGCAACAAATTTTTAAACAGGAGTAAGCCTTTTATTGGTCACTTCTTCTTTACCCGATTTGATGTACAATTATCTTTTTTATGATAAAAAGATTGCTTTGCTCGTAAATTCTTTTTTTCCATTTCTCACGCTTAACTCACTTGGAGTATCTGTACCTGACTTTACACATACAAGTAAGTCTTCACTGCGTGATGAGCATACAACCCTGTCTGTGGCTTGTACTATCATCTGTTAGATGGATCACCACAAAACAAGTGAACTTGATCTATTCATGAAATGCCCTTTCAGAAATGTGCTCCTGAATTATACCCTGTTCTCTCTAAACTCTCTATTAAACGCCTTATTACATATGCTTTCTTTTTTATTAGAAATCTTTTTCTGTATTTCATGTTTTATGAAATCAGGCAAACTGTCTGATCATTCTAATTATCGGTCAATCATTGATTTAACTATTTTGATAAAGTAATTCCAAATCTGTTCAGCATCTCACCTTTCAGGGTTTTCTTTCAGATAAGCAATATTGCTTTCAGTTGTTTTTTATATATACAGCTGGTATGCTAGTGGTTATTACTATAAGAGTTTCTCGAGCTTTTGTTAGGAATGATGAAATCACATAATAAAAATCTTGTTGATCGGCCATTCTTTTAGAAGTTTTTGCATAAATATAGGTGAAGCCTAAGGATCCAACCTCGAACCTATCTTGTTCCTAATTTTCATGAACAGTTTTCTCGATATTATCGTCCTAGAAAATGCTAGAAACTAACAGAATTATAAGTCGACAATTCGTCCATTCATTGAATATTTCTCTTATAATTGGTCTGATAATTCTACAATGTATTTCGTATTCCTGACAAAATCCTAATATAAATGTTCAATAAAAAAACGTCCATGAACTAAACATTCTCTGTGCGATTTATATGAATATTTTCATTGTACGTTTTTTTATAAACCTTCATCTTTGGTGCTTCAACCATATGAATTTAGCGCAGTACTATATTGGCGGCTAACTTTCACAATATTTTAATTAAATTTGCTAAATATAAACATAAATTCTATGCTAACATTTTTCTCTCATTTTTTTGCTTGTAGAATTTTCTTTCGGCCTCAAGCTTCGAAGTAAATTTTGATATTCAAAAGATTAAATGTAATGCTAATCATTATCTTCCGTCTTATTCTTTACCAATTTTTTATTGTTCTCTCTCCTTAATAATGTTTGTTTTTGTTTTGTATGCTTTTACCCGTTTTAATCCGTTCCGTTTTAATAACTTTAAAGCTCTGCTTGGAGGTGAAAGCATATAAAATAACGTCTTTCTTCTAATTGTTACTTTACGTGGGGAAACATAATATACCGAGAAATATTAGAATTGCGAAAGTAAATGAGTGTTTTTTGATAATAACAATGCGTAAAGTTATAATATTACGAAACAATTCTGTCTTCATCGGAAAGTCATTGATGAAATTTTGCTGAACGAAAACATGTTTAAATAAATTGTCGTGATAAAAATAAACTGACTTTATTGAATATACCGAAAAGAATATTTTCCTTACCATTATTATTTGATTTTATTGGTTATTGAGAAAGCATTGTCATGTAACTTTAACAAATGTCATTTTTGACAGTGTCGGCTCTCATACTTTCAATATGTAAATAGTAAATCTTTGCAGTATTTTCTGTATCGTACTCCAGCATATCGTAATATCTTCACTTTCATGCACAGACCGGTAGTAAGCTATCAATTCTTGATAAGACATATAGATTTGCTGTTGATGCTGTAGGCTGTATTAGATGGAGCTATGATCCAGCGATTGTTGTAAGAAAAAATCTTTTCATCTCTATGTGAAAATCTTGTCTTTTTATTGGAAAGAAATTAAAAGTTGATGTGCGATCGTCTTCAATGCTTTCGTATGATAATTCATGTTGAAAAACCTTCTTGCTTTGTATATCATGCTCATATTTTAGAAATGTCTTGTAGCAGCTGAATGATCAACTATAAATATTTTAATAAATTTCAACAGTGATGAAGGATGTTTATCTGAGAGCGTGCATCTTTCCTATACTCACTCAATTCCAATCTTTTTGTGATCTACCAACTTGTAACTGTTTGACTAAATCTATATTATTTTTGCATACCATTTGCAACACATCTAAGTGAACTATTTCTGTTCACTTTATCTGTTTTCTTTCGCCTCTGCAACGATACAGGCCAACTAGAAAACGGAAACACATCCGTTGCCTGAAATCGGAAGAGACAGAAAAATCAGTTAATTTTATTTATCTGTCGAATGATTCTACAGAAACTTTTCAATACACTGTGTCTTTTTTATGTCCAAAATCAAAAATAAATATATTTTTTTATATTTAATTTTAAATGAAAAGTAGACCCAGACGGAAAATTAAACCTGGTAATAAAAAATTAGCACCGAATGAACTTATTTTTCATTTCACTCCATTCTTTAGCTCTAGGATAATATTAACAGATATAAATTGATTTCAGTTCAACTTATGTCACTCGGTTCTAAAACTGCCTGAAACAATCACACATATTCCTCGAGAATAGTTGATATATTTTATCTTATATCCGGATTAATTAACTCAAAAGATTCCATACCTACCTGCAACATTCCCCATGAATACAATTTCATATGTTACTATAGTAACCTACTATACGGCTGCTCATATTATTTGAAACCAGTTACATATAACGTTATTAAATACCTTATAGATCATCCAATTATTTATCATTCATATAATTACGCTACACTTTGGTTACGAATACCAGATGTGAGAAAAATCTTGTTTTGATTTGTTTCAGTAATTATGAAATAAATTATAAATGTAAATGTCTACAAATATTTTACATCAATGAAGCATTAAAGAAATATAAAAACTATACCAACCGAGAACATAAATAAACGGAGATGTCTGGCGATAACAAAGGCAAATAACGTATAAAACGGCGTTCAAAATCAAAATAGTTTTCGAGCTGAATACTACCCACGTGCTTAAAAAACGAGGGATTAACAAAATTTATACGTACAAATAAAAAACACAAAATACACATCTATCTATCTATCTATCTATCTATCTATCTATCTATCTATCTATCTATCTATCTATTCGTCTGAAGTGATGACAATGACATTTTAGGCCTGATTAGAAAAAATAATTGATAAAGTCTCTGACGGAGGCAAAAAAATTTAAGAATTTTTATTATGTTTTGCCAATTTTTAATATGTATCCTCTTTTTTAGTCGTACTTTAGAGGTACACACTTACACATATGTCTCTCTCGCTATATATATATATATATATATATACAATTATAGTTAGATATGGATAGAATAAAATTCTGCATCTAAAGAAAGTGCACAATACAAAGTAGAGCGAATAATATCTATTTAGAACTTATAACATAAATATTTTATGATATCACTACAAATGTAGCTATTTTGTTTCGACACTACTTGTTTCTTATATAGTAATGAATATATGTTTTATCTTACGTCTATGGCACGACTCGGATTTTCATGCTTTGTGTAATCACCATGTGCACGTTTTGAAATAAATTTAAAATATGCACCTGATGATTGCATAACTCATAAAATTCCGAGTCGTGCCATAGACCTAGCACAATATGTATATTTATTAATATCAATACACTGATCTCTTCATGCACTGAACACAGTTGTATTAACATCTGAACATTAATATTACACAGATGTGTAACCTAATATGTATATTAATTCAAGTCACTATTATATATATATATATATATATATATTGTGCATTTGGGTAAGTTTCATTAAAAATGACAGACAATGTATTATGGTTAAATTTTTATATAAATTATCATGTAGTCATATGATTTTTTTTCTTTTCAGAACATAAATTTTATGTAAATTGTCCAGAGGTTTTGTCTTTCCAAGAGCTTCCGGTTAAACTTTTAGTTATTATCGAGGATAAATCATATTTTATGTGTAACTGAAAAAGCGCAGTATTTGTGTATGTGGGTAGAATTATTTGCGCATTGCATCCGTGTTCATAGTTGATATTATGTTGGATTTTTCTTTGTTATTAATAATGCTTCAACTATTTTTCGCCGTTTGTTAATACTGATGTTGATATAATATTTGTATTATAGACATGTATGAAAACGGATGAATTTTGGTAGGTCTCCATGTATGTTTGCATGATATCAACTTGAACTATGGTCTGAGAAATGTAACATAAGCTTTCTCATTATATTTATAAATATGATAAGTACAATGCTTTATTTTATGCTACATTTATGATACAAGTGCTCAATACAACAGACAGAGCATTTTAATTATAAAAGTGAACATTAAATGGCGATCTTGCGATTTTTTTTGTGTGTTTTTGCTCTGCGTGACTGCCTTTTTGTTAACCCTTTTTGGTTAGTTTAGTATCGAGCAATTTTCTTTCCTTGTGGTTCGTTCCGTTTGAGGGTTTTTTTTTCTTTGCTGTGAAGAACTGTATGTATTGTCGGTCCTACGCAGTTTTCTTTTTTTTTCCCCTCTTTGTCCAAAACTCTATAGCCGAGGACAATAACGGAGTTAGATTCTGCTGGTTATTCGTGGTCTTTAAAAATTACTTGTGTAACATTTTAAGATTAGAATACGTACAGAGTCGGTTTTATTATTATTATTATTATTATTATTATTATATATATATATATATATATATATAATGAAAGTGTGTAACTTAATATTACAAGACATTTTAAAAGTGAAGCAACAGGTTTCGCTTTTCAGGCCTCTACGGGAGATTTAAACTTAGACTAAAATAACAAAAAATGTGCTATGAGGAAAAGAGAAAAGAATGAATCTAAAGAGATAGAGACAAATAATAGCGATCCCCAACAAACATTCACAATGTTTACACAGGGAAGGTTTGTGGGACCCAATATAAAGATCATCCAGCACCTTGAGATGAAATACAGATTGCGACCGGTACACAACAGTAAACTAGTCAACACTTTATTTATTATACATACATGTATAAATGTGGCACAAGCCCAAAATGGAGATGGAGAAGGCTGGTCTTCACTTGTCCTACATTAAATAAACTAGCCTCTTTCATTGACCCAATCGTTCAAATATTTTCTTTTCACCAAAACTTTCCAACCATTAAACACTATTTTATACAGACACCGTAATACCTCATTTACTCTAGGAAGTCTTATTTTACCCCACTAGGTACATCTTCTGTCGTGGGCTGGGTTGACAACAAAAGTTGAAAAATTCCCCAATGTTCATGACATACAAATATATTTACAGAACTAAACAAAACTTATGTTAGGATGGGCAACCTCCACAGACTAATCATGGCAGAAAAGGCAGTTAACTGGACGAAAATCTACACATCAACTCGCGCATTCAAACACGATAACAATTACGAAATCTCGAATTCGAAGCAAAAAGCACCCCACAGTTAGCAGAGAACTGCCATCGCTATCACCTAAATGGGGAGGGGATGGAGAATAGGCAAATGAGAGTGAAGAGAAAAAATAAAGACTATAATGACCATCCATACTGTAGCTAAGTTAAATTCAGTCGTTCAAAAACCAAAACGAAAAATGCCCTAATCTTACCTAACACTGGGCGGAGTTAACCATGTTTAATGCAGATGACCAATTTCCTTTAACCTAGGTCATCTCAGAATGAAACATTAATTAGCCTTTTTCACACACACCAAACGCGAAGCAGTCACCCAACTTCCGCCGAATTTTAATGAAAAGAGCTGCCTCCTTTTCGCTCTGATCTTGACTTTAAGCTAATGTTTGGGGACAATTGGGACACCTCATTTTTATCAGGAGATTCCTTTTTGGGAGCGAAATTTTTTTAAAATGCACTGACTCTGGTCGGCCACCTTGGGCGTTTTTCTTTTTACAAACTCGGTTTTAAAAATGCAGTGTACGAACAAAAATATTAAAACAAGTTTTCAGAAACGAAACAAAATGCGGAATTGCAGAACAAAGTTCGAGCCAAAACAATAAAAAAAAATCCAAATTAAAACAAGAAAAGAAAACAGAAAGGAAACTGAACATAAAATATAATCTCAACCACAATACAGGTAATAAAATAAAGGGTTCAAAATCTAGTCACAAATCTGTCAAAATAAAGGAATACAAATAACTCCAACCATTCTGATGTGTCGAAAAATGGACTAAAAGAACCGGTCAACACTAAAGTTAGCAGCACACATTCTGTTTTATTTGCTCACAAATAGCGGAACCGTAAGTATTTGGGACAAGTTCCTTTCGAGGCAAGATCTGATTCCTGATCTTAGTTATGACATGTTGCTTTATTCTCATAAAGGCACTGGATAGTTCCCTATGTATTTAGTACCGCAACTACAATTATATCTATAAATAATAGAATTAATTTGATGGAGAAGGAGAGCATCCTTGCACCCAGAACGTAACATAGGCCAGGTTTGAAAAACTATATCTACCTTAGCCGTGAAAAAACAACGTCAGACATTAGATAAAATCTGTCTAGTTAAGCTTTCATGCTTAGATCCTATTTAGGGAAATCTAAAATAAACAGCTCACATTTTAGCAGTATAAAGTATGATCTTTGCGAAGTCCACAATCTTGTTATATATGACCGAATGAAGAGTATCAGGGGAGTATCCTAAACCACAAATGTTTTCTTCACAAAATTAATTTCATCATCCAGGAATTAACTTTTTTCTTTTATCGTATCACCTCGAGCAAGGCGGTAATGCCACTGATGTGCAGGGGGCTACATAATAGTAAAAGGATTAATTAGAAGAGAGTGAAAAGGAAGAAGAACCAGTTAGAAAGAAGCAATAGAAGAATGAGAATACAGGTGTGATGACAGGTTCAAAGGTGGAGAGAAATGAAAGGATATATGGGGTAGGGAAATAACTAGAGTCAAGTGGTTAATAGATGAGTATTGACATTGTATTTAAATTCCTGGAGGTTGTAGCCGTCAGGAAAGCAAGAATATGGGAGCCCGTTCCACAGGCGGGAACTGCGAGAGAAGAAGCTGCATGAGTAGATTTGTAGTCTGGATTTGGCTAACCTAACTGTGAATGGGTGGGACCCAATTACCAATATGGTTGCACGAGTAAACATCTCGTATATATGCAGGATAGAATCAGGCGGGAAAAACATCCTGGCGCGACACAGTGACCCAACCTTCTTAGCAGTGGATTTAGCTATGGATTCGACGTAGTGGTTCCATTTGAGATCAGAAGAGAACGTAAGGCCGAGGAGGCGCAGTGTATTGCTCTCAAGGAGAATCGCTTGGTCCATGCTTATGGGAGGCAGGAGAGGTTGCCTGTTATGATTGAGAGACAACAGCTTGGTCTTAGACGCATTGAAATTAACAAGCCACTTCTTGCCCCAATACATTATGAAGTGTAGATCCCGTTCAAGGTCAGCAGCGAGATTATGTTTGTCCGCCACGACGAGTTTCTTACTGATGCGGGAGTAAATTGTGGTGTCATTTGCGTAGATGCCTACTTGGCACTTGATCTCATCTGTGAGGTCATTGATGAAAATAAGAAAGAGCGTCGGGCCCAGGATATAGCCCTGTGGGACACCAGCATTTGCGCTGTAGGATGAAGAGGCATGTCCATTGAAAATACCGTAATACCGTAACTCCGTAGCTTGCATAGAAGCCCAGAGTGCTAAACCCTATCAAAACCTTGGAGATGTCCAGAGCAATAGCACGAGCCTCTGCTGTCTCATCAAGGACCTGGAGCATGTACTCCGCAACGGTTGTTAGCAGGTTGGCCGTGGACTTGGCAAAGCGGAAGCCATACTGCCTGTCAGAGTAGAGTTTGTGGGCAGTAAGATGTTGAACTATTTCATCATTAATTATGGCCTCGAACACTTTCCCGAAAATTGGTAGAAGCCTGATAGGGCGATAGTTGGATGGGTCCGAGTGTTCACCACACATCTTAAGTACAGGAACGACTGAAGAGAACTTCCAGCATGCAGGAAAGCAGGAAGCAGAAAGGCAGTAGTTATACAGTTCAGAGAGGACAGGGGAGAGTTCAGGAGCACACCTCTTAAGGACTATCACCAGGATTCCATCGTCACTGCTCGCTTTATGGGAGTCAAGTTTTGAAATTACTCGGGGGGAAATCGCGGAAGGCGTCCCAGTCAGCTTTTTGGTAGCTGTAGGAGGTCCTATAGACAGGAGGCTCCTGAAGGGAGTGAGAGTGGAAAGAAATATTGAGCGAGAGAACAGCATGGTCGGAGTTGCCGATAGGGCAAAACTGCAAGACTTGACAGGCGTCAGGTGCAGAGGTAAAGCATATATCTGTTAGCGAGGAGTGTCCAGAGGGAGTGCTTGGAACGCGAGTGTGAAAGTTCACCAAGGGATTGGGAAATAGCAAAGTTCATGGCGTGGATGACCGCTGGATCAGTAATAGAGTCTTTAAGCCACTCAGAGTGATGTGCGTTAAGATCTCCGAATACAAATATGTGAGCGAATGGGTGGTAGGAAATAGCCTTATCTATGTTGTCAGCAATGCTATCTAGAAGGAAACAGTCAGGATAGGAGGGGGAACGGTAAAGAAAGAAAAGGTAACTAACCGAACTGAGAACAGACATACATATTGGTGATCAGTAGATTCGAGTGATGTCACCCTAGCTATGTTGTCCGGGGACTTTTCGTGGAGGAAAGCTTCTACGCTACGAAAGTTAGTACGAATGCCCCGGATATTAGTAAAAGAAAACTTAAGGGATTTTGGTGGTTTGAGTTTGGCTGGTTTAGGATATTTTCTGATTTTGTTTATCATGTTGTGTTTTATTGATAGGGAGGGGCCTAGAGTAGAGGATACAGGCGGTCATTATCACGATCTGTGCTGGGAGGGAAACTGGATCGGGCTGCAACAAAGTGTGGTCTCAGGGTTGCCCACCGAAAGCGCTTGCAGGGACACCTATCCATGCGCGACATGGCACTACAAGAACCCCGATATTATACAACTGTTGATCAGAGCAGCCGAGATTGACGCTACGCAAGAGTTAGGGCTCCTAACTACCAGTCGGAAACAGCAACCAGAAAACTGCCAAACCATAACCTCACAAAGATGAGAAGTTGTCACCAACCAGACACATCACACGGAAATCACGGAAGCACCAGTACTAAGGTCTGAAGAGAGAAAAGAGAAAGCAGGAAACCACATCCTAAACAAGGAACAAGGAGTAAGTCTCTACTCCTGTTCAATAGACGTGAGTGGAGTGTGAACCGGGCGATATTTCGGTCTATCTATGCCAATTAAAAGAAAAGAAAAAAAGAAAGAAAAAGTTAAGGGTGGTGAGTTAACTAAGTTTTAACTTAGTTAAAGTCCAGTCAAAGTAATTTCTTTGAAAAAAGACAAAAAATCTCTCGTTCAAATGATCATGAAACGTTTAAAATTTAGCAAGAATAAATAAATAAAAACAAAATCATGACTTACTTTTAACAATCTGAATATATCATTAATGTCCTATGGACCAATGTTCTAATAGTGTTTATTTTACGTGTTTGTGGACAGAGGGAATCCCAACGCGTATATAATCCTGCAAATGTTGGTTTCCTATAAACTGAGGTCAGAAAAGTTGTAGGTGTCCGATGTACTAGGGCATCCAGAGATGCTAGTAGAGAAGTTGATTTTTTCTCAACAGTAAACCTCAGTGCTAGATGAATATCATTAAGAAAAGAGAGAAACTGATGAACCTCAGCTTCATTATTAAATCAACAAAAAGTGTCGTCCACATATCGACAGTACAGTTTTAGTATGATGTGCACTACTACGTACTCTCCAAATGAGTATCTACAAATATTTTCATGGTTTCTATTCCAACGAGCTTAGATAGCTAATCCCCTCTCCACAAAAATTTGCCCGAGCAACCAGACTGGCAACAAGGTTTTTTTACAATTAATTCAACTAAATGCAGCCGCCACGTCTTCTCTCCCAGCTTCTTTTCTCGTACTTCCCCACGTTCAATTATTATGGATTTGCACATCCGAATGAATATGACCTTTTCTACGCATGCTCAGTCTTCACTTGTATGCATCAGAATCGGCTCAACTGTTCAGGTTCATGTCGCAACAGCTGCAAGTAGTGGTTATTAGTACGAAAATTGTGATTGCCAATCGTTGATATGGCTTCAAATCCCAGGTGATGCCTGTGCGTTTGTATTTGTATTATGGACGAATTTTTTTCCACCTAAATATGGTTGATGATGATTAGGCAAAACTCTGGATTCAAAAAATGTTTCTCTTTGATTTTATTGATTCCACTGTTCGTTTTGTTTTGTTTTTTTACTGAATTTTGGTTGACAATTTATATTTAGACCTATGATGTATAGATGGAGTGAGGCTTCAAAAATAAATTGAAAATAATTAGAAGAAACATCATATTTCAGTAGTATAACATATCAGTCAGTTGAGTGCCATACGTGATAATACATCATATAACTTACTTTAATAATCGGGAAATTATCGAATTTACTTATTAATTCAAAAACATATTTTCTATTTCATGTCACATATTTCAGGCCGAAAAATACGATAAAATTATTGTCACTATTCACATTGTTTGGGTTATTTTTCTCATCATTTTTTGCCACTATTACGATCATTCAGCCGTTGTACGCTCTGGTCCTCAAAATTATTTACGTAAATTGTACCAGCCTGAATGATTTTCCGAATCACTTTTCTACAGAACAGATGTATTGATTTGAATTGACTGATCTCCATGGTCTTTGCAGCCATGAGACACATTTCAATTTAGTTATAGATTTGTTTCCTTGAACGTCAATGTTCTCTACTCGAAATTACCAAAAAGTTAAATATCAGGAGCGGTCGAATTGTGTCTAAATGTAGAATTGTTTAACTTTCGATGTCAGTGCAATGACATTTACTTTTCATTTATTTTCGGCTTTGAAATAAGAATTCTTTATCTGTCTAAGTAATGAGAGCAAACATACTATTTTTTCAACTAAGAGAAGATAGATTTGATTTATATGGATTGAAGATTGTTTTCAAGTTTGTTAATAAAGAAAGGCGGAGTAAAATAGCGACATCTTAGTAGGAGTGGGGTTTGTCTGATTTGATTTAATATTTTTCTTTTAAATTTCTGTTGGACTATTTTGTTTGTTAGGTAAAAGGAAAATGTTGCAAGTAATGTATGAGATTCTAGATCACTCAAGATCCATTATATTTCATAAAGTTTTATTAGTATGAACCAAGGCCAAATAACAATAGTAATATAAGAAGATTGCGGACAGGCATGTTTCTCAGTTAATCTGTTTTTTTTTTGTTCTTTTTTGGTTTTTTTTGTTGAACATCTGATAGATGGTACGTGGGATGAAAAGTCATTGACAAAGATACAGATTTAGAGGCTTCTCACTTCTTGCAAGCATTACTCTCTAATTGATGATATTTTCAGAGTTATAGTCGTACTTACCACAATCAGCTAATTTCAGGTTGATGAAGATATATTATCTATTGTTACATGTTTTGAATTCAATGTTACACTGTTTTTTTTTCAATGTTTTTTTTTTGTTCTTTTTTGGGTTTTTTTTGTTGAACATCTGATAGATGGTACGTGGGATGAAAAGTCATTGACAAAGATACAGATTTAAAGGCTTCTCACTTCTTGCAAGCATTACTCTCTAATTGATGATATTTTCAGAGTTATAGTCGTACTTACCACAATCAGCTAATTTCAGGTTGATGAAGATATATTATCTATTGTTACATGTTTTGAATTCAATGTTACACTTTTCCTAAACCAGCTGCCAACCATGGTTATAAACTCTAATGTCATGCTGTTGTTTTCTGCAATTGTATCACCTCCAAGCAATGCAGTTATTCTAATGGTGCGAGAAAAGTAAAGAAAAAGAAACAAGACACAAGTTACCGAGGATGTCGAAGAAAGCACAATATAAAGCTGGAAAGCAAGAACATAGAAGATACTTGTTGACATTGGGAGGTAGTTTCACAGACAGAAAATGTGAAAGTGAAAGTTGATAGATTAGAAGTGATGGTTACATTTGACTATTTTAACGGTAAAATAGCAGGACCTGGTTGAACGGTTGATATATGTGGTCAAGGCACCAAGGAAGAAATGCTTGACGAATCAGAAGCCTTGACAATATTTAGAGAAGAGACAGAGGGAATCTACACCACGTCAGTAAGAAAGTGACTGGAGTTGAGATGCCATATAGAAATCGATTTCTATCAGATCTTTCTCTTGATTTTGTTTAGAACACCAAAATGAATAGTAGGTGTACCCGACCAGACATAGCAACAGTATTCAATGCACGGACGAATGGTAGATTTATAAATGTGCATGATGGATTCTGAAGAAAAACACCTGCTGGCTCGAAACAATGACATAATCTACTTATAAGTAGACGTATCTTTTGCTTCAATGTAATCATATGGAGGTCGATTGAGTGAGTGAGGCTGAAAAGGTTAAATATGTTGCTTTCTGGTAGACTAGCGTTTCTCCTAGGGATGGAAGTTAGGAAAAGTTCTCTATGGTCATTAAGGGAGCAGAGCTTCGTTTTGGATGCATGAAAATTTATGAGCTATGCTCGTCCCAATACATCACAGATTGAGGCCCCTTTCCGAAAGCAACAGAGAGGTTAGCTTTTTCAGCCTTGGCAGATTATTTCGCGACAGCAGGAATGATGGTGTCATCTGCCTAGATGTCTTCTTTTGAAATGATTACATCAGAAAGATCATTGATGAAACCCAGAAAAAGCGTAGAACCTAGAGTAGAACAATAGGAGACGCCTGCGTTAGTATACAAAAATCTAGAAGCATACCTGTTCATGACGTTTTTCATTCCACGATCAGATAAGATCGATTTGAGGAAGTCAAACAAACGTTCAGATATACCATAGCCTTGTAGCGCGCACAGAATGCCTGCATGCGTGACACACCCACTCAAACGCATTCGAGCTTTGCGTTCATGTCAAGAGCCTGGTATGTATATATATATATATATATATATATATATATATATATATATATATATATATATATTCAGTAATAGCCGTTAGTACATCAGCGGTAGACCTGGTGAAGAGGAAGAGATACTACCTGTTAAACCCTATGTTGTGAGATGTGAGATGATGAAACATTATAATCTTGAATACTTTACAAAATATTGGTAACAGGCTAATAATGCAATAATTATAGGGGTCAACTCGCTCCCAAGGGATTTTAAAGACAGAAAGTACAGAGAAGGAATTTCAGCAAGTGTTTAAAGACAGGAGATAATACAGGAACATATTTCTTTAAGACAATGAGTGGAATATTATCATCTCTGCTAGCCTTATGGGAACTCTTCTTCTTCTTCTTCTTCTATGTGCCCTGTCCCTTCAGGACGTAGGCGATCATGGTTCTCCATATCTCCCCTATCCCTTTTGGCCTTTAGTATGTTTGCTTCTGTTACTCCTGGAACCACCCGTTCCGTCATCCACCTGATCAGGCCCTGCATATATGTTATCCGCTGCCTTCCTCTGTCCTTCCTTTTCTTTCCATCTGGCCAGTCAGTATCAGGTTCTCCAGGCACTCCTTCCTCAATGCGTGTCCCAGTAACTTTAGTTGTCTCTTCCTGATGCCTAGTATTAATTTCCTTTTAGTTGCCATTCTTTCCAACTCAATATCCTTGCTTGCATGCTCAGTCCACGATATCCGCAGCATCCGCTGCTTCCTGTTTTGTCCCCGTTTTCGATGATATTGTCCAGCATTCACTGCCGTATTGAAGAACTGACATCACATAGCAATCCAGTACTCTTTTTTGTTGTTTCTAGTGAAATTTTCCTGTGTGTTAGCCCTTTACTCAGCTTCTGGAACGCGTCCTTTGCCATACCAATTCGCCTTCGCATCTCTTGTCGCACTTTCCATCTTTTGTTAGAATACTTCCTAGGTATTTAAATTTTTATACTTGCTTGATTCTGGTATCCCCCACCTGTATTTGGTATTTTGGGTTGCACCTTTTGCTGATGATCATGCATTCAGTTTTCTTAAAGTTTATTTGTAGTCCTTTTTTGTCACTCTCCACCGCTACCTTCTGTAGGAGGTCATGTAGTTTTCTTTCCGTGTCTGCAATCAGCACTGTATCATCTGCATACCTTATGTTGTTCAAGTGGTGGCCTCCAATAACAAATCCTGGCGTGTCATCTAGGGTCCTCAAAATATTCTCGCTGTATAGGTTGAACAAATCCGGTGAAAAGACACATCCTTGTCTTACGCCTCTTTCTATCTAAATCTACTGAAATCGTTACGTCTGCGTATGCAGGCCGTTTGCTGCTAGTAGAGATTCTTGATTACTCTTATGTCTTTCCTGAAAATGTCGAGGCTACCAAGCATCTGCATCAATTCTTTGTGTCGTATCTTGTCGAATGCCTTCGCATAGTCAATGAAACATAGGTACAAGTCTCTCTTCATTTGTATTGCCCTTTCGGAGAGCATCTTAATCATGAATATTGCGTTCCTTGTTCCAGTGTCTTTGACGAACACGCACTATTCCTGCCATATCTCTGGCCTGATTCTGCTTCTCGCTCTATTCATCAGAATTCTGACAATCAGTTTTGTAATGTGACTTACTAAGCTGATAGTTCTGTGTAGTTCACACTCGTTGTACCTGGTTTCTTCGACAGTGCTATAAATATCGACTTACATAGGTCGTCTGGTATTATTCCACTGCTATAAATTTCGTTTATTACGTCGGTAATTTTTCTATGCCATATTCTTTTAAGGCTATCAGCAGCTCTATCACTATGCCGTCTGGACCAGCTGCTTTGTTTCTGTTCAGTTTGGCTATTGCAGCTTCCACTTCGGATTTTAGTATTTCCGGTTCATCGACCTCGTTTGTATTCTCGGTTGTTCTCTCCTGTCGCAAAAAAGATCCTTTATATACTCTTCCCATCGCTGGTGTATTTCCTCTTTCTCTAATATGATTGTTCCTTCCTTGGTTTTTATGCATCCTGTTGAGCAGCAGGTTTTTGACCTCTCAGTTCTCTTATCTCTTTATGCATCTCTGCTTTATTACTCCTGCTCAGTCTCTCTATTTCTGCGCATTTGTTGTTGAGCCATTCCTCTTTACCTTGTCTGCATTTGTTCCTTATCTCCCTGTGAAGTTTCTTGTACTCTGCTCCATGTCTTGGCGTTATTTTTTGTCTCCTTTACATCATGTGGAGAATCTCTTCGGTCATTCACTCGTTATTTCTTCTGCGTCTGATTTCCTTTGGGGCTATGTTGTTCGCTGAGGTCACCATCGCTTCCTTTAGTGAATCCAATTTTGAGTGCCCTTTTCCAATTTGTTCTTCATATTTTTTTCTCACACTATTATTGTATTTTTTCTGCAGGGTGAGGTCATTCGAAAGCGTGTCGTAATGCAGCCTTGGCGATGTGCTGGGCTTCTTCAGTCTTTGGAGTTTCACCCTTAGTTTACAGATGACTGGGATGTGGTCACTTCCGCAGTCGGCACCTATATATGTTTTGCATTGGACTTATGGGTATTAAGCTTAGAAATAATAAGGACTACATTATGTATACAACACTCAGTTGATCCGCGGTTTGAGATAGCCAGTCCTATGTTGGAAATCCAGAGGAGACAAGTGTGGATTTGAAAGAGAATTTACGATCAAAGCATTCAACCTTGTCTCCTGTAACGGTGAAGACCTCAAATTTATTGAATAGAGGAGGGATCGAGTATTTCCTACCGTTTAGCATACTTTTGCGAAGTCGCTAGTAGTCTTTGGACCCAAACTTGTGTGAATCGATACGCTGCTTCATTCTATCAGCATACAACAGCTTAGCACCATTTAGAAAACGCTTCATTACGGGCAGAGACAAAGAAGCGCCTATTGTAGTCAGACACTTCGACACGCCAAAAAAGAAAGAAGTGAAGAAGCAAAGAGCGGAAATCAAAGAACATAAGTTAACAGTCAGAATTACCTGGCTTAAATTATAGCATCGTTGCTAGCATTCACCCAGAGGCACAGACTTCAACAGGGAGTCTAAAACTGTTCCACAAGACATTACAAAAGAACTCGCAGAAAGATTCCTAGTCCGCTCTTTGGTAGCAGGAAGATATTCTGCTGGTAGGAGGTTCCTGGAAGAAGGGGCGAAAAGAGACATTAACGGAAACCACAGTATGGTCAGATTTGCCAAAAGAACAGAGCTGCATAACATGGCAAGAGTCATGGATAGAAGTTAAGCAGAGACTTAGAAGTAAAGCGCGTCCTTGTGATGCGTGTGGATGGTAGCAACGTCTGTTCATACTGAGAGTACCAGGTTAGCTGTTTTCTGCTTGCTTCCCCGAACTGGTATTTCGAATCGGAACTTTTGCATAGTATGTAGAAAAGCTGCTCTTATCGTCTGATATAGCACTTCTTTATTCACCACTCATAGGAGAATTCACCATTTGCGTGAGAGACTGAATGATTAAGAAGTTCAAAGAATGGATGCCTACAAGATCAGTGACGATGTTTTTCAGCCACTTGGCATTATGGACATTGAAGTCTCCGATCACAAACAAATTAACGAAATGGTGAGAGGAAATAGGCCTGTCTACGTCATCTGATAAGTCAGCAGAGGAATGTCAGTGGTAAATAAAGACGGGCTAGATGACTGAGTTTAGTAGAGAGAGACGGAGATACATGTAAAGATGGCCAGGGGATTTCCGAGAGAGGTATCTAGCCAGCATCATATATTCGCGGACGTAAACTACTAGGCCATGCATGTGAACATTGTAGTTGTCTTTAAGGAAAGGAAGGTAACCAGGAATCTGGAAGACAGAGGAGGGAATTGTAGAGTTAAGGTTGGTTTTACAGACAGCTAAGATGTCTTTCGACCTTTCGTGGAGAAATGATTCTACACTGAAAATGTTGTTACGTATACCACGGATGTTAGAGAAAAGATGTTGAGGGTTTTAGGATTTTTTTTTTTTTTTTTTGCCTAGTTTGGTTTTACATTTTTGGTGTGAATCGTCATAATTAGATCGTTTCGGAAAGGTGAGGCCTATTGTAGTAGTAGTGTCAGATGTGACATGTGTAAAGAGGTAACTGGCGCATACTGTAGCATAGTGTGGCCTTATGGTTGCCCACCGGAAGCACTTGCAAAGACACCCTTACATGCTCGACATGTCACTGGAAAAATAAACCAATATCATGCGACTGTTAATCAGATCAGCCTCTCTAGATGCTACGCAAGAGTTCAAACTCTTAACTACCAGTCCGAGGCAGCAAGCAAAATCTACCAACCAGTTATCCTCAGTTTTAAAGGATATTGCCATCATCCACACGCACCACAAGAAACTGTCAAAAGCACCACTATTAAAACCCGAGGAGATTAAAAGAACCGAGAACCCCTTTTCTAACCAGAAAACAAGAGATGAGCCTCTAAACCTGTTTAAGAAAAGAGGTAACATTATAAACCAGGTTATAGTAGGGCCTATTTTTAAAGAAAATTTTAAAAATTAAAAAAAAAGAATTGATACCTTTTAACTTCGTAAAAGTCCTAACATCTATTAATTACAATAAAATATTAAAATCAGAAATTTACAAACAGTGAATTTGCACGTAAAGGAATTTAACGAACTTGATCTCGGATCTCCTATTCCTAATTAGAGCTGCATTAACGTCGGAATCACTACAGAAATTCAACGATCTATTTTAATAATCAGCGGAATAAAAGGGGTAATCGGCTGTGAAGTAAAGTTCTGGTTACGTTTGGTGTGTTTATTTATGCGCATATTATTTTGAAATGTTATGGATCCATTTCATTTCTACTAAAATAAGGTTTGTTAGCAAAACCGATAGTTTTCTCAAGCTGTTTTTGACAACTAATCTCTGAGACAGACAGCGCCTAATTCATTATCGGTTGATAGTGTGGTCGGCTATCAACGCCAACTCAGTATAATCTACCTCCTCTAGAGACCACAGAACCAAGTGTGGTGAATATGTGGCATTTTGCTCTACAGGAATAATTACTGATAAAAAGCGGGACTGGTTGAATTGGTGTGTCGGCATATCAACCATTATGTGTTATTTAATGCCGAAATGCAAATATTTTAAACAATTTCATTGCCTCAGCCAGCGATATATAATTTGAACGCAATTGTATGTCTTTAACTACAGATAAAATGTATTGGTGATCCTTTGGCTTTAAAATTGTAATGGTAATTTTAAAAGGAACACGAATTTCTGTTAGTTATTTTCTTTTATAGAGAAATGTATTTTTATATTTTCATCATGTTTTACTTTCGTTTAGAAAGTAAAAGTTATATATTTGTTCATATATAAAACCCTAATAGAAGCTATCACCTGGAATTAGGACGAACCTGTGATCAGTAGGGTTTAAAAGGTCGTTCCACCCACCGCAGAAAACTTCAAACTCCCATTCAGCAGCCTTGCTCCCAGTGAATATTTAAATTCTGCTTACTTTGATATTTTATTGAAAATTAAGATGAAATTAGATTAATACTTCATAAAATCAGTTATATATATATATATATACTTCGTTTCACAACTAAGACGTGAATGTGGCACAAGGTAGTGGTTTAACGTGGAGAGTCCCGAACGTGTGCGCACGGTAAGGGCTAAAGATTGCCCAGTCCCCTCAACTGTCGGTCAAGTTAGATTCTGTAGAGACCACAAATTCACTCTGTGCAGTGAAGTGGTGCAGCATCGGGACACTGTTCCAAGGGACCAGTTACCTCCTACTATAATTTTTCTCAATTGCATGACTGTCCTCGGACATAAGTACAAAGAAGCCGCACTTTACCCGAGAAAAGAGACGCAACTGATAGATTATGACACCTACAAGCAAAAAGGTCAGGTAATTATTATAGAAATACATATCCAAAAAGAAAGGGCTTATTGGTAAAATTCCAAAGGAACTCTCATTAATATTAACGGCTAAAAAATTAAATATCAAAACTGATCCAGCCAGAGTGCTCGATGTAAATAAGATTATTTATTTACAGAGCCAACATGTCTATTTATACATATAAAAAATTCAGAAATTGAATCGAGTGGTCATTTCTGCAGTCAGCCATTCAGCAGTGATTCCTAGATAAAATAGAAAGTTTGAAAATTCTTTTAAATGCGTATGTTCGTAAGGAAATAAAAATTGTATCTAAATGAACAAGAAAAAATGGAGGAGGAAATAAAAAAGAAAGAAGAGGAATGGGAGAAAATGAAAACGTTATTTTTGGATTTACAGACAAGGGTGACGGGGGAAAGAAAGGGGAGATATGCTACAGTTAGTGAAGTTTTAATTCAAGAGACAAAGTGTTAAAGTGTGTGTGGGTTCACGAATCCGGAAGCTGGGCTTGTCGAGGGGAATGAAAAGCGTGTCAAAAGAAAGGGGAAATAAGATAAAAAACGGGAAAGAAAGGAAGGAAGGGGAAAGAAGAAAAGGGAATAAAAAAGGGAGGAATCAGATATAAAGTCAAGGCAATACGCAGTTCAAGATGGATAGAGATAGACAGATAGATAGATACATAGATAGATAGATGCATTAAAAGATGAAAAAAAAGATGGCGATTTTTGCACATTTATGTTTATTTTCTTTTTTTAACCGTTTCTGAACAAAAGAAAAAAAAGGGACAGATTATTGATAAGATCAAAATAACATACGTTAAAAATTTAACTTTAGTCAGAGAAAAAAAGTGGGAAAATATATTGTTCATCTATAAAATAACAAAAAAAAATAAAAATAAAACATCCGGAATGGAAAACCTAAACAATGATTAAAACGGGTTATATTAAACGGAAAGTATTAATGTAGATGATCAAGAGTAAAGGACTAAGAAATAAACAAATAAAAATAAAACAGTCATAATAAAAGGGGATAATAGCTTAATAAAATAAAATAATATAAATAAATTAAGGTGCCGATTAATACCAAGCTATAGGATTAGAAAAGCTAATCGTCAAAAAAGGTTAATATATATGAATGTAGTAATAAATAAGAAAAAGGAAAAAAAACTTTCAAAAAAGATAATAAAATTCAATTATATTTTGGAGGATGGTACCCGAAATTAAAATTTAAAATTCAATAATTTCGACTAATGACGACATTTGCATATAAATTCATTACGTGTGTTTACAAGCAGATTTTTCTTGGGATATTTTACATTTTTAATTATTTCTACTAAACATAGATTGCGTCTGTCGTCAAGGTTATAGTGTGTGCGAACAGAACTTATTAGTCTTCAACTCACTATGAGATCGATTCTTTTTTCGCTCATTTCCCAAAATCTTCAAGAAAAAGAGGTTTGCTGTTTTAGATTAGTGTTGGAAAAGGAATGCTTATGAGAGTAATACTTTTGTTTAAATTCTCCTAGCGAAATCCCGGTGAAAATTTGATAATTACTTTTAATATTCACGGGAGAAATTGGAGCTTGTTAAATTACTTGGTTTGTTCTGTATTTACATTCCGCCATATTGTTGTTGAAGGACCAAAAATTACTGAATGGTTTTTTTGTTAGTCTTACCTAAATTCCTTAAAATGTGAGTGTTTTGTGTGAATTAATAGTATCGTCCATAGTGAGTTGCCGGAACAGGTAATTTTGTGTGTATGTCTGTTAAAGATTTTGTGTAGTTGATTTTTCTATGGACCTGCTCGATTAATAATTTTTAAAAATATTTCTTTGTATTAATATTATGGAGTTTGCAGAATGGGAGTAATAAACCATAGGACTTTTTTCTACGTCTATTACTAGCACTAAATGGCTCGGAATTAGCAACTGGTTTTTCATCCATTATTCAATTGTTGATGCCGCTTTTCTGGAGAGCCTTATTATATGTTTTCTATTTTCATTGAAAATTTTGAGAATAGAAAGATAAATGGCTAAATCTAGTTTTAACAATGTAGGATATTTGTTTTAAGATAGTGTTGGTTGGTTGGAATTTAAATTAATATAGCCAAGTTTATCACTTTCTTTGGGATACGTTTGGTAAGAACCATCCTTTAGATTTAGGTAAAGTCTAAATAGTTGATTATTTTAGATTAGAAGAAAAAGTCAACTTTAAAGCCTAGAAATTAAGAGGCCCTCATAACCTTTTTATGAATTCTGTTAAGGACCCATTGCTATTAGGAATCCCGGTATAGTGCAATTTGTTTAGGGTTTACAATTCGGCATAACGTATCATGGATATAAAACTCTATAGATCAGCCACCTCGGCTAAATCATATGCCCCCATAAGGATATCAAAACTATTGTAGGAAACTTTAGTACAAGTATAATGATCAGAAGTTAGAACAGATTTTCTTAAAGCTAAAATCAGTTTAATTTTGCTATAGATCATCTCAATTTTAAGCAAATTTAATACTACAACCTAGAAGATTCTGGGATATAATGAAATAGATATCTACGATATCAATTTGAGGAAGGAGATTTTAGACTTATCATTAATCATAGTGAAATAGGTTGTGTATAAATTATTTCTAGTAATGTTTTTTATCTATAAGGTTTATATATCACAAATCTATTTTGTTATTTTCCTATGGATTTTTTTAGTTTTATTATATTTGAAGTATTAATTTTCTTTTTAAATTTTAGTTTTTCTCTTATAAGTTATTCTTTCTTTTTTTTGATTAATTAATTCATTCTATTTTTATTTATTCATATTCAATTTTCTATCATCGTTGTCATCTCTTCTCTTTTCCTTATGTTCGATTTTTAACGTATATAATTTTGCTCTTACTGATAGTCTGTCCCCGGTTTTTTTTTTCTTTTTTTTTGAAACAGTTAAATTAAAAAGAAATAAACATAGGAATACAAAGATCGCTATGTTTGCTTCACCTTTTTAATGCATTTCTAAAATTTTAAATACATCCTGAAACGCTAAATAGGTCTAACCATTTTATTGCAATAACAGAAATTTTTAACGCGGAGAAAGTTATGACATTGCTCAATCAGTAATGAATTAGATCACTCTAACTACTGATCATGCTTCATACGCTTAAAATTCAGCCCCGTTCTACCGAACGCCCATAGCTCAGAGGTAGACTCGCTGACTGATGCTAATGACTTTTCAATTCTGAGTAAAGACAAACGTACTGATTAGCTGTGATACAGCGAAACATATTTGTCTGCGGATGACTATATATATATACATATATCGAAAATACTGTGTTGTTATTAAGAAAATTGTGGTTGGTGTTAAAATAAGAGATATTAAATATATTTTTTTTTCTAGGAATTTGATGCAAACACAATCTTCGGCTTCTGAATAGATACTCACTTTAAATTAATTAAAATTTTAATAAAAATATCTGGTTAATACAATGCTGGCAGAACCCATATATAATACGAAGGTTAATAGTTTTACTTTAAAATATATACATATTTCTTTTAAAATAGACATACTTTTTAGGTTATATTTAAAATAAACAGTGATTAACAGTATTTATTTAAAATACAAACTAACATTAAAATAGACGAACCTAACACTATATGAAACAAATTTATTATATTTTATTTAAATTTGCAATTTTTCCTTTTATAATAAAAATAATGGGAAAATAATGATTTTGGTTTGTAATGCTGCTAAAATGTTTTATAAAAAAACGAAAAAGATAATAAAAAAAAGGAAGTTCACATTTAAAATTAATCTGGATCAAATTATTTCCTTAATTTCCAGAGAAAACTGAAGTGAACAGTGCGGTTCATGTACCTTACATTGACTAATTTATACAATGATGATAAAAGCAAAATTAACAGGGATTTTCAGTGGAACCCAAATAAAATCTAACATCATTAACGGAATATATGCTAGTTCGGTATACAATACTATCAGTTATATATTGGCAATTTAAAGAAGAAATTGTATTTTTTCGTCATTTATGCAAATTATTTAAAATATTTAATGAAATTTTGCACTCTCTATTAACGTACTTTTGGTTATGTAGATATTTGGTATACGTTTTGTAACAAGCAGTATTTAATCCAAGGTGATATCGAGAAATTTGATCATTTTAGAATTGGAGGTTGACGTAAAATTTAGCACGAGATCATTGAAATAATTGATCAGTCCATTTCTCAATAAATCTATGTCATAGGAATTAACAGAGAAGAATTACACTATTATATTTTTAAATTCTGAAATTACATTTAAGTAGATATTTTTATAAAACTGCAAATTATGTAACGATTAATCTTTCCCCGCCATTCTACAAATGTATTAAAATACTATAATAGCTCATGTTTATACCTTTCAGAACAAGCGAGAATCCTAAATGTCACATTTAATATTCTTAACATGTTAGAATTCCGTTCAAATTTAACAGCATTTGAATATCTAACCTCTTCTAAGATAATTCGATTTATGTTTTTATTTTTCACATTTTACATTTTAAATCCTATACTTGCTATTATATATTCAATATCACTATTTATATAAATCACACTATACATATATACATAATACATATATACATAATACATATATACATAAGTATTTATGAACACTCCGTTTTAAACTATTACCGAGGTGACACTTTTCCATCCTACCAAAAATCTGCAGATTAAAATTTAAGAAAATTATAAGACAATGATGACACCCTGTATATGCCCCTACATTCTAAAAATTGTAAGGTCTCAAAAATAAGAACACAAGTTACAGTCATTTACCTAATTTACTTAATTTATTAATGTGTCAAATTATTAGTGAAGTTATAATAAAAACCCTTATAAAAACACTTTAATTGGCTCATTTACAAAGTTTTATAGATACATACACTAACTAGGAAGAAATTAAATCAAAATAAAAAATAAAGAGAGTTCAAAAAAGAGAGTGGATTTTGTTAATATGAAATATGTGAACTTTTTGAAAAATGACTTGGAAAAGGCGCTGATCTATCGAACATGTTCATTTGTGGATGTAATTTCGCGTGAGACGCTGACTATTTCCTGACATAAGTCATCATTGTTTCTAAATTGGTGTCCATTTTCATAAACATGTCTCTTCAGAAATCTCTACAAGTCTTCAATAGGATTTATATCAGGAGAATTCTCTGACCAGGTTTTTCGAGTTCGACAAAAGCCTAATCTTTGCAGGTACACCGTAGTTGTTGTGCTGAATAATCTTGCATTAATACGATGGTTCTCTTGAAAGTAATTTTTTACTATTTTAAACAAGATCCCATTTTTTTCAGAAAGGTTATATAAATATTTGTGTTTATTTTCATACCGTCAGGCAATATTCACGACTAACCATGGTACCTCTAATAATACCATGGTACCTCTAATAATACCAAACCAAAATATAGTGTCTCCTCCTTATTAGCGTGTCTAGCGTTGATGACGATCACGCCCTTTTGTGACCGAACCTTTATTTGAACCACCAAGGTCATCAAGTTTTGCATGACTTTACATCTTTGATGCTTTATCACTGGCATCACCGATGTCCGGACCTTTATTTGAACCACCAAGGTCATCAGGTTTTGCATGACTTTACATCTTTGATGCTTTATCACTAGCATCACCGATGTCCGGACCTTTATTTGAACCACCAAGGTCATCAGGTTTTGCATGACTTTACATCTTTGATGCTTTATCACTGGCATCACCGATGTCCGGACCTTTATTTGAACCACCAAGGTCATCAGGTTTTGCATGACTTTACATCTTTGATGCTTTATCACTGGCATCACCGATGTCCGGACCTTTATTTGAACCACCAAGGTCATCAGGTTTTGCATGACTTTACATCTTTGATGCTTTATCACTGGCATCACCGATGTCCGGACCTTTATTTGAACCACCAAGGTCATCAGGTTTTGCATGACTTTACATCTTTGATGCTTTATCACTGGCATCACCGATGTCCGGACCTTTATTTGAACCACCAAGGTCATCAGGTTTTGCATGACTTTACATCTTTGATGCTTTATCACTGGCATCACCGATGTCCGGACCTTTATTTGAACCACCAAGGTCATCAGGTTTTGCATGACTTTACATCTTTGATGCTTTATCACTGGCATCACCGATGTCCGGACCTTTATTTGAACCACCAAGGTCATCAGGTTTTGCATGACTTTACATCTTTGATGCTTTATCACTGGCATCACCGATGTCCGGACCTTTATTTGAACCACCAAGGTCATCAGGTTTTGCATGACTTTGCATCTTTGATGCTTTATCACTGGCATCACCGATGTCCGGACCTTTATTTGAACCACCAAGGTCATCAGGTTTTGCATGACTTTACATCTTTGATGCTTTATCACTGGCATCATCGATGTCCGGACCTTTATCAGAAGGCAACAGTGAGTTATGCTGAACACTGATTCTTCTATAATTTTCTTAAAAATTGCTCCTTTTGTCAGGTATCGGTTATTTACACGATTCATCAGTAACAAAGAACGTTAGGAAACAACCCTTGATTCTACTACGTATCTTTGTAGGTTCTGCAATAAATCTTTTCAGAGTTTGGCAATATCTTGCAATTATCTTGGATGATTCTGATGTAGCTTTACCTGTAAGATTTCTGAGGTTATAATACCATTCTCAGAAGGGGTCAGTTCACATTTGTGACCCATAATTGAACGATTATAATGACAATCGTTTTTCGTTGGGAACACTTCTGAATCGTGTTAATATCACAACAAGTCAAAGCTCGTTTCCTGTTGCGCAGAACAATACAGTTCTTTTTATAGAGACCTCGCTTATATCTATTCCCATTAAAATCTGAAAACTTTGTTAAATTCCGACTAGTAATTTTTGAACAAAATGAAAAAATATCACATCGTTAATAATTGCAAACACTGTGTATTTACACATATAAGTTAGTTTGTAATTTCATAATTATTGCAATTATAAAATAAAATTCTTCGTAATATTGAAATTTATCAATTATTCATTATTTTAAATAATTACGCATTCATTGTATTTTATTTAATTACTTTACATTATTGACTTTCACCAAATATCAAATATAATTTTAAATTATATTGTGATTATATATTGTATATTAAATTAAGAAGAGCAAGTATTTTATGTAATATTTATCCTAATATAGACTCACATATGAAATCCAAAAACTCATTGTTAGAGCAAAAAGTCATGCATTACAAACAAAAGAACAATTTAGTTTGAAATAAACAAAAAAGGAGGATTGGGCGGTTATATTCTATATGGTAATGAATGCTTGACAATCTCCCCGCATATGTAGACAATGTATTAAGAAAAGGAAACATAGTTACAAAGTAAATACTACTGAGCTGATGAATAATTAGTTCTCTTATGTAGCAGTGTATTCTTGACAATCTCTTCACAGGCCAAGAAAACACTTGATGCAAGAGATATGTGGCTCTACAGAAGGATGCTGATAAAACTATGGATCGAAACTGTAAGTTAGAGAGAGAATGAAGACAAGATGATCACTTCTAACCAGCATCACGAAGAGGCAACTGAAATTTATGGGAATCGTATTGAGGAAAGCGGGCATGGAAAATTTGATTCTCACCAGACAGATTGGAAATAAGAGGGTCGGGCGGAAAAAAGCATAACCTAACAAGCAAGCGTAAGGAAATGGATTTTAAAACTGCGTTTAAGCCCAATAACAAAACGATAAAATATATTACGAGCTACTTAAAAGTGGTTCAACTATCAACTTTGACACAAAAGCAAGATGCCCGAAAACAGTTCCACAAATGCAAGCCACCTTACTGCTATATCTTGGCATTTAAACTATAAAATACTGAGACCTAGCCGCCACTCTAGTAGTACGCTTAAAATCATGAAGTCTAAGTACCAAATTGGAAAATGCACTAGAACAATTACCATGAAAATATTTAATGAAAAGGCACAGAGAAGAGGTGGAAATATGACTGAAGTCGAGATGCCACATCAAGACTACTAACATTGCAGTTTCTTCTTTGTCTTTTACAACGAATTTCTAATTATTTATAGAAGCCCCAATCCATATTTAACAGCAACATTCAATGAATGGGCGAATGATAAATTTAAAAATGTTTCAGCTGCATTCTGTTGAGAAAAAACAACACAGCAAAACTATATTCCTAGCAGCAAACTTAAGAAATGATTTGATATAATATTTGCACTTCATCCCAACGGAAAACTTCCTCTTGAAAAGTCGCTCGGAGTCAATCTCCTGAAGTCTAAGCATCAGCAATACTGATGAAGGCAATAAGGTAATCTGAAATGATTAAAAGTGAGCAGCTTTGTTTTAGTGGTTTAAAATTAACATGCAGCTTTTTTCCTAATTTACCAAAAGAATGTAAATAATAACTGAGTCCTCTTACTTGAAAGAATTTGCTTATATATAATAAAGATATGTCTTTTGGGAGCCAAATAAAAATGAAGAGAGGTAGAGAAAAATGTCCATGCGAAAGTCGGACTTACATTAGTCGATGATTTTTATAAAACTAGATATAGGTTCTGAAATATCAGGAATCAAGAGTTCACCCATAGAAAAACGTCAACTGCTGCTTGACGAAATCCAAATGAAAAATTATGGTAGCGGCGAGTGTTCTTCTTCTTGGACTGCGCCTACCTAAAGATCGTTTCAGAAATAGAAATTGTCAGCATTGTTTCGATTGTAAGCTACGAGATATTTCGGAGTATATAGTTATTCAACTCGATTTTACTTGAAAATGTTAATTGATGTGCTTAGCTACAACTGACCTGACATTTAGTTTTTGACGATGCGTGAATGAATAATGACTTTAACCGGCCGACATTCTTTTTCATCTTCATTTAAGTATCAATTCAAAATGTCACGAATTTCAAATTCCATTATTCTTAATGAGGAAAAATAACCCAAAAGTTTTCTTGTACTTTAACAGAATATTAACTTTTTATTACACGGAGCCATATGTAGTGTCGTTGGAAACAGGCTCAAATTCAAATCTTGTTATGAAAAGTCCTTTACTGTTCGAAAACGTTTAATAATGTCTCAATATAAGGTAGTGGCTTTTTTTGGCAAAAAACTAACTGGTCCTTCTTAGTGCATCAACTCTTTTCAGTCTATCTTTCTAAATATCTTAAACGTTTCTCGGCAAACTGTCATTAAAGATATATTTCCATAGACACGTTAAATATTGATTCTGCAAAAGTATTTTTGTAAATTAATGGGAAATTACATGTCTTGTATGCAGTATAGCCATGTCTGTGTCTAAATACTAATTTGGTAAGTTCTTTTTTTAATCTTACAACGAAGATGTATCTGAATCTCTTGAGACGATCGTAGTTTTCGGGCAATACTAATAAGAAAATGTGACATACTATGTTTAGTTAAATGCCCTCTAGCACATCCAAAATAATTCTATTTTCACAAAAAATATGCATGCTGCTGGAGAACTTTTGTCACGGATCTCTCTCTTTCTTTCTTTCTCTCTCTTTCTTTCTTTCTTTCTTTCTCTATCACTCTCTCTCTCTCTCTCTCTCTATCACACACACACACTCTTCGTATGCTGGATAAGAGTATTCCGAAGGTTCTTCTATACGAGGAACTGGCCACCTTATCTTCGATCCAAGGACGTCTGCAAAAGAGACATCAGGGTGATTGATATGGATACCGAAAGTTGGAAAGATGTAGCCAAAAATCGATCACGCTGAAGATGCATTTTGCACCGAGGGCTAGATCGAGGAGAGTAAAAACGAATGCTTGCCACTGGGGAAAGGTGGGTTCGAAAGAAAGAAAGCGCCTTCATATGCATTTTTTGAAATCAAAACTGTCACTCTCGAATGGGCCTGAACGGTCACAAGAGACGCTGTGCCGCCTTCAACATCTGAGGCATATAAAGGTTTCACAAGACTGAAGGACTCGAGACCCAATGTATATATATATATATATATATATATATGTGTGTGTGTGTGTGTGTGTGTGTGTGTGTGTGTGTGTGTGTGTGTGTGTGTGTGTGTTGTTCAATTATGAAATTGGTAAAGTGTTTAACGCAAAGGTTGTTGTTGTTGTTGGTCTCAGTAGATTTACTGATAAAATGTATTTTGACGAACAGGTTTCTTTTAACGGAAAGTGCTCGATAACGCGTAGAGATAGAGCTTTGATATGTACAAAATCACAACATGTTCTATATAAACAAGAAAACGTTATGAGTGAGTACATCATAACAATGTCCTCCCTCAACTTCGAAGTCGGCATGAATCTGCTCAGCTAAAGAGACAAACATTTGAGCCTATATATATATATATATATATATATATATATACATACATATTCCAAGAATGTATGACAGGATATAAATATATCAGAATTTTTCACTTGGGTTTTATAATCATAAACGTATTTTGTTCTAAGGAATCACATATAATTATTTCAGTCTATTCCAATTTGCTCGACTTAAATGTGTTTCTTAAAATCCCGACCCATGCACAAACTTCTCCTACTTTCTCCTTTTTCTTACTCCAAAGATCTTTGCTTCCTATGCTTTGTCGCGTATCATCTTTGCTTTATGACCAACTGTATTCTTTCTAGCCTGGAATTATTTTCAAGCAAAATGTAATTTCGTTCAGTTTCATTTTCGCTGTATATATTCTAGACGACACAGCAACGTGCGGTCTCACAGTCATATGGCATCAAACTAAAACAAACATTGCATTCTATTGTTTAAGTTTTAAGCATGTACGTCATTCAAATCTGCACCCAGTCGATACTCCATACTCCGTGCTGTTCCAGTAGACGAGTACAGTTCAATAGACAGATAGCCCTCGTGCTAATAATGTTCTAGAACTTTCTTTGCCAATAAAGAAAGTAAAGAAGGTCAAAAGATTTGTGCCCGGATGTAGAGGCCAGCACAAGTGATCTTTGAACAGTATTTGTGCGACTCCCCACAAATCAAATATTGGCGCGAAATAGTGAGATGTAGAAAGAAGACAGGAAGTATGCTGGGGGTGGTATGAGGTTTAACAAAAAAGAAAGTGATGCAACACAGACTGTCGGACATAGTCTTTGCAAATGTGTTAATGGGACAACGCAAAATTGTTTCCGGTCAGCCATGTTTTGCGAAATGATTGATTTGTCTCGTCGCTACAAACTAAGTACTGAACAGTGGCTTCGTAGTGAGTTTGTTTCTTTCATTGTTACTAGAGTGGAGAATAGAAAGACTAAAGGCGAAAAATTAAATAAATGAGAAGACACAAAACAAAAGACCGATAGGGAAAAGAACACTAAATTAACTTTCAGCGCGTGACAATGTATTTTTAAAATATTTTCTTAAACGTAATCGCTCTATAGTCTTCATACGTATATAATCGTATATATATATATATATATATATATATATATATATATATATATATATATATAGCTGTCATTATTTTTCTCTTGTTACAAGAAAAGTACTTTGGGGAATTTTCAGCTTTTCAGCTTTAAATTTTTTTAAAAGTCAGGTAAACTGAAGATATTATTAAAATGCAGTCTATTCAAAATGAAAAGAAAAATGAAAAGCTAAAATAAAAGCCTTTTGAAAAATGACAATAGTTAACTGAAAAGAAAAATTGAAGAGGAGATGTTTAAAAACTGAGAAAATGTTTAAAGACAATTCAAGGAAAGTTAGAAACGTTTGTAAAAATAAGGGAAGAATAAACAAATATTTAAAAAACATCAAAGTAAAATGAATAGATTATGCAACTAAGCACAGAAAATTGGCAAACTATGCATATAGTTTATTAATGCATATTGATACACTTAACATACACTTAATACATATATATATATATATATATATATATATATATATATATATATTTTCTAAACATATGCCATTAAATATAAGAGACAATGAATGTCTATTATGTTTAATCATGAGCCGTTCTAAACGTCGTATTTTTGCTTTAATTTCAGTTGAAAATAAAGACAAAAATTCTCCAACATTTGGATAATTATTTATTGGTTTTCTTCTAAGCTTTCGGCTCACATGAGCCATCTTCAGAGATGTTGTTTAAACTGAAATATTATAAAATCCACCATCACCGACGATTTTATTTTGTGTTGACATAACACTCCGCTTGGCAACGGCAATAGTTACCAAAAATAATAAACGCAGTTCTTAAGTTTGCGATGCGGATTTATGACATCACACCGCGGGATAGCGCAAAATGACAACAAAACCATGTAGTCAAATGCAATGTAATATGTTATTTCCTGTTTTAAAGTTGATTTTATTGAGTGTTGGTTGTTTTGATTTGATGTACATGGCCTCCAATATCTGCAGGTTCCTCTTACTGTGTGTATGAGTAAGGATCACCGTATTGTTGACCAAAATCTGTTTGATATTACCTATATATATATATGGGATTTTTTATGTGTGAGTTTGCAGATTAGTATTCACTGATATATATATATATATATATATACCTGTTACTCAATACTAATCTGAAAATTCACACACAAAAATTCCCAGACATATAGTTATAAATATACATATGCCCAAACATATACATATAAATAAGTATGTGCATAATATATACATCTAAATATATACATACATACCTACACATATATATGTGAATAAATATACACATAAACAGGCACACATATATATACTCATATATATATGCATATATTACATGAGTCATTTAAGTTTAAATCTCGAAAGAGTGACTGACTAGGCAGAAGATTTTCCTGCAGATGTTTGCTATTACTTCCTGCGGTAAACTGGTTACCAGAATGGGTCATAAATCTCAATATATCCTGTCATTTAACCCTTAGCTGAAGCAAAGTGTATTTTCACGTAAGTGAATGCAATGAATTCATCTGGAATTCGAACAAGGGTATCCGATTTTTCAAGCCGATATTTACTGCTCCACATTGCACATCATACGGATGTTTACTCAAATAAATTATATCTATATATATATATATATATATATATATATATCGAATAAAGGAATAGGGTTGTTCCAACGAGAGCAATTAGTATAAAATAAAAAGTGTGAGAAGCCGTGAAAGGTTTTCTTTAAAATATATATTTAATGTTTGGTATTCATACAAGTTATAGAATATTAATTTGTCAAACCATAACAAATTAATATTCTATAACTTGTATGAATACCAAACAATAAATATATATTTTAAAGAAAACGTTCACGGCTTCTCACACTTTTTATTATATATATATATATATATATATATATATATAAACGCAAACGCAAACTATACTTGTTTCAAAAAACGCCCCGCGTATATACGCGGAAGAAAAAAATGGTTGTAAAAAAAGAAAGAGCTAAGCACATTAACATCAGCCAAAGCGATTTGGACCGATCCAGTATGTAGCTCAATGAAAAAAATACGAGACGAGTAATCCATAACAAAAAAAAGCGCTCAATACTTCAGCAGTGAACAAAAACTCGAACGTTTCCTGAAGATCCGTTTAGATGAAATCTTGTTAGGTTTGTTGGCTCACAAGGTTAATTTACTTATATATATATATATATATATATATATATATATATATATATATTAAATGTTACTTTAGTATATGTACAGATTACAAAATTGTACATTTTGTCAAAATGTACAATTTTGTAGTAGTTTGTAGTTTTACATTATCTAAACTAATTATTAATAATAAATATTCATTGCTGTATTTTTATCTTGAGCACTGTTTAAAATTAATATTTTGAACCTTGTAATTATTTTTTCGTTCATTCCTCATTTGTATATATATATATATATATATGTGTGTGTGTGTGTGTGTGTGTGTGTGTGCTTTAATTAATGTAGCTTACATTGCAAAACAGAAATTTCTGTTTCGAGATTTTTACCTCGTCATTAGGCAATGTTAGCTCATTGTTGTGAAAATTATCTTTTTAATATAAGAAACAATACATTTGTTATTTATGGATGTGGGAAGACAGAAAAATTATGCATGTTTTAAATTTAACTAATCAGAATATAGATCTACTTTAAATTTTAAAGAAAATTTATATTTTTGTGGAATGCATGATTGCTTTTTTCAATCTTAACGTCAAAAGATTCAGTCGATCAAAACCCGTGTGGACTCTACTTCTGTTGATGTATCCATTATTGCGACAAAATTATTTTCTTTTTTATATGCTGATGAGAAAAAAACTTCAGGACCCCACACACTGACTCGACCTTCCTAGCAGTAGACATAGATCTTCGGTCAGTGTAGTTGTTCCATTTGATTTTGGCTGAGAGAGTGATGCCAAGAGGGCATAGTGTATTGCTTTGTGACAGAGACAAATTTTCAGATTGAATAAGAATATATATTCTAACACAAATCTACATTAATCTGGAAAAACTCTGACATTGTTCAAAGGAGGAAAGGTTAGCCAATATGTTCTTCACAGAACAAAAAATGTCAATGAATG